>CM060971.1:119019829-119249829 GCA_030765045.1 Tenodera sinensis
ACAGATGAAACTCCTGACGTTAATAGTGAACAACAACTCTGTAGCGTTTGTTACGTAAATGTTGCAGAGGGGTTTATGTGATTACAGATCTAAGTTCTGTATTAACCGATATTTCTCTCAGACAATGATTAAAGATGCAAACTGTGAAGGGCAGTTCTGTTTAGGTTACCTCATATTTTGCAGTATTCGTTTCGTTGCATACCCGAATCTGATTGTCAGGCTACGTCACTGTTTGAAGACCTTGCATTTTACATTATTTACTGAGCTGAAATGTGATAAACTCTGCCTGTTTGAGATACGTCTCCAATATGTCCGTGTTTGATGGACCTGCACCGGCTGTTACAGTGATGTACATGCGTGAGAATAAATCGTATAACTTCAGTTGACTGAGAAATCTAATGTAGAGTAATAGATCTATGTTTGAGGATGTTTCTGAATTTTAACACTAGAAACGTAATTATTGCTGCTAACTTTAAGCTTTAAAATAACTTTCCTAAGCGTAAGTTGCCGCGAGTCGCTGAAATGTTAATCGGCAAATCCCCTTGTGGTTACCGCCAAGTGTTTTGAAAATGTATGAAGTGGTCTCACTAAAACACTTCTGGACTGAATGGAGGCGAAGGAAAGGTTAACATCTTAGAATAAATTATACTTCCTTTCATCAACATAAGTTCTGGCTGCCTCATGACTCATCGCCCCCCCCCCCCTCTCCCCAAGTTGCTGTACTATATATTACTTATTCGCATGTGAATAACATTTTTTACTCTGTGGCTTGCTTAATTCTGAGAATGCTAAATTTTAGAACTTCGTATTCGTAAATTCTTTAACACCTGAATCTATTTGGTTCTAGCATTTCTTCTTGACTGATTTCATTGGAATATCTAACTGCCTTAGCTACACTGACTTATCACTAATTATTTCTCAACACACCTTCTTTCTTCCCTTGACAACGTTGTAACTCATGCTTCTCACATATTGTTATTATTTCTCTCTCCCTATCATTTCTTTATAAAATTACTAAACTTACAAGTCAATAATTTCTGTATAAAATGCATTAGTTTTATATCAGTGCCCTGGAAGGCAGGATGGAGAGAAGAGTGGCACTGGAAAAACATTTAGCCCTTTCCAGCTTGCTTTATTTCCAGTTTTGAACTCCAAATCTTGGCGTAGTTAGCTCAAGTGCTGAAAGTCACTGCACGTTTACTAGGTTTGAATCATTCCTGGCATGTTATCACATCTCTGGTGAAGAACGTAGAGGGCCCACGAAAAATAGTTGGTGATTAGCATGCTTGAATGCTTATGGGAGTTCATTAGCACTGTGGAGGAGCACGTGTTTTGCAATATCGAAGACTTTTTTTTCCCTTTTATTTATCTTAAGCTATGATAATATCAATTAAGTTCAACAAAACACCTTAGTATGTACCATACAAATGGAAACTCATCGAAAGTTGAGTATTCTAAGTCGAAATTTTTCTACTCCATTTCCAAAAACTAATATAGGTAAAATGCCAAGTGGTACCAATATACGTTAGCAAAGGTTTTTGTTTCTAACTGTACATACATCCAAGTTTTGAGGTTATGTTTTCTCTTTGGCGACCATTGATAGTTATCAATAAGGTTTATGCTACAGTGTGAGTGTATGAGAAATTAATAAGTTTACTTTCTCTACCACTTATGGTAAGAACCATCCCAAAACTTCCATGCAACATGAGGTTCTCAAGCAAATTCCTCCACTTCAAAATACCCTTTATAAACAAGATTTTTCGAAAGTTTTTGTTTTCTCAAAATGCAAACTCTCCAACAAAGATATTTAATTGTTTTCGTACATTGTAAGGAAATCTAGATGTTTACGACAAAGGTTTTGTTTATTTCTTACAGTTTGTCGGTTATAAGAATGTTAACATTTCTTGGAATGCTGAGGGGGACAAGAAAAGTTACATTGCACTTGAAAAAGTATTTCACCGTTTTACACATCTCGAAAATGATAAATGCTACGACAAACTTATTTGACCTAGTATTCAGCATCTTCTAAGTATGCGACAAATCTCCTCGCCCTATTGCTTTCTCTACTAGTAAGTAGGGGAAGAGCTGTGTTACACCCAAAAATTCGATGTCGAGATTTCACCGGAAATATATGTTTTGAGACCCCCTGAACAAAAGAGGCATTTTTAGAAAAAGGTCCGTGTATGTGTGTGTGTGGACACCGTGACTCAAAAACGAAAAGTTGGTTAAAAATCAAAGTTGGTATTTAAGTTTAGCGTCTTTCAAGGATGCGAGACGAAGATTTTGAAGAAAATAGCCCCACCCTAAACTACCCTTTACATGGAGCATTTTTCGAAAATGGCTCTAACGATTTTGATTAAAATGCTATATGTTTGAGATATTTTTATGACAAATGAAATGTATATCTTGAATTTTCTGGTTATACCCTATATAGTCTTGTTTACTCTGGAGGACGTAAGTGGTAAACCGTTAGAGATAGACCAAATTATGCTCCACAAAAAAAGTACATCTTGCTAAAATGCAAAATTTATGTCTGAATAAATTTTCTTGTAGGGTGAACCATTTCGGAGATATTCCTTGTTATGTGTGCGAGTTTCTCAAAACAAAACTTTCGTGAAATGCGACATCGTTGTTCATTTTTTTATATGTTAAGTGTGTAAAGAGAACGGAATCTCAAAGCTTTAAAAGATTTGACTATCGCTAAAAGTCTACTGTATTCTAATATTCCCCTTGTACCTACAAGGAAATAAACAATAAGATAATTTGTACACATGCTTATCTCAACACGGAGGATATAGGAATAAGAGTTTGTAAGAATGTTTAGTACAAGAGTAGAGAAAGTCATGTGAGTGCAACACATCAGATTTTTATGTATTTGTCACGTAGGTGAACAGCTTTTTAAAAGAAACATCTGCTTATATATGCTCTGTTTAGTAACTCATCATAGCACGGTTAAAGGTTACTTTTATTAAATAAATTACTTTTCAAAATGTATTCTATAACAATAACCAACAGCTTTGCACATATATATATTTTTTTTTCATTATATTACCATAATTACAACTAGAATAATAACTATTGTAATAATTTATGATTGTGACTTTATAACCTTTAAAAAATGAATAGAATTTGAGCCTTCGAATGTTTGCATACGTAACATTTGTGGACAGGTTAACACTGAATATTATATAATTATCACTTGGGCACACAAAGGGACGTGACGTAGCAGTAGTAGTACGTATAGATTTACATCATCTGTAACAAACAAGGGTCCATTTGTACCATCACTAGACTATACAGAGGCCCGCCCATACAGTTACCTACTAACTGAAAATAGTTTTCCAAGGCCTCCTGTATAACCTGTTTTGATTCAATAACGCAGTTTAAGTATGTAATGTTTGGCTTGTCATTGTTGCCAAAACTATCTTACGAGAATTTCTTTTCATGTCGTTCACAACCAATTAAATGTTTTACAATACAACTCTAGCAAACCACATTTTATAACTGTTGAGAAAAGACAACGTTTTTTGATTATCACATTTATTTTCCAAACCGCGACAGGAATGAACAGAAATTTGTTTCACGTGTCGCGAATTTTGATTCTAGATACAAAATTGTGCTAGATATTTTTCTTCTTCTTCTTTTCTTCTTCTTCACTTTTCTAAATTGAACACAAGCGCTGCCGGTGTCGTTTCGGGGAACTAATTGCTGTGGTTGCGATGTCACCTCATCTCAGCTATCTCGTGACGTGGCAGGTAATGATCAAGATGGCGACGTGCAGTGGCAGGGTGGATGCATGGACACGCAGGGCTCCAGATGTTCCCTGAGACGTCACTAAAACAATACAAAACGTACATACCAACATTAGCCACCTAATATTATACACAGAGACATTTGTATTCATTTACAGCCATGGAAAAAATGATTGAGTACATCAGAAGAGCAATCCTGTTAACACAAGTCGATATTTCCAATATAATGTTGAGTTTGTTGATAAGTCTGTTCCATATGGTGATAGGCGAGCGGTCTAACCACTCAACCACGGCGCCGCGACGCTATTAGATAGGCTGAGGAGATAGTATAGGCTCACATAGGCTACACATCTGTATAGGCTAAGGAGGTAGGCTAGTATAGGCTCACATAGGCTACACCACATCTGTATAGGCTAAGGAGGTAGGCTAGTATAGGCTCACATAGGCTACACCACATCTGTATAGGCTAAGGGGGTAGGCTAGTATAGGCTCACATAGGCTACACCACATCTGTATAGGCTAAGGAGGTAGGCTAGTATAGGCTCACATAGGCTACACCACATCTGTATAGGCTAAGGAGGTAGGCTAGTATAGGCTCACATAGGCTACACCACATCTGTATAGGCTAAGGAGGTAGGCTAGTATAGGCTCACATAGGCTACACCACACCTGTATAGGCTAAGGAGGTAGGCTAGTATAGGCTCACATAGGCTACACCACATCTGTATAGGCTAAGGAGGTAGGCTAGTATAGGCTCACATAGGCTACACCACATCTGTATAGGCTAAGGACGTAGGCTAGTATAGGCTCACATAGGCTACACCACATCTGTATAGGCTAAGGAGGTAGGCTAGTATAGGCTCACATAGGCTACACCACATCTGTATAGGCTAAGGAGGTAGGCTAGTATAAGCTCACATAGGCTACACCACATCTGTATAGGCTAAGGAGGTAGGCTAGTATAGGCTCACATAGGCTACACCACATCTGTATAGGCTAAGGAGGTAGGCTAGTATAGGCTCACATAGGCTACACCACATCTGTATAGGCTAAGGACGTAGGCTAGTATAGGCTCACATAGGCTACACCACATCTGTATAGGCTAAGGAGGTAGGCTAGTATAGGCTCACATAGGCTACACCACATCTGTATAGGCTAAGGAGGTAGGCTAGTATAGGCTCACATAGGCTACACCACATCTGTATAGGCTAAGGAGGTAGGCTAGTATAGGCTCACATAGGCTACAGCACATCTGTATAGGCTAAGGAGGTAGGCTAGTATAGGCTCACATAGGCTACAGCACATCTGTATAGGCTAAGGAGGTAGGCTAGTATAGGCTCACATAGGCTACACCACATCTGTATAGGCTAAGGAGGTAGGCTAGTATAGGCTCACATAGGCTACACCACATCTGTATAGGCTAAGGAGGTAGGCTAGTATAGGCTCACATAGGCTACACCACACCTGTATATAAGTATAGGCTAAGGAGATAGGCTAGTATAGGCTCACATAGGCTACACCACACCTGTATATAAGTATAGGCTAACGAGAAAGTCTAGTATAGGCTCACATAGGCTACACCAGATCTGTATATAAGTATAGGCTAAGCTAGTATAGGCTCACATAGGCTACACCACATCTGTATATAAGTATAGGCTAAGGAGATAGACTAGTATAGGCTCACATAGGCTACACCACATCTGTATATAAGTATAGGCTAAGGAGATAGGCTAGTATAGGCTCACATAGGCTACACCTGTACATAAGTATAGGCTAAGGAGATAGGCTAGTATAGGCTCACATAGGCTACATCAGATCTCTATATAAGTATAGGCTAGTATAGGCTCACATAGGCTACAGCAGCTCTGTATATAAGTATAGGCTAAGGAGGTAGGCTAGTATAGGCTAACATAGGCTACAACAGATCTGAATATAAGTATAGGCTAAGGAGATAGGCTAGTATAGGCTCACATAGGCTACACCACACCTGTATATAAGTATAGGCTAAGGAGGTAGGCTAGTATAGGCTAACATAGGCTACACCACACTTGTACATAAGTATAGGCTAAGGAGGTAGGCTAGTATAGGCTCACATAGGCTACACCACACCTGTATATAAGTATAGGCCAAGGAGATAGGCTAGTATAGGCTCACATAGGCTACACCCCACCTGTATATAAGTATAGGCTAAGGAGGCAGGCTAGTATAGGCTAACATAGGCTACACCACACTTGTACATAATTATAGGCTAACATAGGCTACACCACACCTGTATACAAGTATAGGCTAAGGAGGTAGGCTAGTATAGGCTCACATAGGCTACACCACACCTGTATATAAGTATAGGCTAAGGAGGTAGGCTAGTATAGGCTCACATAGGCTACAGCAGATCTGGATATAAGTATAGGCTAAGGAGGTAGGCTAGTATAGGCTAACATAGGCTACAGCAGATCTGGATATAAGTATAGGCTAAGGAGGTAGGCTAGTATAAGCTCACATAGGCTACAGCACACCTGTATATAAGTATAGGCTAAGGAGATAGGCTAGTATAAGCTCACATAGGCTACACCACACCTGTATATAAGTATAGGCTAAGGAGGTAGGCTAGTATAGGCTCACATAGGCTACACCACACCTGTATATAAGTATAGGCTAAGGAGATAGGCTAGTATAGGCTCACATAGGCTACACCACACCTGTATATAAGTATAGGCTAAGGAGGTAGGCTAGTATAGGCTAACATAGGCTACACCACACTTGTACATAAGTATAGGCTAAGGAGGTAGGCTAGTATAGGCTAACATAGGCTACACCACACCTGTATATAAGTATAGGCTAAGGAGGCAGGCTAGTATAGGCTCACATAGGCTACAGCAGATCTGTATATAAGTATAGGCTAAGGAGGTAGGCTAGTATAGGCTAACATAGGCTACAACAGATCTGAATATAAGTATAGGTTAAGGAGATAGGCTAGTATAGGCTCACATAGGCTACACCACACCTGTATACAAGTATACGCTAAGCAGGTAGGCTAATATAGGCTCACATAGGCTACACCACACCTGTATATAAGTATACGCTAAGGAGATAGGCTCACATAGGCTACAGCAGATCTGTATATAAGTATAGGCTAAGGAGGTAGGCTAGTATAGGCTACACCACACCTGTACATAAGTATAGGCTAAGGAGGTAGGCTAGTATAGGCTCATATAGGCTACACCACACCTGTATATAAGTATAGGCTAAGGAGGTAGGCTAGTATAGGCTCACATAGGCTACACCACACCTGTATATAACTATAGGCTCACATAGGCTACACCACACCTGTATATAAGTATAGGCTAAGGAGGTAGGCTAGTATAGGCTAACATAGGCTACACCACACCTGTACATAAGTATAGGCTAAGGAGGTAGGCTAGTATAGGCTAATATAGGCTACACCACACCTGTATATAAGTAAAGACTAAGGACGTAGGCTAGTATAGGCTAACATAGGCTACACCACACCTGTATACAAGTATAGATTAAGGAGGTAGGCTAGTATAGGCTAACATAGGCTACAGCAGATCTCTATATAAGTATAGGCTACAGCAGATCTGTATATAAGTATAGGCTAGTATAGGCTAACATAGGCTACACCACACCTGTATATAAGTATAGACTAAGGAGGTAGGCTAGTATAGGCTAACATAGGCTACACCACACTTGTACATAAGTATAGGCTAAGGAGGTAGGCTAGTATAGGCTAACATAGGCTACACCACACCTGTATATAAGTATAGGCTAAGGAGATAGGCTAGTATAGGCTCACATAGGCTACACCACACCTGTATATAAGTATAGGCTAAGGAGGTAGGCTAGTATAGGCTAACATAGGCTACACCACACCTGTATATAAGTATAGGCTAAGGAGGTAGGCTGGTATAGGCTAACATAGGCTACACCACACTTGTACATAAGTATAGGCTAAGGAGGTAGGCTAGTATAGGCTAACATAGGCTACACCACACCTGTATATAAGTATAGGCTAAGGAGATAGGCTAGTATAGGCTCACATAGGCTACACCACACCTGTATATAAGTATAGGCTAACGAGAAAGTCTAGTATAGGCTCACATAGGTTACACCAGATCTGTATATAAGTATAGGTTAAGCAGATAGGCTAGTATAGACTCACATAGGCTACACCAGATCTGTATATAAGTATAGGCTAAGCAGATAGGCTAGTATAGGCTAACATAGGCTACAACAGATCTGAATATAAGTATAGGCTAAGGAGATAGGCTAGTATAGGCTCACATAGGCTACACCACACCTGTATATAAGTATAGGCTAAGGAGGTAGGCTAGTATAGGCTAACATAGGCTACACCACACTTGTACATAAGTATAGGCTAAGGAGGTAGGCTAGTATAGGCTCACATAGGCTACACCACACCTGTATATAAGTATAGGCCAAGGAGATAGGCTAGTATAGGCTCACATAGGCTACACCCCACCTGTATATAAGTATAGGCTAAGGAGGCAGGCTAGTATAGGCTAACATAGGCTACACCACACTTGTACATAATTATAGGCTAACATAGGCTACACCACACCTGTATACAAGTATAGGCTAAGGAGGTAGGCTAGTATAGGCTCACATAGGCTACACCACACCTGTATATAAGTATAGGCTAAGGAGGTAGGCTAGTATAGGCTCACATAGGCTACAGCAGATCTGGATATAAGTATAGGCTAAGGAGGTAGGCTAGTATAGGCTAACATAGGCTACAGCAGATCTGGATATAAGTATAGGCTAAGGAGGTAGGCTAGTATAAGCTCACATAGGCTACAGCACACCTGTATATAAGTATAGGCTAAGGAGATAGGCTAGTATAAGCTCACATAGGCTACACCACACCTGTATATAAGTATAGGCTAAGGAGGTAGGCTAGTATAGGCTCACATAGGCTACACCACACCTGTATATAAGTATAGGCTAAGGAGATAGGCTAGTATAGGCTCACATAGGCTACACCACACCTGTATATAAGTATAGGCTAAGGAGGTAGGCTAGTATAGGCTAACATAGGCTACACCACACTTGTACATAAGTATAGGCTAAGGAGGTAGGCTAGTATAGGCTAACATAGGCTACACCACACCTGTATATAAGTATAGGCTAAGGAGGCAGGCTAGTATAGGCTCACATAGGCTACAGCAGATCTGTATATAAGTATAGGCTAAGGAGGTAGGCTAGTATAGGCTAACATAGGCTACAACAGATCTGAATATAAGTATAGGTTAAGGAGATAGGCTAGTATAGGCTCACATAGGCTACACCACACCTGTATACAAGTATACGCTAAGCAGGTAGGCTAATATAGGCTCACATAGGCTACACCACACCTGTATATAAGTATACGCTAAGGAGATAGGCTCACATAGGCTACAGCAGATCTGTATATAAGTATAGGCTAAGGAGGTAGGCTAGTATAGGCTACACCACACCTGTACATAAGTATAGGCTAAGGAGGTAGGCTAGTATAGGCTCATATAGGCTACACCACACCTGTATATAAGTATAGGCTAAGGAGGTAGGCTAGTATAGGCTCACATAGGCTACACCACACCTGTATATAACTATAGGCTCACATAGGCTACACCACACCTGTATATAAGTATAGGCTAAGGAGGTAGGCTAGTATAGGCTAACATAGGCTACACCACACCTGTACATAAGTATAGGCTAAGGAGGTAGGCTAGTATAGGCTAATATAGGCTACACCACACCTGTATATAAGTAAAGACTAAGGACGTAGGCTAGTATAGGCTAACATAGGCTACACCACACCTGTATACAAGTATAGATTAAGGAGGTAGGCTAGTATAGGCTAACATAGGCTACAGCAGATCTCTATATAAGTATAGGCTACAGCAGATCTGTATATAAGTATAGGCTAGTATAGGCTAACATAGGCTACACCACACCTGTATATAAGTATAGACTAAGGAGGTAGGCTAGTATAGGCTAACATAGGCTACACCACACTTGTACATAAGTATAGGCTAAGGAGGTAGGCTAGTATAGGCTAACATAGGCTACACCACACCTGTATATAAGTATAGGCTAAGGAGATAGGCTAGTATAGGCTCACATAGGCTACACCACACCTGTATATAAGTATAGGCTAAGGAGGTAGGCTAGTATAGGCTAACATAGGCTACACCACACCTGTATATAAGTATAGGCTAAGGAGGTAGGCTGGTATAGGCTAACATAGGCTACACCACACTTGTACATAAGTATAGGCTAAGGAGGTAGGCTAGTATAGGCTAACATAGGCTACACCACACCTGTATATAAGTATAGGCTAAGGAGATAGGCTAGTATAGGCTCACATAGGCTACACCACACCTGTATATAAGTATAGGCTAACGAGAAAGTCTAGTATAGGCTCACATAGGTTACACCAGATCTGTATATAAGTATAGGTTAAGCAGATAGGCTAGTATAGACTCACATAGGCTACACCAGATCTGTATATAAGTATAGGCTAAGCAGATAGGCTAGTATAGACTCACATAGGCTACACCAGATCTGTATATAAGTATAGACTAAGGAGGTAGGCTAGTATAGGCTAACATAGGCTACACCACACTTGTACATAAGTATAGGCTAAGGAGGTAGGCTAGTATAGGCTAACATAGGCTACACCACACCTGTATATAAGTATAGGCTAAGGAGGTAGGCTAGTATAGGCTAACATAGGCTACACCACACCTGTATATAAGTATTGGCTAAGGAGATAGGCTAGTATAGGCTCACATAGGCTACACCACACCTGTATATAAGTATAGGCTAAGGAGGTAGGCTAGTATAGGCTGACATAGGCTACACCACACCTGTATTATAAGTATAGGCTAAGGAGGTAGGCTAGTATAGGCTAACATAGGCTACACCACACTTGTACATAAGTATAGGCTAAGGAGGTAGGCTAGTATAGGCTAACATAGGCTACACCACACCTGTATATAAGTATAGGCTAAGGAGATAGGCTAGTATAGGCTCACATAGGCTACACCACACCTGTATATAAGTATAGGCTAACGAGAAAGTCTAGTATAGGCTCACATAGGCTACACCAGATCTGTATATAAGTATAGGCTAAGCAGATAGGCTAGTATAGACTCACATAGGCTACACCAGATCTGTATATAAGTATAGGCTAAGCAGATAGGCTAGTATAGGCTCACATAGGCTACACCACATCTGTATATAAGTGTAGGCTAAGGAGATAGACTAGTATAGCATCACATAGGCTACACCACATCTGTATATAAGTATAGGCTCACATAGGCTACAGCAGATCTGTATATAAGTATAGGCTAGTATAGGCTAAGGAGATAGGCTAGTATAGGCTAACATAAGCTACAACAGATCTGTATATAAGTATAGGCTAAGGAGATAGGCTAGTATAGGCTCACATAGGCTACACCACACCTGTATATAAGTATAGGCTAAGGAGGTAGGCTAGTATAGGCTAACATAGGCTACACCACACTTGTACATAAGTATAGGCTAAGGAGGTAGGCTAGTATAGGCTAACATAGGCTACACCACACCTGTATATAAGTAAAGGCTAAGAAGGTAGGCTAGTATAGGCTAACATAGGCTACAGCAGATCTGTATATAAGTATAGGCTAAGGACGTAGGCTACAGCAGATCTGTATATAAGTATAGGCTAAGGAGGTAGGCTAGTATAGGCTAACATAGGTTACAACAGATCTGTATATATGTATAGGCTAAGGAGGTAGGCTACAGCAGATCTGTATATAAGTATAGGCTAAGGAGATAGGCTAGTATAGGCTCACATAGGCTACATCAGATTTGTATATAAGTATAGGCTACAGCAGATCTGTATATAAGTATAGACTAGTATAGGCTAAGGACATAGGCTAGTATAGGCTAACATAGGCTACAACAGATCTGTATATAAGTATAGGCTAAGGAGATAGGCTAGTATAGGCTCACATAGGCTACACCACACCTGTATATAAGTATAGGCTAAGGAGATAGGCTAGTATAGGCTCACATAGGCTACACCACACCTGTATATAAGTATAGGCTAAGGAGATAGGCTAGTATAGGCTCACATAGGCTACACCACACCTGTATATAAGTATAGGCTAAGGAGATAGGCTAGTATAGGCTCACATAGGCTACACCACACCTGTATATAAGTATAGGCTAAGGAGGTAGGCTAGTATAGGCTCACATAGGCTACACCACACTTGTACATAAGTATAGGCTAAGGAGGTAGGCTAGTATAGGCTAACATAGGCTACACCACACTTGTATATAAGTATAGGCTAAGGAGATAGGCTAGTATAGGCTAACATAGGCTACACCACACTTGTACATAAGTATAGGCTAAGGAGGTAGGCTAGTATAGGCTAACATAGGCTACACCACACCTGTATATAAGTATAGACTAAGGAGGTAGGCTAGTATAGGCTACAGCAGATCTGTATATAAGTATAGGCTAAGACGGATCTGAAGATAAGTATAGGCTAAGGAGATAGGCTAGTATAGGCTCACATAGGCTACACCACACCTGTATATAAGTATAGGCTAACGAGGTAGGCTAGTATAGGCTCACATAGGCTACACCACACCTGTATATAAGTATAGGCTAAGGAGGTAGGCTAGTATAGGCTAACATAGGCTACACCACACTTGTACATAAGTCTAGGCTACACCACACCTGTATACAAGTATAGGCTAAGGAGGTAGGCTAGTATAGGCTAACATAGGCTACACCACACTTGTACATAAGTATAGGCTAACATAGGCTACACCACACCTGTATACAAGTATAGGCTAAGGAGGTAGGCTAGTATAGGCTCACATAGGCTACACCACACCTGTATATAAGTATAGGCTAAGGAGATAGGCTAGTATAAGCTCACATAGGCTACACCACACCTGTATATAAGTATAGGCTAAGGAGGTAGGCTCGTATAGGCTAACATAGGCTACAGCACACCTGTATATAAGTATAGGCTAAGGAGGTAGGCTAGTATAGGCTAACATAGGCTACACCACACTTGTACATAAGTATAGGCTAACATAGGCTACACCACACCTGTATACAAAAATAGGCTAAGGAGGTAGGCTAGTATAGGCTCACATAGGCTACACCACACCTGTATATAAGTATAGGCTAAGGAGATAGGCTAGTATAAGCTCACATAGGCTACACCACACCTGTATATAAGTATAGGCTAAGGAGGTAGGCTAGTATAGGCTCACATAGGCTACACCACACCTGTATATAAGTATAGGCTAAGGAGATAGGCTAGTATAGGCTCACATAGGCTACACCACACCTGTATATAAGTATAGGCTAAGGAGGTAGGCTAGTATAGGCTAACATAGGCTACACCACACTTGTACATAAGTATAGGCTAAGGAGGTAGGCTAGTATAGGCTAACATAGGCTACACCACACCTGTATATAAGTATAGGCTAAGGAGGCAGGCTAGTATAGGCTCACATAGGCTACAGCAGATCTGTATATAAGTATAGGCTAAGGAGGTAGGCTAGTATAGGCTAACATAGGCTACAACAGATCTGAATATAAGTATAGGTTAAGGAGATAGGCTAGTATAGGCTCACATAGGCTACACCACACCTGTATACAAGTATACGCTAAGCAGGTAGGCTAATATAGGCTCACATAGGCTACACCACACCTGTATATAAGTATACGCTAAGGAGATAGGCTCACATAGGCTACAGCAGATCTGTATATAAGTATAGGCTAAGGAGGTAGGCTAGTATAGGCTACACCACACCTGTACATAAGTATAGGCTAAGGAGGTAGGCTAGTATAGGCTCATACAGGCTACACCACACCTGTATATAAGTATAGGCTAAGGAGGTAGGCTAGTATAGGCTCACATAGGCTACACCACACCTATATATAACTATAGGCTCACATAGGCTACACCACACCTGTATATAAGTATAGGCTAAGGAGGTAGGCTAGTATAGGCTAACATAGGCTACACCACACCTGTACATAAGTATAGGCTAAGGAGGTAGGCTAGTATAGGCTAATATAGGCTACACCACACCTGTATATAAGTAAAGACTAAGGACGTAGGCTAGTATAGGCTAACATAGGCTACACCACACCTGTATACAAGTATAGATTAAGGAGGTAGGCTAGTATAGGCTAACATAGGCTACAGCAGATCTGTATATAAGTATAGGCTACAGCAGATCTGTATATAAGTATAGGCTAGTATAGGCTAACATAGGCTACACCACACCTGTATATAAGTATAGGCTAAGGAGATAGGCTAGTATAGGCTCACATAGGCTACACCACACCTGTATATAAGTATAGGCTAACGAGAAAGTCTAGTATAGGCTCACATAGGTTACACCAGATCTGTATATAAGTATAGGTTAAGCAGATAGGCTAGTATAGACTCACATAGGCTACACCAGATCTGTATATAAGTATAGGCTAAGCAGATAGGCTAGTATAGACTCACATAGGCTACACCAGATCTGTATATAAGTATAGACTAAGGAGGTAGGCTAGTATAGGCTAACATAGGCTACACCACACTTGTACATAAGTATAGGCTAAGGAGGTAGGCTAGTATAGGCTAACATAGGCTACACCACACCTGTATATAAGTATAGGCTAAGGAGGTAGGCTGGTATAGGCTAACATAGGCTACACCACACCTGTATATAAGTATAGGCTAAGGAGATAGGCTAGTATAGGCTCACATAGGCTACACCACACCTGTATATAAGTATAGGCTAAGGAGGTAGGCTAGTATAGGCTGACATAGGCTACACCACACCTGTATTATAAGTATAGGCTAAGGAGGTAGGCTAGTATAGGCTAACATAGGCTACACCACATCTGTATATAAGTATAGGCTCACATAGGCTACAGCAGATCTGTATATAAGTATAGGCTAGTATAGGCTAAGGAGATAGGCTAGTATAGGCTAACATAAGCTACAACAGATCTGTATATAAGTATAGGCTAAGGAGATAGGCTAGTATAGGCTCACATAGGCTACACCACACCTGTATATAAGTATAGGCTAAGGAGGTAGGCTAGTATAGGCTAACATAGGCTACACCACACTTGTACATAAGTATAGGCTAAGGAGGTAGGCTAGTATAGGCTAACATAGGCTACACCACACCTGTATATAAGTAAAGGCTAAGAAGGTAGGCTAGTATAGGCTAACATAGGCTACAGCAGATCTGTATATAAGTATAGGCTAAGGACGTAGGCTACAGCAGATCTGTATATAAGTATAGGCTAAGGAGGTAGGCTAGTATAGGCTAACATAGGTTACAACAGATCTGTATATATGTATAGGCTAAGGAGGTAGGCTACAGCAGATCTGTATATAAGTATAGGCTAAGGAGATAGGCTAGTATAGGCTCACATAGGCTACATCAGATTTGTATATAAGTATAGGCTACAGCAGATCTGTATATAAGTATAGGCTAGTATAGGCTAAGGACATAGGCTAGTATAGGCTAACATAGGCTACAACAGATCTGTATATAAGTATAGGCTAAGGAGATAGGCTAGTATAGGCTCACATAGGCTACACCACACCTGTATATAAGTATAGGCTAAGGAGATAGGCTAGTATAGGCTCACATAGGCTACACCACACCTGTATATAAGTATAGGCTAAGGAGATAGGCTAGTATAGGCTCACATAGGCTACACCACACCTGTATATAAGTATAGGCTAAGGAGATAGGCTAGTATAGGCTCACATAGGCTACACCACACCTGTATATAAGTATAGGCTAAGGAGGTAGGCTAGTATAGGCTCACATAGGCTACACCACACTTGTACATAAGTATAGGCTAAGGAGGTAGGCTAGTATAGGCTAACATAGGCTACACCACACTTGTATATAAGTATAGGCTAAGGAGATAGGCTAGTATAGGCTAACATAGGCTACACCACACTTGTACATAAGTATAGGCTAAGGAGGTAGGCTAGTATAGGCTAACATAGGCTACACCACACCTGTATATAAGTATAGACTAAGGAGGTAGGCTAGTATAGGCTCACATAGGCTACAGCAGATCTGTATATAAGTATAGGCTAAGGAGATAGGCTAGTATAGGCTCACATAGGCTACACCACACCTGTATATAAGTATAGGCTAACGAGGTAGGCTAGTATAGGCTCACATAGGCTACACCACACCTGTATATAAGTATAGGCTAAGGAGGTAGGCTAGTATAGGCTAACATAGGCTACACCACACTTGTACATAAGTCTAGGCTACAACACACCTGTATACAAGTATAGGCTAAGGAGGTAGGCTAGTATAGGCTAACATAGGCTACACCACACTTGTACATAAGTATAGGCTAACATAGGCTACACCACACCTGTATACAAGTATAGGCTAAGGAGGTAGGCTAGTATAGGCTCACATAGGCTACACCACACCTGTATATAAGTATAGGCTAAGGAGGTAGGCTAGTATAGGCTAACATAGGCTACACCACACTTGTACATAAGTATAGGCTAACATAGGCTACACCACACCTGTATACAAAAATAGGCTAAGGAGGTAGGCTAGTATAGGCTCACATAGGCTACACCACACCTGTATATAAGTATAGGCTAAGGAGATAGGCTAGTATAGGCTAACATAGGCTACACCACACTTGTACATAAGTATAGGCTAAGGAGGTAGGCTAGTATAGGCTAACATAGGCTACACCACACTTGTATATAAGTATAGGCTAAGGAGGTAGGCTAGTATAGGCTAACATAGGCTACACCACACCTGTATATAAGTATAGACTAAGGAGGTAGGCTAGTATAGGCTCACATAGGCTACAGCAGATCTGTATATAAGTATAGGCTAAGACAGATCTGAAGATAAGTATAGGCTAAGGAGATAGGCTAGTATAGGCTCACATAGGCTACACCACACCTGTATATAAGTATAGGCTAACGAGGTAGGCTAGTATAGGCTCACATAGGCTACACCATACCTGTATATAAGTATAGGCTAAGGAGGTAGGCTAGTATAGGCTAACATAGGCTACACCACACCTGTATATAAGTATAGGCTAAGGAGGTAGGCTAGTATAGGCTAACATAGGCTACACCACACTTGTACATAAGTCTAGGCTACACCACACCTGTATACAAGTATAGGCTAAGGAGGTAGGCTAGTATAGGCTAACATAGGCTACACCACACTTGTACATAAGTATAGGCTAACATAGGCTACACCACACCTGTATACAAGTATAGGCTAAGGAGGTAGGCTAGTATAGGCTCACATAGGCTACACCACACCTGTATATAAGTATAGGCTAAGGAGATAGGCTAGTATAAGCTCACATAGGCTACACCACACCTGTATATAAGTATAGGCTAAGGAGGTAGGCTCGTATAGGCTAACATAGGCTACAGCACACCTGTATATAAGTATAGGCTAAGGAGGTAGGCTAGTATAGGCTAACATAGGCTACACCACACTTGTACATAAGTATAGGCTAACATAGGCTACACCACACCTGTATACAAAAATAGGCTAAGGAGGTAGGCTAGTATAGGCTCACATAGGCTACACCACACCTGTATATAAGTATAGGCTAAGGAGGTAGGCTAGTATAGGCTAACATAGGCTACAGCAGATCTGTATATATGTATAGGTTAAGGAGATAGGCTAGTATAAGCTCACATAGGCTACACCACACCTGTATATAAGTATAGGCTAAGGAGGTAGGCTCGTATAGGCTAACATAGGCTACAGCACACCTGTATATAAGTATAGGCTAAGGAGGTAGGCTAGTATAAGCTCACATAGGCTACACCAGATCTGTACATAAGTATAGGCTAAGGAGATAGGCTAGTATAGGCTACACCAGATCTGTACATAAGTATAGGCTAAGGAGATAGGCTAGTATAGGCTACACCAGATCTGTACATAAGTATAGGCCAAGGAGATAGGCTAGTATAGGCTACACCTGTACATAAGTATAGGCTAAGGAGATAGGCTAGTATAGGCTACAGCAGATCTGTGTATAAGTATAGGCTAAGGAGATAGGCTAGTATAAGCTCACATAGGCTACAGCACACCTGTATATAAGTATAGGCTAAGGAGATAGGCTAGTATAGGCTCACATAGGCTACACCAGATCTGTGTATAAGTATAGGCTAAGGAGATAGGCTAGTATAGGCTACACCAGATCTGTACATAAGTATAGGCTAAGGAGATAGGCTAATATAGGCTACACCAGATCTGTACATAAGTATAGGCTAAGGAGATTGGCTAGTATAGGCTACACCAGATCTGTACATAAGTATAGGCTAAGGAGATAGGCTAGTATAGGCTACACCAGATCTGTATATATGTATAGGCTAAGGAGGTAGGCTACAGCAGATCTGTATATAAGTATAGGCTAAGGAGATAGGCTAGTATAGGCTCACATAGGCTACATCAGATTTGTATATAAGTATAGGCTACAGCAGATCTGTATATAAGTATAGGCTAGTATAGGCTAAGGACATAGGCTAGTATAGGCTAACATAGGCTACAACAGATCTGTATATAAGTATAGGCTAAGGAGATAGGCTAGTATAGGCTCACATAGGCTACACCACACCTGTATATAAGTATAGGCTAAGGAGATAGGCTAGTATAGGCTCACATAGGCTACACCACACCTGTATATAAGTATAGGCTAAGGAGATAGGCTAGTATAGGCTCACATAGGCTACACCACACCTGTATATAAGTATAGGCTAAGGAGATAGGCTAGTATAGGCTCACATAGGCTACACCACACCTGTATATAAGTATAGGCTAAGGAGGTAGGCTAGTATAGGCTCACATAGGCTACACCACACTTGTACATAAGTATAGGCTAAGGAGGTAGGCTAGTATAGGCTAACATAGGCTAGACCACACTTGTATATAAGTATAGGCTAAGGAGATAGGCTAGTATAGGCTAACATAGGCTACACCACACTTGTACATAAGTATAGGCTAAGGAGGTAGGCTAGTATAGGCTAACATAGGCTACACCACACCTGTATATAAGTATAGACTAAGGAGGTAGGCTAGTATAGGCTCACATAGGCTACAGCAGATCTGTATATAAGTATAGGCTAAGGAGGTAGGCTAGTATAGGCTAACATAGGCTACAACAGATCTGAAGATAAGTATAGGCTAAGGAGGTAGGCTAGTATAGGCTCACATAGGCTACAGCAGATCTGTATATAAGTATAGGCTAAGGAGATAGGCTAGTATAGGCTCACATAGGCTACACCACACCTGTATATAAGTATAGGCTAACGAGGTAGGCTAGTATAGGCTCACATAGGCTACACCACACCTGTATATAAGTATAGGCTAAGGAGGTAGGCTAGTATAGGCTAACATAGGCTACACCACACTTGTACATAAGTCTAGGCTAACATAGGCTACACCACACCTGAATACAAGTATAGGCTAAGGAGGTAGGCTAGTATAGGCTCACATAGGCTACACCACACTTGTGTATAAGTATAGGCTAACATAGGCTACACCACACCTGTATACAAGTATAGGCTAAGGAGGTAGGCTAGTATAGGCTAACATAGGCTACACCACACTTGTACATAAGTATAGGCTAACATAGGCTACACCACACCTGTATACAAGTATAGGCTAAGGAGGTAGGCTAGTATAGGCTCACATAGGCTACACCACACCTGTATATAAGTATAGGCTAAGGAGATAGGCTAGTATAAGCTCACATAGGCTACACCACACCTGTATATAAGTATAGGCTAAGGAGGTAGGCTCGTATAGCCTAACATAGGCTACAGCACACCTGTATATAAGTATAGGCTAAGGAGGTAGGCTAGTATAGGCTAACATAGGCTACACCACACTTGTACATAAGTATAGGCTAACATAGGCTACACCACACCTGTATACAAAAATAGGCTAAGGAGGTAGGCTAGTATAGGCTCACATAGGCTACACCACACCTGTATATAAGTATAGGCTAAGGAGGTAGGCTAGTATAGGCTAACATAGGCTACAGCAGATCTGTATATAAGTATAGGTTAAGGAGATAGGCTAGTATAAGCTCACATAGGCTACACCACACCTGTATATAAGTATAGGCTAAGGAGGTAGGCTCGTATAGGCTAACATAGGCTACAGCACACCTGTATATAAGTATAGGCTAAGGAGGTAGGCTAGTATAAGCTCACATAGGCTACACCAGATCTGTACATAAGTATAGGCTAAGAAGATAGGCTAGTATAGTCTACACCAGATCTGTACATAAGTATAGGCTAAGGAGATAGGCTAGTATAGGCTACACCAGATCTGTACATAAGTATAGGCCAAGGAGATAGGCTAGTATAGGCTACACCTGTACATAAGTATAGGCTAAGGAGATAGGCTAGTATAGGCTACAGCAGATCTGTGTATAAGTATAGGCTAAGGAGATAGGCTAGTATAAGCTCACATAGGCTACAGCACACCTGTATATAAGTATAGGCTAAGGAGATAGGCTAGTATAGGCTCACATAGGCTACACCAGATCTGTGTATAGAGATAGGCTAGTATAGGCTACACCAGATCTGTACATAAGTATAGGCTAAGGAGATAGGCTAGTATAGGCTACACCAGATCTGTACATAAGTATAGGCTAAGGAGATAGGCTAGTATAGGCTACACCAGATCTGTACATAAGTATAGGCTAAGGAGATAGGCTAGTATAGGCTACACCAGATCTGTATATAAGTATAGGCTAAGGAGGTAGGCTAGTATAGGCTAACATAGGCTACAACAGATCTGTATATATGTATAGGCTAAGGAGGTAGGCTACAGCAGATCTGTATATAAGTATAGGCTAAGGAGATAGGCTAGTATAGGCTCACATAGGCTACATCAGATTTGTATATAAGTATAGGCTACAGCAGATCTGTATATAAGTATAGGCTAGTATAGGCTAAGGACATAGGCTAGTATAGGCTAACATAGGCTACAACAGATCTGTATATAAGTATAGGCTAAGGAGATAGGCTAGTATAGGCTCACATAGGCTACACCACACCTGTATATAAGTATAGGCTAAGGAGATAGGCTAGTATAGGCTCACATAGGCTACACCACACCTGTATATAAGTATAGGCTAAGGAGATAGGCTAGTATAGGCTCACATAGGCTACACCACACCTGTATATAAGTATAGGCTAAGGAGATAGGCTAGTATAGGCTCACATAGGCTACACCACACCTGTATATAAGTATAGGATAAGGAGGTAGGCTAGTATAGGCTCACATAGGCTACACCACACTTGTACATAAGTATAGGCTAAGGAGGTAGGCTAGTATAGGCTAACATAGGCTACACCACACTTGTATATAAGTATAGGCTAAGGAGATAGGCTAGTATAGGCTAACATAGGCTACACCACACTTGTACATAAGTATAGGCTAAGGAGGTAGGCTAGTATAGGCTAACATAGGCTACACCAGATCTGTATATAAGTATAGACTAAGGAGGTAGGCTAGTATAGGCTCACATAGGCTATAGCAGATCTGTATATAAGTGTAGACTAAGGAGGTAGGCTAGTATAGGCTAACATAGGCTACACCAGAACTGTATATAAGTATAGACTAAGGAGGTAGGCTAGTATAGGCTAACATAGGCTACAGCAGATCTGTATATAAGTATAGACTAAGGAGGTAGGCTAGTATAGGCTCACATAGGCTACAGCAGATCTGTATATAAGTATAGGCTAAGGAGGTAGGCTAGTATAGGCTAACATAGGCTACAACAGATCTGAAGATAAGTATAGGCTAAGGAGATAGGCTAGTATACGCTCACATAGGCTACACCACACCTGTATATAAGTATAGGCTAACGAGGTAGGCTAGTATAGGCTCACATAGGCTACACCACACCTGTATATAAGTATAGGCTAAGGAGGTAGGCTAGTATAGGCTAACA
This sequence comes from Tenodera sinensis, assembly GCA_030765045.1. Classification (NCBI taxonomy): domain Eukaryota; kingdom Metazoa; phylum Arthropoda; class Insecta; order Mantodea; family Mantidae; genus Tenodera; species Tenodera sinensis. Next base: position 119,041,619 of record CM060971.1, read on the forward strand.
TAGGCTACACCACACTTGTACATAAGTCTAGGCTAACATAGGCTACACCACACCTGTATACAAGTATAGGCTAAGGAGGTAGGCTAGTATAGGCTCACATAGGCTACACCACACCTGTATATAAGTATAGGCTAAGGAGATAGGCTCACATAGGCTACAGCAGATCTGTATATAAGTATAGGCTAAGGAGATAGGCTAGTATAGGCTCACATAGGCTACACCACACCTGTATACAAGTATACGCTAAGCAGGTAGGCTAATATAGGCTCACATAGGCTACACCACACCTGTATATAAGTATAGGCTAAGGAGATAGGCTCACATAGGCTACAGCAGATCTGTATATAAGTATAGGCTAAGGAGGTAGGCTAGTATAGGCTAACATAGGCTACACCACACCTGTACATAAGTATAGGCTAAGGACGTAGGCTAGTATAGGCTCATATAGGCTACACCACACCTGTATATAAGTATAGGCTAAGGAGGTAGGCTAGTATAGGCTCACATAGGCTACACCACACCTGTATATAAGTATAGGCTAAGGAGGTAGGCTAGTATAGGCTAACATAGGCTACACCACACCTGTACATAAGTATAGGCTAAGGAGGTAGGCTAGTATAGGCTAACATAGGCTACACCACACTTGTATATAAGTAAAGACTAAGGACGTAGGCTAGTATAGGCTAACATAGGCTACACCACACCTGTATACAAGTATAGATTAAGGAGGTAGGCTAGTATAGGCTAACATAGGCTACAGCAGATCTGTATATAAGTATAGGCTACAGCAGATCTGTATATAAGTATAGGCTAGTATAGGCTAACATAGGCTACACCACACCTGTATATAAGTATAGACTAAGGAGGTAGGCTAGTATAGGCTAACATAGGCTACACCACACTTGTACATAAGTATAGGCTAAGGAGGTAGGCTAGTATAGGCTAACATAGGCTACACCACACCTGTATATAAGTATAGGCTAAGGAGATAGGCTAGTATAGGCTCACATAGGCTACACCACACCTGTATATAAGTATAGGCTAAGGAGGTAGGCTAGTATAGGCTAACATAGGCTACACCACACCTGTATATAAGTATAGGCTAAGGAGGTAGGCTAGTATAGGCTAACATAGGCTACACCACACTTGTACATAAGTATAGGCTAAGGAGGTAGGCTAGTATAGGCTCACATAGGCTACACCACACCTGTATATAAGTATAGGCTAACGAGAAAGTCTAGTATAGGCTCACATAGGCTACACCAGATCTGTATATAAGTATAGGCTAAGCAGATAGGCTAGTATAGACTCACATAGGCTACACCAGATCTGTATATAAGTATAGGCTAAGCAGATAGGCTAGTATAGACTCACATAGGCTACACCACACCTGTATATAAGTATAGGCTAAGGAGATAGGCTAGTATAGGCTCACATAGGCTACACCACACCTGTATATAAGTATAGGCTAAGGAGGTAGGCTAGAATAGGCTTACATAGGCTACACCACACCTGTATATAAGTATAGGCTAAGGAGGTAGGCTAGTATAGGCTAACATAGGCTACACCACACTTGTACATAAGTATAGGCTAAGGAGGTAGGCTAGTATAGGCTAACATAGGCTACACCACACCTGTATATAAGTATAGGCTAAGGAGATAGGCTAGTATAGGCTCACATAGGCTACACCACACCTGTATATAAGTATAGGCTAACGAGAAAGTCTAGTATAGGCTCACATAGGCTACACCAGATCTGTATATAAGTATAGGCTAAGCAGATAGGCTAGTATAGACTCACATAGGCTACACCAGATCTGTATATAAGTATAGGCTAAGCAGATAGGTTAGTATAGGCTAACATAGGCTACACCACACCTGTATATAAGTATAGGCTAAGCAGATAGGCTAGTATAGGCTCACATAGGCTACACCACACCTGTATATAAGTATAGGCTAACGAGAAAGTCTAGTATAGGCTCACATAGGCTACACCAGATCTGTATATAAGTATAGGCTAAGCAGATAGGCTAGTATAGACTCACATAGGCTACACCAGATCTGTATATAAGTATAGGCTAAGCAGATAGGCTAGTATAGGCTCACATAGGCTACACCACACCTGTATATAAGTATAGGCTAAGGAGATAGGCTAGTATAGGCTAACATAGGCTACACCACACTTGTACATAAGTATAGGCTAAGGAGGTAGGCTAGTATAGGCTAACATAGGCTACACCACACCTGTATATAAATATAGGCTAAGGAGGTAGGCTAGTATAGGCTAACATAGGCTACAGCAGATCTGTATATAAGTATAGGCTAAGGAGGTAGGCTAGTATAGGCTAACATAGGCTACAACAGATCTGTATATATGTATAGGCTAAGGAGGTAGGCTACAGCAGATCTGTATATAAGTATAGGCTTAGGAGATAGGCTAGTATAGGCTCACATAGGCTACATCAGATTTGTATATAAGTATAGGCTACAGCAGATCTGTATATAAGTATAGGCTAGTATAGGCTCACATAGGCTACAACAGATCTGTATATAAGTATAGGCTAAGGAGATAGGCTAGTATAGGCTCACATAGGCTACACCACACCTGTATATAAGTATAGGCTAAGGAGATAGGCTAGTATAGGCTCACATAGGCTACACCACACTCTATATAAGTATAGGCTAAGGAGGTAGGCTAGTATAGGCTAACATAGGCTACACCACACTTGTACATAAGTATAGGCTAAGGAGGTAGGCTAGTATAGGCTAACATAGGCTACACCACACCTGTATATAAGTATAGGCTAAGGAGATAGGCTAGTATAGGCTCACATAGGCTACAACAGATCTGTATATAAGTATAGGCTAAGGAGGTAGGCTAGTATAGGCTAACATAGGCTACAACAGATCTGAATATAAGTATAGGCTAAGGAGATAGGCTAGTATAGGCTCACATAGGCTACACCACACCTGTATATATGTATAGGCTAACGAGGTAGGCTAGTATAGGCTCACATAGGCTACACCACACCTGTATATAAGTATAGGCTAAGGAGGTAGGCTAGTATAGGCTAACATAGGCTACACCACACTTGTACATAAGTATAGGCTAACATAGGCTACACCACACCTGTATACAAGTATAGGCTAGGGAGGTAGGCTAGTATAGGCTCACATAGGCTACACCACACCTGTATATAAGTATAGGCTAAGGAGATAGGCTAGTATACGCTCACATAGGCTACACCACACCTGTATATAAGTATAGGCTAAGGAGGTAGGCTAGAATAGGCTTACATAGGCTACACCACACCTGTATATAAGTATAGGCTAAGGAGGTAGGCTAGTATAGGCTAACATAGGCTACACCACACTTGTACATAAGTATAGGCTAAGGAGGTAGGCTAGTATAGGCTAACATAGGCTACACCACACCTGTATATAAGTATAGGCTAAGGAGATAGGCTAGTATAGGCTCACATAGGCTACACCACACCTGTATATAAGTATAGGCTAACGAGAAAGTCTAGTATAGGCTCACATAGGCTACACCAGATCTGTATATAAGTATAGGCTAAGCAGATAGGCTAGTATAGACTCACATAGGCTACACCAGATCTGTATATAAGTATAGGCTAAGCAGATAGGTTAGTATAGGCTAACATAGGCTACACCACACCTGTATATAAGTATAGGCTAAGCAGATAGGCTAGTATAGGCTCACATAGGCTACACCACACCTGTATATAAGTATAGGCTAACGAGAAAGTCTAGTATAGGCTCACATAGGCTACACCAGATCTGTATATAAGTATAGGCTAAGCAGATAGGCTAGTATAGACTCACATAGGCTACACCAGATCTGTATATAAGTATAGGCTAAGCAGATAGGCTAGTATAGGCTCACATAGGCTACACCACACCTGTATATAAGTATAGGCTAAGGAGATAGGCTAGTATAGGCTAACATAGGCTACACCACACTTGTACATAAGTATAGGCTAAGGAGGTAGGCTAGTATAGGCTAACATAGGCTACACCACACCTGTATATAAATATAGGCTAAGGAGGTAGGCTAGTATAGGCTAACATAGGCTACAGCAGATCTGTATATAAGTATAGGCTAAGGAGGTAGGCTAGTATAGGCTAACATAGGCTACAACAGATCTGTATATATGTATAGGCTAAGGAGGTAGGCTACAGCAGATCTGTATATAAGTATAGGCTTAGGAGATAGGCTAGTATAGGCTCACATAGGCTACATCAGATTTGTATATAAGTATAGGCTACAGCAGATCTGTATATAAGTATAGGCTAGTATAGGCTCACATAGGCTACAACAGATCTGTATATAAGTATAGGCTAAGGAGATAGGCTAGTATAGGCTCACATAGGCTACACCACACCTGTATATAAGTATAGGCTAAGGAGATAGGCTAGTATAGGCTCACATAGGCTACACCACACCTGTATATAAGTATAGGCTAAGGAGATAGGCTAGTATAGGCTCACATAGGCTACAACAGATCTGTATATAAGTATAGGCTAAGGAGGTAGGCTAGTATAGGCTAACATAGGCTACAACAGATCTGAATATAAGTATAGGCTAAGGAGATAGGCTAGTATAGGCTCACATAGGCTACACCACACCTGTATATATGTATAGGCTAACGAGGTAGGCTAGTATAGGCTCACATAGGCTACACCACACCTGTATATAAGTATAGGCTAAGGAGGTAGGCTAGTATAGGCTAACATAGGCTACACCACACTTGTACATAAGTCTAGGCTAACATAGGCTACACCACACCTGTATACAAGTATAGGCTAAGGAGGTAGGCTAGTATAGGCTCACATAGGCTACACCACACTTGTGTATAAGTATAGGCTAACATAGGCTACACCACACCTGTATACAAGTATAGGCTAAGGAGGTAGGCTAGTATAGGCTAACATAGGCTACACCACACTTGTACATAAGTATAGGCTAACATAGGCTACACCACACCTGTATACAAGTATAGGCTAAGGAGGTAGGCTAGTATAGGCTCACATAGGCTACACCACACCTGTATATAAGTATAGGCTAAGGAGATAGGCTAGTATAAGCTCACATAGGCTACACCACACCTGTATATAAGTATAGGCTAAGGAGGTAGGCTCGTATAGGCTAACATAGGCTACAGCACACCTGTATATAAGTATAGGCTAAGGAGGTAGGCTAGTATAGGCTAACATAGGCTACACCACACTTGTACATAAGTATAGGCTAACATAGGCTACACCACACCTGTATACAAAAATAGGCTAAGGAGGTAGGCTAGTATAGGCTCACATAGGCTACACCACACCTGTATATAAGTATAGGCTAAGGAGGTAGGCTAGTATAGGCTAACATAGGCTACAGCAGATCTGTATATAAGTATAGGTTAAGGAGATAGGCTAGTATAAGCTCACATAGGCTACACCACACCTGTATATAAGTGTAGGCTCGTATAGGCTAACATAGGCTACAGCACACCTGTATATAAGTATAGGCTAAGGAGGTAGGCTAGTATAAGCTCACATAGGCTACACCAGATCTGTACATAAGTATAGGCTAAGAAGATAGGCTAGTATAGGCTACACCAGATCTGTACATAAGTATAGGCTAAGGAGATAGGCTAGTATAGGCTACACCAGATCTGTACATAAGTATAGGCCAAGGAGATAGGCTAGTATAGGCTACACCTGTACATAAGTATAGGCTAAGGAGATAGGCTAGTATAGGCTACAGCAGATCTGTGTATAAGTATAGGCTAAGGAGATAGGCTAGTATAAGCACACATAGGCTACAGCACACCTGTATATAAGTATAGGCTAAGGAGATAGGCTAGTATAGGCTCACATAGGCTACACCAGATCTGTGTATAGAGATAGGCTAGTATAGGCTACACCAGATCTGTACATAAGTATAGGCTAAGGAGATAGGCTAGTATAGGCTACACCAGATCTGTACATAAGTATAGGCTAAGGAGATAGGCTAGTATAGGCTACACCAGATCTGTACATAAGTATAGGCTAAGGAGATAGGCTAGTATAGGCTACACCAGATCTGTATATAAGTATAGGCTAAGGAGGTAGGCTAGTATAGGCTAACATAGGCTACAACAGATCTGTATATATGTATAGGCTAAGGAGGTAGGCTACAGCAGATCTGTATATAAGTATAGGCTAAGGAGATAGGCTAGTATAAGCTCACATAGGCTACATCAGATTTGTATATAAGTATAGGCTACAGCAGATCTGTATATAAGTATAGGCTAGTATAGGCTAAGGACATAGGCTAGTATAGGCTAACATAGGCTACAACAGATCTGTATATAAGTATAGGCTAAGGAGATAGGCTAGTATAGGCTCACATAGGCTACACCACACCTGTATATAAGTATAGGCTAAGGAGATAGGCTAGTATAGGCTCACATAGGCTACACCACACCTGTATATAAGTATAGGCTAAGGAGATAGGCTAGTATAGGCTCACATAGGCTACACCACACCTGTATATAAGTATAGGCTAAGGAGATAGGCTAGTATAGGCTCACATAGGCTACACCACACCTGTATATAAGTATAGGATAAGGAGGTAGGCTAGTATAGGCTCACATAGGCTACACCACACTTGTACATAAGTATAGGCTAAGGAGGTAGGCTAGTATAGGCTAACATAGGCTACACCACACTTGTATATAAGTATAGGCTAAGGAGATAGGCTAGTATAGGCTAACATAGGCTACACCACACTTGTACATAAGTATAGGCTAACATAGGCTACACCAGATCTGTATATAAGTATAGACTAAGGAGGTAGGCTAGTATAGGCTCACATAGGCTACAGCAGATCTGTATATAAGTGTAGACTAAGGAGGTAGGCTAGTATAGGCTAACATAGGCTACACCAGATCTGTATATAAGTATAGACTAAGGAGGTAGGCTAGTATAGGCTAACATAGGCTACAGCAGATCTGTATATAAGTATAGACTAAGGAGGTAGGCTAGTATAGGCTCACATAGGCTACAGCAGTTCTGTATATAAGTATAGGCTAAGGAGGTAGGCTAGTATAGGCTAACATAGGCTACAACAGATCTGAAGATAAGTATAGGCTAAGGAGATAGGCTAGTATAGGCTCACATAGGCTACACCACACCTGTATATAAGTATAGGCTAACGAGGTAGGCTAGTATAGGCTCACATAGGCTACACCACACCTGTATATAAGTATAGGCTAAGGAGGTAGGCTAGTATAGGCTAACATAGGCTACACCACACTTGTACATAAGTCTAGGCTAACATAGGCTACACCACTCCTGTATACAAGTATAGGCTAAGGAGGTAGGCTAGTATAGGCTCACATAGGCTACACCACACTTGTATATAAGTATAGGCTAACATAGGCTACACCACACCTGTATACAAGTACAGGCTAAGGAGGTAGGCTAGTATAGCCTAACATAGGCTACACCACACTTGTACATAAGTATAGGCTAACATAGGCTACACCACACCTGTATACAAGTATAGGCTAAGGAGGTAGGCTAGTATAGGCTCACATAGGCTACACCACACCTGTATATAAGTATAGGCTAAGGAGATAGGCTAGTATAAGCTCACATAGGCTACACCACACCTGTATATAAGTATAGGCTAAGGAGGTAGGCTCGTATAGGCTAACATAGGCTACAGCACACCTGTATATAAGTATAGGCTAAGGAGGTAGGCTAGTATAGGCTAACATAGGCTACACCACACTTGTACATAAGTATAGGCTAACATAGGCTACAGCAGATCTGTATATAAGTATAGGCTAAGGAGGTAGGCTAGTATAGGCTAACATAGGCTACACCACACCTGTATACAAGTATACGCTAAGCAGGTAGGCTAATATAGGCTCACATAGGCTACACCACACCTGTATATAAGTATAGGCTAAGGAGGTAGGCTAGTATAGGCTCACATAGGCTACAGCAGATCTGTATATAAGTATAGGCTAAGGAGGTAGGCTAGTATAGGCTAACATAGGCTAAAACAGATCTGAATATAAGTATAGGCTAAGGAGATAGGCTAGTATAGGCTCACATAGGCTAAACCACACCTGTATACAAGTATACGCTAAGCAGGTAGGCTAATATAGGCTCACATAGGCTACACCACACCTGTATATAAGTATAGGCTAAGGAGGTAGGCTACAGCAGATCTGTATATAAGTATAGGCTTAGGAGATAGGCTAGTATAGGCTCACATAGGCTACATCAGATTTGTATATAAGTATAGGCTACAGCAGATCTGTATATAAGTATAGGCTAGTATAGGCTCACATAGGCTACAACAGATCTGTATATAAGTATAGGCTAAGGAGATAGGCTAGTATAGGCTCACATAGGCTACACCACACCTGTATATAAGTATAGGCTAAGGAGATAGGCTAGTATAGGCTCACATAGGCTACACCACACCTGTATATAAGTATAGGCTAAGGAGATAGGCTAGTATAGGCTCACATAGGCTACAACAGATCTGTATATAAGTATAGGCTAAGGAGGTAGGCTAGTATAGGCTAACATAGGCTACAACAGATCTGAATATAAGTATAGGCTAAGGAGATAGGCTAGTATAGGCTCACATAGGCTACACCACACCTGTATATATGTATAGGCTAACGAGGTAGGCTAGTATAGGCTCACATAGGCTACACCACACCTCTATATAAGTATAGGCTAAGGAAGTAGGCTAGTATAGGCTAACATAGGCTACACCACACTTGTACATAAGTCTAGGCTAACATAGGCTACACCACACCTGTATACAAGTATAGGCTAAGGAGGTAGGCTAGTATAGGCTCACATAGGCTACACCACACTTGTGTATAAGTATAGGCTAACATAGGCTACACCACACCTGTATACAAGTATAGGCTAAGGAGGTAGGCTAGTATAGGCTAACATAGGCTACACCACACTTGTACATAAGTATAGGCTAACATAGGCTACACCACACCTGTATACAAGTATAGGCTAAGGAGGTAGGCTAGTATAGGCTCACATAGGCTACACCACACCTGTATATAAGTATAGGCTAAGGAGATAGGCTAGTATAAGCTCACATAGGCTACACCACACCTGTATATAAGTATAGGCTAAGGAGGTAGGCTCGTATAGGCTAACATAGGCTACAGCACACCTGTATATAAGTATAGGCTAAGGAGGTAGGCTAGTATAGGCTAACATAGGCTACACCACACTTGTACATAAGTATAGGCTAACATAGGCTACACCACACCTGTATACAAAAATAGGCTAAGGAGGTAGGCTAGTATAGGCTCACATAGGCTACACCACACCTGTATATAAGTATAGGCTAAGGAGGTAGGCTAGTATAGGCTAACATAGGCTACAGCAGATCTGTATATAAGTATAGGTTAAGGAGATAGGCTAGTATAAGCTCACATAGGCTACACCACACCTGTATATAAGTGTAGGCTCGTATAGGCTAACATAGGCTACAGCACACCTGTATATAAGTATAGGCTAAGGAGGTAGGCTAGTATAAGCTCACATAGGCTACACCAGATCTGTACATAAGTATAGGCTAAGAAGATAGGCTAGTATAGGCTACACCAGATCTGTACATAAGTATAGGCTAAGGAGATAGGCTAGTATAGGCTACACCAGATCTGTACATAAGTATAGGCCAAGGAGATAGGCTAGTATAGGCTACACCTGTACATAAGTATAGGCTAAGGAGATAGGCTAGTATAGGCTACAGCAGATCTGTGTATAAGTATAGGCTAAGGAGATAGGCTAGTATAAGCACACATAGGCTACAGCACACCTGTATATAAGTATAGGCTAAGGAGATAGGCTAGTATAGGCTCACATAGGCTACACCAGATCTGTGTATAGAGATAGGCTAGTATAGGCTACACCAGATCTGTACATAAGTATAGGCTAAGGAGATAGGCTAGTATAGGCTACACCAGATCTGTACATAAGTATAGGCTAAGGAGATAGGCTAGTATAGGCTACACCAGATCTGTACATAAGTATAGGCTAAGGAGATAGGCTAGTATAGGCTACACCAGATCTGTATATAAGTATAGGCTAAGGAGGTAGGCTAGTATAGGCTAACATAGGCTACAACAGATCTGTATATATGTATAGGCTAAGGAGGTAGGCTACAGCAGATCTGTATATAAGTATAGGCTAAGGAGATAGGCTAGTATAGGCTCACATAGGCTACATCAGATTTGTATATAAGTATAGGCTACAGCAGATCTGTATATAAGTATAGGCTAGTATAGGCTAAGGACATAGGCTAGTATAGGCTAACATAGGCTACAACAGATCTGTATATAAGTATAGGCTAAGGAGATAGGCTAGTATAGGCTCACATAGGCTACACCACACCTGTATATAAGTATAGGCTAAGGAGATAGGCTAGTATAGGCTCACATAGGCTACACCACACCTGTATATAAGTATAGGCTAAGGAGATAGGCTAGTATAGGCTCACATAGGCTACACCACACCTGTATATAAGTATAGGCTAAGGAGATAGGCTAGTATAGGCTCACATAGGCTACACCACACCTGTATATAAGTATAGGATAAGGAGGTAGGCTAGTATAGGCTCACATAGGCTACACCACACTTGTACATAAGTATAGGCTAAGGAGGTAGGCTAGTATAGGCTAACATAGGCTACACCACACTTGTATATAAGTATAGGCTAAGGAGATAGGCTAGTATAGGCTAACATAGGCTACACCACACTTGTACATAAGTATAGGCTAACATAGGCTACACCAGATCTGTATATAAGTATAGACTAAGGAGGTAGGCTAGTATAGGCTCACATAGGCTACAGCAGATCTGTATATAAGTGTAGACTAAGGAGGTAGGCTAGTATAGGCTAACATAGGCTACACCAGATCTGTATATAAGTATAGACTAAGGAGGTAGGCTAGTATAGGCTAACATAGGCTACAGCAGATCTGTATATAAGTATAGACTAAGGAGGTAGGCTAGTATAGGCTCACATAGGCTACAGCAGTTCTGTATATAAGTATAGGCTAAGGAGGTAGGCTAGTATAGGCTAACATAGGCTACAACAGATCTGAAGATAAGTATAGGCTAAGGAGATAGGCTAGTATAGGCTCACATAGGCTACACCACACCTGTATATAAGTATAGGCTAACGAGGTAGGCTAGTATAGGCTCACATAGGCTACACCACACCTGTATATAAGTATAGGCTAAGGAGGTAGGCTAGTATAGGCTAACATAGGCTACACCACACTTGTACATAAGTCTAGGCTAACATAGGCTACACCACTCCTGTATACAAGTATAGGCTAAGGAGGTAGGCTAGTATAGGCTCACATAGGCTACACCACACTTGTATATAAGTATAGGCTAACATAGGCTACACCACACCTGTATACAAGTACAGGCTAAGGAGGTAGGCTAGTATAGCCTAACATAGGCTACACCACACTTGTACATAAGTATAGGCTAACATAGGCTACACCACACCTGTATACAAGTATAGGCTAAGGAGGTAGGCTAGTATAGGCTCACATAGGCTACACCACACCTGTATATAAGTATAGGCTAAGGAGATAGGCTAGTATAAGCTCACATAGGCTACACCACACCTGTATATAAGTATAGGCTAAGGAGGTAGGCTCGTATAGGCTAACATAGGCTACAGCACACCTGTATATAAGTATAGGCTAAGGAGGTAGGCTAGTATAGGCTAACATAGGCTACACCACACTTGTACATAAGTATAGGCTAACATAGGCTACAGCAGATCTGTATATAAGTATAGGCTAAGGAGGTAGGCTAGTATAGGCTAACATAGGCTACACCACACCTGTATACAAGTATACGCTAAGCAGGTAGGCTAATATAGGCTCACATAGGCTACACCACACCTGTATATAAGTATAGGCTAAGGAGGTAGGCTAGTATAGGCTCACATAGGCTACAGCAGATCTGTATATAAGTATAGGCTAAGGAGGTAGGCTAGTATAGGCTAACATAGGCTAAAACAGATCTGAATATAAGTATAGGCTAAGGAGATAGGCTAGTATAGGCTCACATAGGCTACACCACACCTGTATACAAGTATACGCTAAGCAGGTAGGCTAATATAGGCTCACATAGGCTACACCACACCTGTATATAAGTATAGGCTAAGGAGATAGGCTCACATAGGCTACAGCAGATCTGTATATAAGTATAGGCTAAGGAGGTAGGCTAGTATAGGCTAACATAGGCTACACCACACCTGTACATAAGTATAGGCTAAGGACGTAGGCTAGTATAGGCTCATATAGGCTACACCACACCTGTATATAAGTATAGGCTAAGGAGGTAGGCTAGTATAGGCTCACATAGGCCACACCACACCTGTATATAAGTATAGGCTAAGGAGGTAGGCTAGTATAGGCTAACATAGGCTACACCACACCTGTACATAAGTATAGGCTAAGGAGGTAGGCTAGTATAGGCTAACATAGGCTACACCACACTTGTATATAAGTAAAGACTAAGGACGTAGGCTAGTATAGGCTAACATAGGCTACACCACACCTGTATACAAGTATAGATTAAGGAGGTAGGCTAGTATAGGCTAACATAGGCTACAGCAGATCTGTATATAAGTATAGGCTACAGCAGATCTGTATATAAGTATAGGCTAGTATAGGCTAACATAGGCTACACCACACCTGTATATAAGTATAGACTAAGGAGGTAGGCTAGTATAGGCTAACATAGGCTACACCACACTTGTACATAAGTATAGGCTAAGGAGGTAGGCTAGTATAGGCTAACATAGGCTACACCACACCTGTATATAAGTATAGGCTAAGGAGACAGGCTAGTATAGGCTCACATAGGCTACACCACACCTGTATATAAGTATAGGCTAAGGAGGTAGGCTAGTATAGGCTAACATAGGCTACACCACACCTGTATATAAGTATAGGCTAAGGAGGTAGGCTAGTATAGGCTAACATAGGCTACACCACACTTGTACATAAGTATAGGCTAAGGAGGTAGGCTAGTATAGGCTCACATAGGCTACACCACACCTGTATATAAGTATAGGCTAACGAGAAAGTCTAGTATAGGCTCACATAGGCTACACCAGATCTGTATATAAGTATAGGCTAAGCAGATAGGCTAGTATAGACTCACATAGGCTACACCAGATCTGTATATAAGTATAGGCTAAGCAGATAGGCTAGTATAGACTCACATAGGCTACACCACACCTGTATATAAGTATAGGCTAAGGAGATAGGCTAGTATAGGCTCACATAGGCTACACCACACCTGTATATAAGTATAGGCTAAGGAGGTAGGCTAGAATAGGCTTACATAGGCTACACCACACCTGTATATAAGTATAGGCTAAGGAGGTAGGCTAGTATAGGCTAACATAGGCTACACCACACTTGTACATAAGTATAGGCTAAGGAGGTAGGCTAGTATAGGCTAACATAGGCTACACCACACCTGTATATAAGTATAGGCTAAGGAGATAGGCTAGTATAGGCTCACATAGGCTACACCACACCTGTATATAAGTATAGGCTAACGAGAAAGTCTAGTATAGGCTCACATAGGCTACACCAGATCTGTATATAAGTATAGGCTAAGCAGATAGGCTAGTATAGACTCACATAGGCTACACCAGATCTGTATATAAGTATAGGCTAAGCAGATAGGTTAGTATAGGCTAACATAGGCTACACCACACCTGTATATAAGTATAGGCTAAGCAGATAGGCTAGTATAGGCTCACATAGGCTACACCACACCTGTATATAAGTATAGGCTAACGAGAAAGTCTAGTATAGGCTCACATAGGCTACACCAGATCTGTATATAAGTATAGGCTAAGCAGATAGGCTAGTATAGACTCACATAGGCGACACCAGATCTGTATATAAGTATAGGCTAAGCAGATAGGCTAGTATAGGCTCACATAGGCTACACCACACCTGTATATAAGTATAGGCTAAGGAGATAGGCTAGTATAGGCTAACATAGGCTACACCACACTTGTACATAAGTATAGGCTAAGGAGGTAGGCTAGTATAGGCTAACATAGGCTACACCACACCTGTATATAAATATAGGCTAAGGAGGTAGGCTAGTATAGGCTAACATAGGCTACAGCAGATCTGTATATAAGTATAGGCTAAGGAGGTAGGCTAGGATAGGCTAACATAGGCTACAACAGATCTGTATATATGTATAGGCTAAGGAGGTAGGCTACAGCAGATCTGTATATAAGTATAGGCTTAGGAGATAGGCTAGTATAGGCTCACATAGGCTACATCAGATTTGTATATAAGTATAGGCTACAGCAGATCTGTATATAAGTATAGGCTAGTATAGGCTCACATAGGCTACAACAGATCTGTATATAAGTATAGGCTAAGGAGATAGGCTAGTATAGGCTCACATAGGCTACACCACACCTGTATATAAGTATAGGCTAAGGAGATAGGCTAGTATAGGCTCACATAGGCTACACCACACTCTATATAAGTATAGGCTAAGGAGGTAGGCTAGTATAGGCTAACATAGGCTACACCACACTTGTACATAAGTATAGGCTAAGGAGGTAGGCTAGTATAGGCTAACATAGGCTACACCACACCTGTATATAAGTATAGGCTAAGGAGATAGGCTAGTATAGGCTCACATAGGCTACATCAGATTTGTATATAAGTATAGGCTACAGCAGATCTGTATATAAGTATAGGCTAGTATAGGCTCACATAGGCTACAACAGATCTGTATATAAGTATAGGCTAAGGAGATAGGCTAGTATAGGCTCACATAGGCTACACCACACCTGTATATAAGTATAGGCTAAGGAGATAGGCTAGTATAGGCTCACATAGGCTACACCACACTCTATATAAGTATAGGCTAAGGAGGTAGGCTAGTATAGGCTAACATAGGCTACACCACACTTGTACATAAGTATAGGCTAAGGAGGTAGCCTAGTATAGGCTAACATAGGCTACACCACACCTGTATATAAGTATAGGCTAAGGAGATAGGCTAGTATAGGCTCACATAGGCTACAACAGATCTGTATATAAGTATAGGCTAAGGAGGTAGGCTAGTATAGGCTAACATAGGCTACAACAGATCTGAATATAAGTATAGGCTAAGGAGATAGGCTAGTATAGGCTCACATAGGCTACACCACACCTGTATATATGTATAGGCTAACGAGGTAGGCTAGTATAGGCTCACATAGGCTACACCACACCTGTATATAAGTATAGGCTAAGGAGGTAGGCTAGTATAGGCTAACATAGGCTACACCACACTTGTACATAAGTATAGGCTAACATAGGCTACACCACACCTGTATACAAGTATAGGCTAGGGAGGTAGGCTAGTATAGGCTCACATAGGCTACACCACACCTGTATATAAGTATAGGCTAAGGAGATAGGCTAGTATAGGCTCACATAGGCTACATCACACTTGTACATAAGTATAGGCTAAGGAGGTAGGGTAGTATAGGCTAACATAGGCTACACCACACCTGTATATAAGTATAGGCTAAGGAGATAGGCTAGTATAGGCTCACATAGGCTACACCACACCTGTATATAAGTATAGGCTAACGAGAAAGTCTAGTATAGGCTCACATAGGCTACACCAGATCTGTATATAAGTATAGGCTAAGCAGATAGGCTAGTATAGGCTCACATAGGCTACACCACATCTGTATATAAGTATAGGCTAAGGAGATAGACTAGTATAGGCTCACATAGGCTACACCACATCTTTATATAAGTATAGGCTAAGGAGATAGGCTAGTATAGGCTACACCAGATCTGTGTATAACAATAGGCTAAGGAGATAGGCTAGTATAGGCTCACATAGGCTACATCAGATCTCTATATAAGTATAGGCTAGTATAGGCTCACATAGGCTACAGCAGCTCTGTATATAAGTATAGGCTAAGGAGGTAGGCTAGTATAGGCTACAACAGATCTGAATATAAGTATAGGCTAAGGAGATAGGCTAGTATAGACTCACATAGGCTACACCACACCTGTATATAAGTATAGGCTAAGGAGGTAGGCTAGTATAGGCTAACGTAGGCTACACCACACTTGTACATAAGTATAGGCTAAGGAGGTAGGCTAGTATAGGCTCACATAGGCTACACCACACCTGTATATAAGTATAGGCCAAGGAGATAGGCTAGTATAGGCTCACATAGGCTACACCTGTACATAAGTATAGGCTAAGGAGATAGGCTAGTATAGGCTAACATAGGCTACACCACACTTGTACATAAGTATAGGCTAAGGAGGTAGGCTAGTATAGGCTCACATAGGCTACACCACACCTGTATATAAGTATAGGCTAAGGAGATAGGCTAGTATAGGCTCACATAGACTACACCACACCTGTATATAAGTATAGGCTAAGGAGATAGGCTAGTATAGGCTCACATAGGGTACACCACACCTGTATATAAGTATAGGCTAAGGAGGTAGGCTAGTATAGGCTAACATAGGCTACAGCACACCTGTATATAAGTATAGGCTACGGAGATAGGCTAGTATAGGCTCACATAGGCTACACCACACCTGTATATAAGTATAGGCTAACGAGAAAGTCTAGTATAGACTCACATAGGCTACACCAGATCTGTATATAAGTATAGGCTAAGCAGATAGGCTAGTATAGGCTCACCACATCTGTATATAAGTATAGGCTAAGGAGATAGACTAGTATAGGCTAACACAGGCTACACCAGATCTGTATATAAGTATAGGCTAAGGAGATAGGCTAGTATAGGCTCACATAGGCTACATCACACTTGTACATAAGTATAGGCTAAGGAGGTAGGGTAGTATAGGCTAACATAGGCTACACCACACCTGTATATAAGTATAGGCTAAGGAGATAGGCTAGTATAGGCTCACATAGGCTACACCACACCTGTATATAAGTATAGGCTAACGAGAAAGTCTAGTATAGGCTCACATAGGCTACACCAGATCTGTATATAAGTATAGGCTAAGCAGATAGGCTAGTATAGGCTCACATAGGCTACACCACATCTGTATATAAGTATAGGCTAAGGAGATAGACTAGTATAGGCTCACATAGGCTACACCACATCTTTATATAAGTATAGGCTAAGGAGATAGGCTAGTATAGGCTACACCAGATCTGTGTATAACAATAGGCTAAGGAGATAGGCTAGTATAGGCTCACATAGGCTACATCAGATCTCTATATAAGTATAGGCTAGTATAGGCTCACATAGGCTACAGCAGCTCTGTATATAAGTATAGGCTAAGGAGGTAGGCTAGTATAGGCTACAACAGATCTGAATATAAGTATAGGCTAAGGAGATAGGCTAGTATAGACTCACATAGGCTACACCACACCTGTATATAAGTATAGGCTAAGGAGGTAGGCTAGTATAGGCTAACGTAGGCTACACCACACTTGTACATAAGTATAGGCTAAGGAGGTAGGCTAGTATAGGCTCACATAGGCTACACCACACCTGTATATAAGTATAGGCCAAGGAGATAGGCTAGTATAGGCTCACATAGGCTACACCTGTACATAAGTATAGGCTAAGGAGATAGGCTAGTATAGGCTAACATAGGCTACACCACACTTGTACATAAGTATAGGCTAAGGAGGTAGGCTAGTATAGGCTCACATAGGCTACACCACACCTGTATATAAGTATAGGCTAAGGAGATAGGCTAGTATAGGCTCACATAGGCTACACCTGTACATAAGTATAGGCTAAGGAGATAGGCTAGTATAGGCTAACATAGGCTACACCACATCTGTATATAAGTATAGGCTAAGGAGATAGGCTAGTATAGGCTCACATAGGCTACACCTGTACATAAGTATAGGCTAAGGAGATAGGCTAGTATAGGCTACACCAGATCTGTGTATAAGTATAGGCTAAGGAGATAGGCTAGTATAGGCTCACATAGGCTACATCAGATCTCTATATAAGTATAGGCTAGTATAAGCTCAGATAGGCTACAGCACACCTGTATATAAGTATAGGCTAAGTAGATAGGCTAGTATAAGCTCACATAGGCTACACCACACCTGTATATAAGTATAGGCTAAGGAGGTAGGCTAGTATAGGCTCACATAGGCTACACGACACCTGTATATAAGTATAGGCTAAGGAGGTAGGCTAGTATAGGCTCACATAGGCTACAGCAGATCTGGATATAAGTATAGGCTAAGGAGGTAGGCTAGTATAGGCTAACATAGGCTACAGCAGATCTGTATATAAGTATAGGCTAAGGAGGTAGGCTAGTATAAGCTCAGATAGGCTACAGCACACCTGTATATAAGTATAGGCTAAGTAGATAGGCTAGTATAAGCTCACATAGGCTACACCACACCTGTATATAAGTATAGGCTAAGGAGATAGGCTAGTATAGGCTCACATAGGCTACACCTGTACATAAGTATAGGCTAAGGAGATAGGCTAGTATAGGCTACACCAGATCTGTGTATAAGTATAGGCTAAGGAGATAGGCTAGTATAGGCTCACATAGGCTACATCAGATCTCTATATAAGTATAGGCTAGTATAGGCTCACATAGGCTACAGCAGCTCTGTATATAAGTATAGGCTAAGGAGGTAGGCTAGTATAGGCTAACATAGGCTACACCACACCTGTATATAAGTATAGGCCAAGGAGATAGGCTAGTATAGGCTCACATAGGCTACACCACACCTGTATATAAGTATAGGCTAAGGAGGCAGGCTAGTATAGGCTAACATAGGCTACACCACACTTGTACATAAGTATAGGCTAACATAGGCTACACCACACCTGTATACAAGTATAGGCTAAGGAGGTAGGCTAGTATAGGCTCACATAGGCTACACGACACCTGTATATAAGTATAGGCTAAGGAGGTAGGCTAGTATAGGCTCACATAGGCTACAGCAGATCTGGATATAAGTATAGGCTAAGGAGGTAGGCTAGTATAGGCTAACATAGGCTACAGCAGATCTGTATATAAGTATAGGCTAAGGAGGTAGGCTAGTATAAGCTCAGATAGGCTACAGCACACCTGTATATAAGTATAGGCTAAGTAGATAGGCTAGTATAAGCTCACATAGGCTACACCACACCTGTATATAAGTATAGGCTAAGGAGGTAGGCTAGTATAGGATCACATAGGCTACACCACACCTGTATATAAGTATAGGCTAAGGAGATAGGCTAGTATAGGCTCACATAGGCTACACCACACCTTTATATAAGTATAGGCTAAGGAGGTAGGCTAGTATAGGCTAACATAGGCTACAGCAGATCTGTATATAAGTATAGGCTAAGGAGGTAGGCTAGTATAGGCTAACATAGGCTACAACAGATCTGAATATAAGTATAGGCTAAGGAGATAGGCTAGTATAGGCCTACATAGGCTACACCACACCTGTATACAAGTATACGCTAAGCAGGTAGGCTAATATAGGCTCACATAGGCTACACCACACCTGTATATAAGTATAGGCTAAGGAGATAGGCTCACATAGGCTACAGCAGATCTGTATATAAGTATAGGCTAAGGAGGTAGGCTAGTATAGGCTACACCACACCTGTATATAAGTATAGGCTAAGGAGGTAGGCTAGTATAAGCTCACTTAGGCTACACGACACCTGTATATAAGTATAGGCTAAGGAGGTAGGCTAGTATAGGCTCACATAGGCTACAGCAGATCTGGATATAAGTATAGGCTAAGGAGGTAGGCTAGTATAGGCTAACATAGGCTACAGCAGATCTGTATATAAGTATAGGCTAAGGAGGTAGGCTAGTATAAGCTCAGATAGGCTACAGCACACCTGTATATAAGTATAGGCTAAGTAGATAGGCTAGTATAAGCTCACATAGGCTACACCACACCTGTATATAAGTATAGGCTAAGGAGGTAGGCTAGTATAGGATCACATAGGCTACACCACACCTGTATATAAGTATAGGCTAAGGAGATAGGCTAGTATAGGCTCACATAGGCTACACCACACCTGTATATAAGTATAGGCTAAGGAGGTAGGCTAGTATAGGCTAACATAGGCTACAGCAGATCTGTATATAAGTATAGGCTAAGGAGGTAGGCTAGTATAGGCTAACATAGGCTACAACAGATCTGAATATAAGTATAGGCTAAGGAGATAGGCTAGTATAGGCCTACATAGGCTACACCACACCTGTATACAAGTATACGCTAAGCAGGTAGGCTAATATAGGCTCACATAGGCTACACCACACCTGTATATAAGTATAGGCTAAGGAGATAGGCTCACATAGGCTACAGCAGATCTGTATATAAGTATAGGCTAAGGAGGTAGGCTAGTATAGGCTACACCACACCTGTACATAAGTATAGGCTAAGGAGGTAGGCTAGTATAGGCTCATATAGGCTACACCACACCTGTATATAAGTATAGGCTAAGGAGGTAGGCTAGTATAGGCTCACATAGGCTACACCACACCTGTATATAACTATAGGCTCACATAGGCTACACCACACCTGTACATAAGTATAGGCTAAGGAGGTAGGCTAGTATAGGCTCATATAGGCTACACCACACCTGTATATAAGTATAGGCTAAGGAGGTAGGCTAGTATAGGCTCACATAGGCTACACCACACCTGTATATAACTATAGGCTCACATAGGCTACACCACACCTGTATATAACTATAGGCTAACATAGGCTACACCACACCTGTACATAAGTATAGGCTAAGGAGGTAGGCTAGTATAGGCTAATATAGGCTACACCACACCTGTATATAAGTAAAGACTAAGGACGTAGGCTAGTATAGGCTAACATCGGCTACACCACACCTGTATACAAGTATAGATTAAGGAGGTAGGCTAGTATAGGCTAACATAGGCTACAGCAGATCTGTATATAAGTATAGGCTACAGCAGATCTGTATATAAGTATAGGCTAGTATAGGCTAACATAGGCTACACCACACCTGTATATAAGTATAGACTAAGGAGGTAGGCTAGTATAGGCTAACATAGGCTACACCACACTTGTACATAAGTATAGGCTAAGGAGGTAGGCTAGTATAGGCTAACATAGGCTACACCACACCTGTATATAAGTATAGGCTAAGGAGATAGGCTAGTATAGGCTCACATAGGCTACACCACACCTGTATATAAGTATAGGCTAAGGAGGTAGGCTAGTATAGGCTAACATAGGCTACACCACACCTGTATATAAGTATAGGCTAAGGAGGTAGGCTAGTATAGGCTAACATAGGCTACACCACACTTGTACATAAGTATAGGCTAAGGAGGTAGGCTAGTATAGGCTAACATAGGCTACACCACACCTGTATATAAGTATAGGCTAAGGAGATAGGCTAGTATAGGCTCACATAGGCTACACCACACCTGTATATAAGTATAGGCTAACGAGAAAGTCTAGTATAGGCTCACATAGGCTACACCAGATCTGTATATAAGTATAGGCTAAGCAGATAGGCTAGTATAGACTCACATAGGCTACACCAGATCTGTATATAAGTATAGGCTAAGCAGATAGGCTAGTATAGACTCACATAGGCTACACCAGATCTGTATATAAGTATAGGCTAAGGAGATAGGCTAGTATAGGCTCACATAGGCTACACCAGATCTGTATATAAGTATAGGCTGGGGAGATAGGCTAGTATAGGCTCACATAGGCTACACCACACCTGTATATAAGTATAGGCTAAGGCGATAGGCTAGTATAGGCTAACATAGGCTACACCACACCTGTATATAAGTATAGGCTAAGGAGGTAGGCTAGTATAGGCTAACATAGGCTACACCAGATCTGTATATAAGTATAGGCTAAGGAGATAGGCTGGTATAGGCTAACATAGGCTACACCTGTACATAAGTATAGGCTAAGGAGGTAGGCTAGTATAGGCTAACATAGGCTACAGCACACCTGTATATAAGTATAGGCTAAGCAGATAGGCTAGTATAGACTCACATAGGCTACACCAGATCTGTATATAAGTATAGGCTAAGGAGATAGGCTAGTATAGGCTCACATAGGCTACACCAGATCTGTATATAAGTATAGGCTGGGGAGATAGGCTAGTATAGGCTAACATAGGCTACACCACACCTGTATATAAGTATAGGCTAAGGAGGTAGGCTAGTATAGGCTCACATAGGCTACATCAGATCTGTATATAAGTATAGGCTAAGGAGATAGGCTGGTATAGGCTAACATAGGCTACACCTGTACATAAGTATAGGCTAAGGAGGTAGGCTAGTATAGGCTAACATAGGCTACAGCACACCTGTATATAAGTATAGGCTAAGGAGGTAGGCTAGTATAGACTCACATAGGCTACAGCACACCTGTATATAAGTATAGGCTAAGGAGGTAGGCTAGTATAGACTCACATAGGCTACAGCACACCTGTATATAAGTATAGGCTAAGGAGATAGGCTAGTATAGGCTAACATAGGCTACACCTGTACATAAGTATAGGCTAAGGAGATAGGCTAGTATAGGCTAACATAGGCTACACCTGTACATAAGTATAGGCTAAGGAGGTAGGCTAGTATAGACTCACATAGGCTACAGCACACCTGTATATAAGTATAGGCTAAGGAGGTAGGCTAGTATAGACTCACATAGGCTACAGCACACCTGTATATAAGTATAGGCTAAGGAGGTAGGCTAGTATAGGCTCACATAGGCTACACCACACCTGTATATAAGTATAGGCTAACGAGAAAGTCTAGTATAGGCTAACATAGGCTACAGCACACGTGTATATAAGTATAGGCTAAGGAGATAGGCTAGTATAGACTCACATAGGCTACAGCACACCTGTATATAAGTATAGGCTAAGGAGATAGGCTAGTATAGACTCACATAGGCTACAGCACACCTGTATATAAGTATAGGCTAAGGCGATAGGCTAGTATAGGCTCACATAGGCTACACCACACCTGTATATAAGTATAGGCTAAGGAGGTAGGCTAGTATAGACTCACATAGGCTACAGCACACCTGTATATATGTATAGGCTAAGGAGGTAGGCTAGTATAGGCTCACATAGGCTACACCACACCTGTATATAAGTATAGGCTAACGAGAAAGTCTAGTATAGGCTCACATAGGCTACACCAGATCTGTATATAAGTATAGGCTAAGGAGATAGGCTAGTATAGGCTCACATAGGCTACACCAGATCTGTATATAAGTATAGGCTAAGGAGATAGGCTAGTATAGGCTCACATAGGCTACACCAGATCTGTATATAAGTATAGGCTGGGGAGATAGGCTAGTATAGGCTCACATAGGCTACACCACACCTGTATATAAGTATAGGCTAAGGAGATAGGCTAGTATAGGCTCACATAGGCTACACCAGATCTGTATATAAGTATAGGCTAAGGAGGTAGGCTAGTATAGGCTCACATAGGCTACACCACACCTGTATACAAGTATAGGCTAAGGAGGTAGGCTAGTATAGGCTCACATAGGCTACACCAGATCTGTATATAAGTATAGGCTAAGGAGATAGGCTGGTATAGGCTAACATAGGCTACACCAGATCTGTATATAAGTATAGACTGAGGAGATAGGCTAGTATAGGCTCACATAGGCTACACCAGATCTGTATATAAGTATAGGCTAAGGAGATAGGCTAGTATAGGCTCACATAGGCTACACCTGATCTGTATATAAGTATAGACTGAGGAGATAGGCTAGTATAGGCTCACATAGGCTACACCACACCTGTATACAAGTATAGACTGAGGAGATAGGCTAGTATAGGCTCACATAGGCTACACCACACCTGTATATAAGTATAGGCTAAGGAGATAGGCTAGTATAGGCTCACATAGGCTACACCACACCTGTATACAAGTATAGGCTAAGGAGGTAGGCTAGTATAGGCTAATATAGGCTACAGCAAATCTGTATATAAGTATAGGCTCACATAGGCTACAGCAGATCTGTATATAAGTATAGGCTAAGGAGAAGTAATAAATCATTCGTTTGAATGTCACAGACAAATTGTAGAGATCGTAAAAGACTGTTTACAAAGCATTACATAAATGCATTTAATCGATAGTTTTGTATCTTGTAGGGACGTAAAAAGCGAGTTTAATGCACATAACGTGCAGCTGCTGGTATTAAAGCGGTTATCTGTTGATTAGCTTGGGATTTAACAAGTGTTCGTGATGTTTATGTTACGCGTAATTTTAAATTTCGCGTTTTACGCTTGGATATGTTCATATGCCATAAACAGATGAATCGCTAATTCACTGTACATCGCACAACCAGCTGCAAGCCAGCCGTGAAGTCAACACTTTCATTTATTGTTTCACAATCATATTGTTTTAATGTCGCATTCGCCTGGCTTTCTCCAGCCGGTCTTCTACAAATATTTCTTTCAAAATTACTTTTTCTGTCACGTATATAGTTGTTTTTTCTTTTTTCATTCAGAATTTTTTTTTTTTTTTTTACTTTCTCTAGTGGTAAGTAGGGGAAGTATTGTATTCCATCCAAAAAGTTGGTGTGGAGATTTCACCGGAAATATATGCTTTGAGATCCCCCGAACCCAAAAACAGTATTTTTAGAAAACATTCCTCGTGTGTGTCTCTTTTAGTCTGTGAACAGCATAACTCTAAAATGAAAAGACGGTTAAAAGCAATGTTGGTATTTAAGTTTAATGACTTTCAAGGTTGCTACACGAAGATTTTCAAGAATATAGCCCCACCCTAAACTAACCTTTACATGAAAAATGTTTCGAAAATTTTGATATTTTTGAAAATGGCTCGAACGATGTTGTTTAAAATATCATATGTTTGACATATTTGTATGACAAATGAAATGTATATTTTGCATTTTCTGACTATAGCCCCTGTAGTCGTATTTACTCTGGACGACTTTTGCATAACTGGTAAACTGTTAGAGATAGACCAAATCATACTATACAAAAAATGTAGATCTTGCTAGAATACACAATTTATGTCCAAATAAATTTTCTTGTAGGTTGAAACATTTCGGAGATGTTCCTTGTTATGTGTGTGAGTTTCGGAAAACTTAAAACTTTCGTCAAATGCATCATCCTTATTCATTTTTTTATATGTGTAGTGTGCAAACAGAGCGGAATCTGAAAGCTTTAAAACATTTGACTATCGCACAAAGCCTACTGTATTCTAATATTCCCCTTGTACCTACAAGGAAATAAGGAATAAGATAATTTGTATAAATGTTTATCTCAACTAATATGAAGAAGATATAGGAATAAGAGTTTGTAAGAAAGGTTAGTTCAAGAGTAGAGAAAGACATCTGAGTGCAACACATCAGATTTTTTGAAAAAGGTCCGTGTGTGTGTGTGTGTGTGTGTGTGTGTGTGTGTGTGTGGGTGTGTGTGTGTGTGTGTGTGTGTGTGTGTGTGTGTGGTGTATCTGTATGTCTGTGAACAGCATAACTCAAAGAAGGTCGGAAAATTACGAAACCTAGTATTTATATTGGGTATGTTTCAAAAGTCTGCCACAAATATTTCCAAGAACAATTTCCCACCGCTAACTACTCTATACACACATGGGGCCCCTTTAGAAAAGTTTGATTTTCTCAATAGCGTTTTTTAACGATTTTGATTAAAATGCGATATAATGATGTCTGAACGGCAATTAAAATATATACCTTGGAAATTGAATTACTGTGATCAAACAGACAAACGTGCCCCTTTTTCAAAAAATGCTGTTTTTGGATTCCGACAGACTTAAAATATGTATTTCCGGAGAATGTTTACTATTCAATTGTTGGATGGAATACAATACTTCACTTTAGAAGGCTAAAGCAGAAACTAATGAAAAATGAATGCAAGTACTGCCATCTAGCAGCAGATAGCGAAACCGCAGTGGATAGCATCTAGAGCCATCTGTCAGACAAAATCATTCACCAACACATATCGCATTCTCTGCATAGAAATGGTTTTAATTAGTCCCTTTGTTTAAGCACGGCTCTCAGATAACAGCCATGGTTTATAGCGTAGTCCATTCATAACACTAAGGGATGCAAACAGTAATATCATTAAAAACTAAATTAGATGCGTTCAGCCAGAGTAATTCTTCAGGTTGCACGTGACTGTGTAAAGCGGGTAATCAAAAAGTGTGTGTCTGTCTGTGCCGATCTGCCTCCCTCTGTGTGTGAGTGTCTGTCCCTCTGCCTGTCTGTCCCTGTCTCTGTCTCGGTGTGTGTATGTGCATGTCTGCCTGCTTCTCTGTGTGTGTCCCTCTGCCTGTGTCTGTCTCTCTGTCTGTCTGTGCCTATCTGCCTACCTCTCTGTCTGTGCCTATCTGCTTGCCTCTCTGTGTGTGTATCCCTCTGCCTGTGTCTGTCTGTGCCTATCTGCCTACCTCTCTGTCTGTGCCTGTATGCCTGCCTCTGTGTCTGTGCCTATCTGTCTACCTCTCTGTCTGTGCCTGTATGCCTCTGTGTGTGTGTGTCTCCCTCTGCCTGCCTGTGTCTCCGTCTGTCAATGTGTCTGTGTCTGTATGTGCCTATCTGCCTGCCTCTGTGTGTGAGTGTCTGTCCCTCTGCCTGCCTGTCTCTGTCTCTGTGTCTGTCTGTGCATGTCTACTCGCCTCTCTGTGTGTGTATCCCTCTGCCTGTGTCTGTCTCTCTGTCTGTTTGTGCCTATCTGCCTACCTCTCTGTCTTTGCCTGTATGCCTGCCTCTGTGTCTGTGTCTCCGCCTATCTGCCTGCCTCTCTGTCTGTGTCTGTCTGCCTACCTCTCTATCTGCCTACCTCTCTGTCTTGCCTGTCTGCCTCTGTGTGTGTCCCTCTGCCTGTCTGTGTCTCCGCCTGTCCCTGTGTCTGTGTCTGTCTGTGCCTATCTGCCTGCCTCTCTGTGTGTGTCTGTCCCTCTGCCTGTCTGTGCCTATCTGCCTGCCTCTCTGTGTCTGCCCCTCTGCCTCTGTGTGTCTCCCTCTGTCCCTGTGTCTGTGTCTGTCTGTGCCTATCTGCCTGCCTCTGTGTGTGTGTCTGTCCCTCTGCCTGTCCCTGTGTCTGTGTCTGTCTGTGCCTATCTACTGGACTCTGTGTGTGTCCCTCTGCCTGTCTGTCTCTCCGTCTGCCCCTGTGCCTGTCTGTCGCTCCGTCTGTCCCTGTGCCTAGCCGCTTGCCTCTGTGTGTGTGTCCCTCTGCCTGTCTGTGTCTGTATGTCTCTCCGTCTGTCCCTGTGTCTGTCTGTCTCTCCGTCTGTCCCTGTGCCTATCTGCTTGCCTCTGCCTGTCTCGCCGTCTGTCCTGTGTCTCTCTCCTTGTGTCCCTGTGTCTGTCTGTGCCTATCTGCATGCCTCTGTGTTTGTGGGTGTGTTGTCTGTCCCTCTGTCTGTGTCTCCGTCTGTCCCTGTGTCTGTCTGTGCCTATCTGCCTGCCTCTGTGTTTGTGTTTCTGTCCCTCTACCTGTCTCTGTCTGTCTGTGTCTCCGTCTGTCCCTGTGTCTGTCTGTGCTTATCTGCCTGCCTCTCTCTGTGTGTGTCCCTGTGTGTATATGTGTCTGTCTGTGCCTGTCTGCCTGCCTCTCTGTGTGCGTGTGTGTGTCCCTCTGCCTGTCTGTATCTCCGTCTGTCCCCGTGTCTGTCTGTATCTACGTCTGTCCCTGTGTCTGTCTGTCTCTCCGTCTGTCCCTGTGTCTGTCTGTCTGTGTGTGTCTGTGTCTCCGTCTGTCCTCGTGTCTGTCTGTGCCTGTCTGCCTGCCTCTCTGTGTGTGTGTCCCTGTGTCTGTCTCTACGTCTGTCCTGTGCCTGTGCCTGTCTGCTTGCCTCTGTGTGTGTCCGTCCCTCTGTCTGACTCCCCGTTTGTCCTGTGTCTGTTTGTCCCTATCTGCCCGCCTCTCGTGTGTGTGTTTATCCCTCTGCCTGTCTGTGTCTGTCTCTCCGTCTGTCCTGTGCCTGCCTGTGCCTATCTGCCTGCCTCTGTGTGTGTCTGTCCCTCTGCCTGTGTGTGTCTGTCTCTCCATCTGTCCCTGTGTCTGGCTGTGCCTATCTGCCTGCCTCTCGTGTGTGTGTCTGTCCCTCTGCCTGTGTGTGTCTGTCTCTCCATCTGTCCCTGTGTCTGTTTGTCCCTATCTGCCCGCCTCTCGTGTGTGTTTATCCCTCTGCCTGTCTGTGTCTGTCTCTCCGTCTGTCCTGTGCCTATCTGCCTGCCTCTGTGTGTGTCTGTCCCTCTGCCTGTCTGTGTCTGTCTCTCCATCTGTCCCTGTGTCTGTCTGTGCCTATCTGCCTGCCTCTGCGTGTGTATGTCTGTCCCTCTACCTGTCTGTCTGTCTCTCCGTCTGTCCCTTTGCCTGTCTGCCCGCCTCTGTGTGTGTGTCCTTCCGCCGGTCTGTGTCTGTCTGTCTCTCCGCCTCTCCTGTGCCTGTCTGTACCTGTCTGCATGCCTCTGTGTGTGTCCCTCTGCCTGTCTCTGTCTGTCTGTCTGTCTCTCCGTCTGTCCTGTGCCTGTCTCTGCCTATCTGCCTCTCTGTGTGTTTGTCTGTACCTGAGTCTGTCTCTGCCTATCTGCCTGCCTCACTGTGTGTGTGTCCCTCTGCCTATCTGTCTCTGTCTGTCTCTCCGTCTGTCCCTCTGTCTGTCTGCCTGCCTCTGTGTGTGTGTGTCCTCGTGTCTGTCTCTGTATGTGTGTGTGTGTGTGTCCCTCTGCCTGTCTGTGTCTGTCTCTCCGTCTGTCCCTGTGTCTGTCTGTGCCTATCTGCCTGCCTCTCTGTGTGTGTGTCCCCGTGTCTGTCTGTATCTCCGTCTGTCCCTGTGTCTGTCTGTGCGTATCTGCCTGCCTCTCTGTGTGTGTCCCTCTGCCTGTCTGTCTCTCCGTCTGTCCCTGTGCCTATCTGCCTGCCTCTCTGTGTGTGTGTCCCCGTGTCTGTCTGTATCTCCGTCTGTCCCTGTGTCGGTCTGTGCGTATCTGCCTGCCTC
The DNA here is from genome assembly GCA_030765045.1 of Tenodera sinensis. Lineage (NCBI taxonomy): Eukaryota > Metazoa > Arthropoda > Insecta > Mantodea > Mantidae > Tenodera > Tenodera sinensis. The sequence goes on from CM060971.1 coordinate 119,070,694, forward strand.
TCTGTGTGTGTCCCTCTGCCTGCCTGTCTCTCCGTCTGTCCCTGTGCCTATCTGCTTGCCTCTGTCTCGCCGTCTGTCCTGTGTCTCTCTCCTTGTGTCCCTGTGTCTGTCTGTGCCTATCTGCCTGCCTCTGTGTTTGTGGGTGTGTTGTCTGTCCCTCTGCCTGTCTGTCTCTCCGTCTGTCCCTGTGCCTATCTGCTTGCCTCTGTCTCGCCGTCTGTCCTGTGTCTCTCTCCTTGTGTCCCTGTGTCTGTCTGTGCCAATCTGCCTGCCTCTGTGTTTGTGTTTCTGTCCCTCTACCGGTCTCTGTCTGTGTCTCCGTCTGTCCCTGTGTCTGTCTATGCCTATCTGCATGCCTCTGTGTTTGTGTGTCTCTCCCTCTGCCTGTCTCTGTCTGTGTCTCCGTCTGTCCCTGTGTCTGTCTGTGCCTATCTGCCTGCCTCTGTGTTTGTGGGTGTGTTGTCTGTCCCTCTGCCTGTCTGTCTCTCCGTCTGTCCCTGTGCCTATCTGCTTGCCTCTGTCTCGCCGTCTGTCCTGTGTCTCTCTCCTTGTGTCCCTGTGTCTGTCTGTGCCAATCTGCCTGCCTCTGTGTTTGTGTTTCTGTCCCTCTACCGGTCTCTGTCTGTGTCTCCGTCTGTCCCTGTGTCTGTCTATGCCTATCTGCATGCCTCTGTGTTTGTGTGTCTCTCCCTCTGCCTGTCTCTGTCTGTATCTCCGTCTGTCACTGTGTCTGTCTGTGCTTGTGTGCATGTCTCTGTCTCTCTCCGTGTGTCCCTTTGTCTGTCTGTGTCTGTCTCTCTCCGTTAGTCCCTTTGTCTGTCTGTGCCTATCTGGCTACCTCTCTGTGTGTGTCCCTCTGCCTGTCTGTGTCTGTGTTCCCGTCTGTCCTGTGTCTGTCTGTGCCTGTCTGCCTGCCTCTCTCTCTGTGTCCCCGTGTCTGTCTGTATCTCCGTCTGTCCCTGTGCCCGTCTGCCTGCCTCTCTCTGTGTGTGTCCCTGTGTCGGTCTGTGCCTGTTTGCCTGCCTCTCTCTGTGAGTGTGTCCCCGTGTCTGTCTGTCTCTCCGTCTGTCTGTGCCTGTCTGCCTGCCTCTCTCTGTGTATGTCCCTGTGTGTGTATCTGTGTCTGTCTGTGCCTGTCTGCCTGCCTCTCTCTGTGTGTGTATCCCCTTGTCTGTCTGTCCTGTGAATGTCTGCCTGCCTCTGTGTGTGTATCCCCGTGTCTGTCTGTCTCTGTGTGTGTGTGTGTGCGTGTGTGTGTCCCTCTGCCTGTCTGTATCTCCGTCTGTCCCCGTGGCTGTCTTTCTCTCCGTCTGTCCCTGTATCTGTCTGTGCCTATCTGCCTGCCTCTCTGTGTGTCCCTGTGCCTGTCTCTCCGTCTGTCTGTGAATGTCTGCCTTCCTCACCCTGTGTGTGTCCATGTATCTGTCTCTCCGTCTCTCTGTGCATGTCTGTCTGCTTGTGTGTGTGTGTGTCCCTGTGTCTATCTGCTCTCCGTCTGTCTGCGCCTATCTGCCTGTCTCTCTGTGTGTGTGCCTGTCTGCCTGCCTCTGTGTGTGTGCCCCTGTGTCTGTCTCTCCGTCTGTCTGTGCCTGTCTGCCTGACTCTCTGTGCCTATCTGCCTGCCTCTGTGTGTGTGTCCCTGTGCCTGTCTCTCTGTCTGTCTGTGCATGTCTGCCTTCCTCACTCTGTGTGTCCCTGTATCTGTCTCTCCGTCTCTCTGTGCATGTCTGTCTGCTTCTCTGTGTGTGTCCCTGTGCCTGTCTCTCTCTCCGTCTGTTTGTGCCTGTCTGCCCTCCTCTCTGTGTGTGTATCCCTGTCTCTGTCTGTCTCCGTCTGTCTGTGCCTGTCTGCCTGCCTCTGTGTGTCCCTCTGCCTGTCTCGCTCTCTGTCTGCCTGTGCCAGTCTGCGTGCCTCTCTGTGTGTATCCCTGTCTCTGTCTCTCCGTCTGTCTGTGCCTGTCTGCCTGCCTCTCTGTGTGTATCCCTGTCTCTATCTGTCTCCGTCTGTCTGTGCCTGTCTGCCTGCCTCTCTGTGTGTGTCCCTGTGTCTGTCTCCGTCTCTCTCTCCGACTGTCTGTACCTATCTGCCAGCCTCTCTGTCTGTGTGTGTCCCTGTGCCTGTCTGCCTGCATCTCTGTGTCTGTGCCTATCTGCCTGCCTCTGTGTGTGTGTCCCTGTGTCTGTCTGTATCTCCTTCTGTCTGTGCCTAGCTGCCTGCCTCTCTGTGTGTCGCTGTGTCTGTTTTTCTCATGGTACGTCTGTGTCTATCTGCCTGCCTCTCTGTGTGTGTCCCAGTGTCTGCCTGTGTCAGTCTGCCTGCCTCTCTGTGTGTCCCTGTGTCTGTCTGTCTCTCCGTCTGTCTGTGCCTATCTGCCTGCCTCTCTGTGTGTGTCCCTGTGTCTTTCTGTCTCTCCGTCTGTCTGTGCCTATCTGCCTGCCTTGGTGTGTGTGTGTCGCTGTGTCTGTCTGGCTACCTCTCCTTGTGTGTGTGTCTGTCTGTCTCTCCGTCTGTCCCTGTGTCTGTCTGTGCCTGTCTGCCTGCCTCTGTGTGTGTCCCTGTGCCTGTCTGTGTCTGTCTGTCTCTCGGTCTGTCCCTGTGTCTGTCTGTGCCTGTCTGCCTGCCTCTGTGTTTGTGTGTCCCTGTGTGTGTCTGTCTCTCGGTCTGTCCCTGTAGACAGGGACTGCCTGTGTCTATCTGCCTGCCTCTGTGTGTGTGTCCCTGTGCCTGTCTGTGTCTGTCTGTCTCTCGGTCTGTCCCTGTGTCTGTCTGCCTGCCTCTGTGTGTGTCCCTGTGCCTGTCTGTGTCTGCCTGTCTCTCTGTCTGTCCCTGTGTCTGTCTGTGCCTGTCTGCCTCTGTGTGTGTCCCTGTGCCTGTCTGTCTCTCGGTCTGTCCCTGTGTCTGTCTGTGCCTGTCTGCCTGCCTCTGTGTGTGTGTGTCTGTGTCTGTCTGCCTGCCTCTGTGTGTGTGTCCCTGTGCCTGTCTGTGTCTGTCTCTCGGTCTGTCCCTGTGTCTGTCTGTGCCTGTCTGCCTGCCTCTGTGTGTGTCCCTGTGCCTGTCTGTGTCTGTCTCTCGGTCTGTCCCTGTGTCTGTCTGTGCCTGTCTGCCTGCCTCTGTGTGTGTGTCCCTCTGCCTGTCTGTGTCTGTCTGTGCCTGTCTGCCTGCCTCTGTGTGTGTCCCTGTGCCTGTCTGTGTCTCTTTGTCTCTCGGTCTGTCCCTGTGTCTGTCTGTGCCTATCTGCCTGCCTCTATGTGTGTGTCCCTGTGCCTGTCTGTGTCTGTCTGTCTGTCTCTCGGTCTGTCCCTGTGTCTGTCTGTGCCTGCCTGCCTCTGTGTGTGTCTGTGTCTGTCTGTCTCTCGGTCTGTCCCTGTGTCTGTCTGTGCCTGTCTGCCTGCCTCTGTGTGTGTGTCCCTGTGTCTGTCTGTCTGTCTCTCGGTCTGTCACTGTGTCTGTCTGTGCCTGTCTGCCTGCCTCTGTGTGTGTGTCCCTGTGACTGTCTGTGTCTGTCTCTCGGTCTGTCCCTGTGTCTGTCTGTGCCTATCTGCCTGCATCTGTGTGTGTGTCCCTGTGCCTGTCTGTCTCTCGGTCTGTCCCTGTGTCTGTCTGTGCCTATCTGCCTGCCTCTGAGTGTGTCCCTGTGCCTGTCTGTGTCTGTCTCTCGGTCTGTCCCTGTGTCTGTCTGTGCCTGTCTGCCTGCCTCTGTGTGTGTCCCTGTGCCTGTCTGTGTCTGTCTGTCTCTCCGTCTGTCCCTGTGCCTGTCTGCCTGCCTCTGTGTGTGTCCCTGTGCCTGTCTGTGTCTGTCTGTCTCTCGGTCTGTCCCTGTGTCTGTCTGTGCCTATCTGCCTGCCTCTGTGTGTGTCCCTGTGCCTGTCTGTGCCTGTGTCTGTCTGTGCCTATCTGCCTGCCTCTGTGTGTGTGTGTCCCTGTGTGTGTCTGTGGCTATCTGCCTGCCTCTCTTGTGTGTCAGACTGTGGACAGCACAACTCAAAAACGAAAATTCGGTTAATACCTAGGTTGGTATTTAAGTCTAATGTGTTTCAAGGATGTGACACGAAGATTTTGAAGCAGATAGCCCCACATTAAACTACTCTTTACATAGAACATTTTTCGAAAATTTTGAATTTCTTGAAAATGGCTGTAACGAATTTGATTAAAATGTCATATGTTCGAGATATTTTTATGACAAACGAAATGCGTATTTTCAAATTTCTGGCTATAGCCGCTGTCGACCTGCTCACTCTGGATGACTTACGTAAGTGGTAAAACGTAAGAGATATACTGATATGTACTTACACTATTGCATACCAGTTGTCATTACCAGACAGGGTGGACCACTTTCCGACAGTATATTTGTTTCCGTAACAGGTTTACAGGTGGTTGTATCGCAAACTGGCAAATTGTGGCTGACATTTGTTCTGAAGAAAACAGCGGAGCTGGAGAGTTGAATTCTCACATTGATTTTATCTGTAATTAATTTCATGTCGCGCTTCACTTCAAAACGTCACGGAGTTCGGTTTCCGAAGAGAGCACTTTAAAAAATGAAGTAAATAAGGTTTGCAGCCTTTGTTATTTCAGTCGCCATTTCGGGGCACAATATTTTGTTTTCATATTAAAATAAATTAAAATATAGATGCGAAACAGACTTTATTGACATTTTCTTTCAATTTAGGAATGATGAATCGGTTTTTTCCTGCGGGCAGATTCACAATATGTGGAACAAAGAAAATCCAATAAGCGTTTTCTCTTTTATTTATTTATTTTCTCTATCATGTTAATTTTGTTGCATCACTCCGTTACAAAAGTAAAAGTGCATGTATATTTGCAATTTTAAGCAAATATCCATTTGTATATAATAACGAAAAAAATCTGATATGACTCGTATGACTTTCTAACTATTTCACTGGGAATATAAGTTTTGAGGCCACCTGAATAAAAAAAAAATTTTTTTTAGAAAAAGGTCCGTGTGTGTTTGTTTCTGTGTCAGTCAGTTTGTGGACAGCATAACTCAAAAACGAAAAGTTGGTTAGTAACCAAAGTTGGTATTTAAGTTTAATGTATTTCAAGGATGCGACACGAGGATTTTAAAGAATATAGCCCCACCCAAAACTATCCTTTTACAGGGAATATTTTTTGGAAAATTTTGATTTTCTTGAAAATGGCTTTTATGGTTTTGATTAAAATGCCATGTTTGAGATATTTTTAGGACAAATGAAATGTATATTTTGAATTTTCTGGCTATTGCTTATGTAGTCCTGTTTGCTCTGGACGACTTTTGAATAGCTCGTAAAGCGTGAAAGTTAGACAAAATCTTAGTATACAAAAAATGTAGATCTTGCTGAAATACACAACTTATGTCAAAATAAATTTTCTTGTAGGGTGAACCATTTCGGAGATATTCTATATGTTAAGCGTGCAAAGAGAACGGAATCTCAAAGCTTTAAAAATTTCATTATCGCACAAAGTCTGCTGTATTCCCATATTCCCCTTGTACCTACAAGGAAATAAACAATGAGATTATTTGTACAATTATTAATCTTAACTAACACGAAGAAGATATAGGAATAAGAGTTTGTAAGAATGGTTAGTACAAGAGTGGAGAAAGTCATGTGAGTGCAATACATCAGATTTTTTCAATTTATTTTATTGTAAAACTTTTGCACTATAGCACAGCTCTATACTGCTGACATTAACACAGGCTACAGTGTTTCGTGATATTGCAGCTCACAATTGTTTTCTTCTCGTAGCCTCGACTCAGTCCTTTCACTGTCTTTCTTCAATTTGTCTCTTAAACACTAACTCTGACGATACAATCACTCAACACTCATAATTGCTTCGCTATCTTCCTTCACAAGGCGACGACAAACACACAGACGCACACACACACACACACACACACACACACATTCAAAGTAAGAACTGACTGACTTCTTCTGTCCGTAACTCATTCACTCTGCCCGTTGCTTCGCCTCGTTATATACCGTGGATGATGTAACAAGGATCTTTCTCGAACTTACCCAAATACGCCGGCTGCTGGACACTTCTCGAATATTCCGGAGAACTCTGTTGCCTCTCGATTGTTGTGTCGTGAGTGGTGTGGGGAAGTTTGACATCAATTAGTTTCCCCTTGAACTGTCCGTTGGGCAGCCAAAGCGAAGGAATTTTCACGAGCGTCTGCTGTAATACGTGCGTTTCTCGCAGTGATGTTACTTGTACATACAATGAAATGAGACGGACGGACGGACGGACGGACGTTATTTGCTAGTATTGATTGGTCCAGACAGGGTCAAGGTCAACGGCTGGTATCCATTTACGAAATTGCGCTCTTAAGTGAAAGCGATCCAAGTACAGCTAGCTAGGTCATCAGGTTCAGTGCTGCCTCTCCAAATGAGTTGTTGTCCAACTTTTCCAACTTAGCCTTGTAACAATCGTTTCCAGATAAGAAAACATCTGATTACGTATTTCAAACCTCTTACAGAAACAATTCTTCTTCAGCTTCTTCCGCTACAGCCAATGTGCGATGTGTTTTTATCACCTCCCAGCACCACAGCCGCTGCGTCTCCCACCTCCGCCCACTACAGGCGTCACCTGTATACGTCAGCGTCCATTGGCACGTAGTTTCCTGCTTGCGCACGCTGTGTATTGTGAGGCTTCCCTCTTCGAATTATTGCATCTACTTCAGCACTAGATGCTTCAGGCAAGCGAGAGTGGTACATAAATATTTCGTTTTAACGGTGTGTAACAGTCTCATTGACATGTTACATTGACTGAACTTCTATTGCACTGTCTGAACATCAAATTACTAAAGCTGTCGCAAAATTTAATGGCGGGTGGCTATATACAAAGTTCAATCATAGGCTTGCGGCGTTGTATAGCTAAACAAGCTGTAAAGCCATTTGCACAGTAGTAGTCACCTATCAGCCGCCATTAAATGTTGTATCTGCCATAGAAGTGTACAAGTGTTGCGTCTACTGTAACAGTAACATATTTCGTGAATTTGTCCACTTTGCGGATTTTTAATTTCTCTGTTGGTCTCCTTAGCGCTGCTGCTTATCGAGCGAGAGACTCGGGTTCGATGAACATAGAATCTTATTATACAAACAAAATGTAAGTGTGAAAACACAAAGTTATCTGAAATAGAGCTTTTTGTAGAGTGAACCAATTCCGAGATATTCCCTGTTATTTGTTTGAATTTTCCAATTCTTATACTTTTGTCAAATAGGAATATTTTTTTTCAATATCGGGGCCATGTAAATGGAATGGAACTTCGAAAACCACAACGCAGCAACTAACTCTTAAAAAACTTGACAGTTACTTAAAGCCTACTGCAGAGTGACGCCGGCCGCAGTGCACAACAAATGACGGTCGGGTCAAGCTAAGCCGCGGCGCTTATTAAAAGCGCTCAAGGTCAAGCTGCCACACACCACTCACGCGAGTAAACACATGACAAGAGTGGTACAACCAAAAGGGATTTTCGAGATTATTCGCGAAGTGTCCGAAGGCAGGCTTATTTGTAGAAGTTCCAAAAAGGTCTGTGTTACGTCATCTCGCTATATAAAGAGGCGAGGCAATGAGAGTTTGGAGTCACCCAGTTTTTAGTTCCAGAGTGTGAGTCAGCTGTGTGTACGGCCGAAAGCAAGATAACGAAGCAGTTAATGAATGTCCAGTGATTGTATCGTCGAAGTGAGCTCTTTGAGAGACAGAGAAAGTGAAGAAACATAAAGGACTGAGTAAGCTCACGAGAAGAAAACAGTTGTGAGTTGTAATGTCGCGAAGGACTGTAGATTGTGTTAAAGACGGGAAGAGAACTGTGTATTTGTGCATTCAGTCACAAGAAAAAAGTGACAAAAAGCAATTAGACTGGACATTGTCATTTTGTGACACTGGTGGCAGAAGTGGGATTTGTCTAATAGATAGAAAATTAAGCATTTTTAATAATAATTTGTACAAGATGGATAAAAAAACTAATGTGAGTCCAACATACTTTAAAAATTTAATATCCAATATCGATGCTTAAAAATAAGCATGGGTATCGAGAAATAGTATTGTCCTATTATACCTACTCTTGTAACAGTATTATTTACGTTCTTTTGCTGGACAGTGTTTATGAAATAGCTAGCTAAGAGACTTCTTATGGGATAAACACACAAAGGTCTCTCTATGGGGAACAATAACAGTTGAAAATAATAAACATTGTCATGTACAGCGAGGTCCTAGAAATTTATTTATTACGGTTTGTTACCAACCAAACGGAGCAACAAATGAAAATCTATTTCGGTGTTTGTTCTGAACGTCATGCAGCCCGTATATAAAGTGTATGCAAATAATTGTTTCCAATTAGCGGCTCTGTCACGACAGGTTGCATAAACCCATTACTTCAGGCGTAATAATATTCACTCATGTTAATATACGAGCTGCATTATTTTACACGTTTATTTCAAATGCGCTCATCAGAAATTTAATTTGTTTATCTATAAATATAAATATTCCTCACTGCAAAAAATTAATATCGAGACTTCACCGCAAATATATGTTTTGAGACCCCTGAATAAAAAAAGAACATTCTTAAAAAAAGTTTGTGTGTGACTGTCAGTCGGTAGACAGGATAGATAGCCTGTCACGGCTATGTCCACACACATGGAGATTTTTCTAAAAATGCTTTTCTTGGATTCAGGGGGTCTCAAAACATATTTCCGATGAAATCTCGATATCGAATTTTTGGGTGGAATACAATACTTGCTTCTACTTATCAGTAGAGAAAGTAAAAAGAATGACGTACATATTCCAATTTGAGAAAACTATTCGTACTGGAAAATTCAAACAACTGACAAGTAATATATTGCAAATGGTTCAATTAACCAAAAAAAATTATTTGACATAAATTTATGTTTAACGAGATGTACGTTTGTCCATAGTAAGTGTACCAGTTATACAAGTCACCCAGAATGGAGAGGACAGCTCCAGAAAATTCAACATATCGTACAGTTCATTTGTTGTGATGATATGTTTAACATGTGGAAATTTATTCAAAATCGTTAGTCATTTTTTGAGAAAATCAAAAGTTTCGAAAAATATTCTACCTAGAGGGTAGTTTGAAGTGGACAATTTTTTTTTTAATCTTCGTGTCGCATCTTTCCATGCAGCAAAATGTCGACTGTTGCCACATAAAAGAGGTCCGCATTCAAGGAATCAGTTCAATCTTTATCTGCGTTTCCATGCAGTGTTCAATCCGGAATGAGAGCTCTAATCTTTTGGAAACGCACTGTAGGTATAATACGAGTTTACAAGAAGAGTGAGATGAAAAGGTCGTGTGACTGTTACACACACACGCGCCTTACAGGTGTGACATTATAAAGAAGACAGAAGGAAGAAGGAAAAGTTAAGTCGCGGTACCTACCAGAAGCTTAACGTTTTTCACTTGGACAGTGAAGGGCTTTTGCCCTTTTGCTTCTCAAGCCCCTTTGCAACTAATCTGGTTTCCGTTTTCTAATCCAGGTATTAGTGCATCGCAGAAGCTTACGTTATGTGTGTGTGTGCGTGTGCGCGCGCAGCCTCTCTCCTTCCGATATTAAAAGCTTTTTAACTCCGAAAGCACTTCCTGGAGACTTGGGAGCAAATGGGATAATATGTTTCAGCAAAGAGTCTGGAGAGTGCGCGCGAGTGGATTAGAGTTCAACACTTGCGGGGGGAGAAGGAGGGGGGGGGGGAATCGAAAGTTTGGTAATTCCGCCAGGGGATTAGCACTGCCTCGCTTCGCCACTCGCGGCGCTAGTGTACTGTGAAGGTGAGGTTAAAATATCGCCAAACTCAACACATAACATTCTCTCCACCACTTTCTTAAGGTGGAGCAATTATTTCATTTCACTCTTAACAATAGTCATGTGTGCAAATAATGTACAAAATTGATAACATGCATAAATATGGATTTTGTTGCAGAACTACGGAACTATTTAAACTTCTGGCTCTGAGAAGAATTTCCTATTCAGGATCACCAGACGTCCGGAAATTCCTGGACATGCCCGACCCCGACATTTGAACCATCTGTCAGGCGTCAGTCCGGGGGGAGTTTTCGAGAAGTCTCTAACGTGTCACACTGTCAGGAACAGGCAGCAATGACATTAGCTGCCAAGTTAGTGACAACAAGCCTAACATCACATAATACAGCGCGAATGTCCAAGGGAAGAATGCCCGAGAGAACTTCCAGTTGCCGAGGGTTCGATCCTCCGCTTTCGCCTGTATATTTTCTCAAATACAAAAGTAACAAACGTGCTTAATTCTCTACAGCTTTTTATCAGGAATGACGGCAAACTGGTGGAAATTGACCATTCAAACCGTATTTTATACTATTCAACATAGTAATGTTTACGAAACTTATAGAGATGCCTATGAATATAAATATTTAAAGGGAGATATTAATTTCGGGAGGCGTGATTGATAATTGAGGTAGACGTGTTCCCTGCTTTATGTTCTGCAGTTGCTATCCTACTGCAGCATCCATAAGATAGCGGGAAAAGTTGCAACGCTTTGCGGAATAAAAATACCTAAAGAAATAGACTTCATTAGTTTGTGTAAGTTTATATTTCGCACGGGTTATATAAATAATGGTGTTTACGTTAATAGAGAGAGAAGAAAAAGGGAAATAAAAGAGAATGTTAAATGGTATTGGAACTAATGTTAGTACTCCATTCTTGATTTGAACGAACATTTCTTAGGGAGTTCCGCTATAGCGAATACAGTAACTCCACGTCTGTAAGTCCAGCACCCAACTCTGTTCTAGTCTACCACTTAATAGAAACTCAATAAGAACATAGTTTCTGCAGGAGCATACATTTCTAGTTTTGATCTTTGGTTCCAACATGAGCAGTGCATGAATGCTTATTTCCATTGCTGTCTGTATAAACGGATGGATGGATCGATGGATGGATCGATGGATGGGTGGATGGATGGATGGATGGGTGAACGGGTGGGTGGATGGATGGGTGGGTGTGTGGATGGGTGGGTGGAAGGATGGGTGGGTGTATGGATGGGTGGGTGGATGGATGGCTGTGTGGGTGGATGAATGGGTGGGTGAGTGGATGGATGGGTGGATGGATTGGTGGGTGGATGGGTGGACGGGTGGGTGGGTGTGTGGATAGGTGGGTGGATGGATGGATGGGTGGACGGATGGGTGGGTGTGTGGGTGGATGGCTGGGTGGAAGGATGGGTGAGTGGGTGAGTGGGTGGGTGGGTGGATGGGTGAGTGGGTGGGTGGATGAATGGGTGGGTGTATGGATGGGTGGATGGATGGATGGGTGGGTGCGTGGATGCGTGGGTGGATGGATGGGTGGGTGGAAGGATGGGTGGATGGGTGAATGGGTGTTTGTGTGTTTGTAGTGTTTAACGCCCGCTTTTACTACTACGGCACCGCAGGCGGTGGTGGATGGGTGAGTGGGTGGGTGGATGGATGGATGGATGGATGGACGGGTGGGTGGATGGATGGGTGGGTGTGTGGGTGGATGGAAGGATGGATGGATGGGTGTGTGGGTGGATGGATGGGTGGGTGGATGGGTGGATTAATGAATGGGTGGGTGGATGGATGGGTGGGTGGATGGGTGAGTGGATGGGTGGATGGGTGAGTGGGTGGATGGGTGGGTGGGTGAGTGGGTGGATGGATGGGTGGGTGGATGGATGGGTGGGTGGGTGGACGGGTGGGTGGATGGATGGGTGGGTGTGTGGATGGATGGGTGGGTGGATGGATAGGTGTGTGGATGGATGGATGGGTGGGTGGAAGGATGGGTGGGTGGGTGGAAGGATGGGTTGGTGGATGGGTGGGTGGATGGATGGGTGGATGGATGGATGGGTGGGTGGATGGATGGATGGATGGATGGGTGAGTGGGTGGATGGATGGATGGGTGGGTGTGTGGATGGATGGGTGGGTGGATGGATGGATAGGTGTGTGGGTGGAAGGATGGGTGGGTGGGTGGGTGGATCGGTGGGTGGGTGGATGGATGGGTGTGTGGATGGATGGGTGGGTGGATGGAAGGATGGGTGGGTGTGTGGATGGATGGGTGGATGGATGGATGGGTGGATGGATGGATGGGTGGGTGAATGTATGGGTGGATGGATGGGTGGATGAATGGATGGGTGGATGGATGGGTGGGTTGATGGATGTGTGGGTGGGTGGATGGGTGGGTGGATGAATGAATGGATGGATGGATGGGTGGGTGGATGAATGAATGGGTGGATGGATGGGTGGGTGGATGAGTGGATGAATGAATGAGTGGGTGGATGGATGGTTAGATGGATGGATGGATGGGTGGATGGATGGGTGTATGAATGAATGGGTGGGTGGATGGATGGGTGGGTGGTTGGGTGGATGAATGGGTGGGTGGATGGATCGGTTGGTGGATGGGTGGGTGGACGGATGGATGAATGGGTGGGTGGTTGGATGGTTGGATGGATGGATCGGTGGGTGGAGTGGTGGGTGGATGGATGGATGGGTGGGTGGATGGATGGGTGGGTGGATGCATGGGTGGATGGATGGATGGGTGGATGAATGAATGGGTGGGTGGATGGATGTATGAATGAATGGGTGGGTGGATGGATGGGTGGGTGGTTGGGTGGATGAATGGGTGGGTGGGTGGATGGATCGGTTGGTGGATGGGTGGGTGGGTGAATGGATGGGTGGATGGTTGGGTGGGTGGATGGATGGTTGGGTGGGTGGGTCGGTGGATGGATGAATGGGTGGGTGGTTGGATGGGTGGATGGAAGGATCGGTGGGTGGAGTGGTGGGTGGATTGATGGATGAGCGGGTGGGTGGATTGATGGGTGGGTGGATGGATGGTTTGGTGGATGGATGGGTGGGTGAATGGATGGGTGGTTGGATGGGTGGGTGGATGGATGGATCGGTGGTTGGATTGGTGGGTGGATGGATGGATGGGCGGTTTGGTGGATGGGTGGGTGGATGGATGCATGGGTGGATGGATGGATGGATGAATGGTTGGGTGGGTGGATGGATGGATGGGTGGGTTGATGGATGTGTGGGTGGGTGGATGAATGAATGGGTGGATGGATGGAATGATGGGTGGGTGGATGGGTGGGTGGATGGATGAATGAATGGATGAATGAATGGTTGGGTGGATGGGTGGGTGGATGAATGGATGGATGGGTGGATGGATGGAATGATGGGTGGGTGGATGGGTGGGTGGGTGGATGGATGGATGGATGGAATGAATGGTTGGGTGGATGGATGGATGGATGGGTGGATGGATGGGTGGGTGGATGAATGAATGGGTGGGTGGATGGATGGGTGGATGAATGGGTGGGTGGGTGGATGGGTGGGTGGTTGCGTGGATGAATGGGTGGATGGATGGGTGGGTGGATGGATGGGTGGGTGGTTGGGTGGATGAATGGGTGGGTGGGTGGATGGATGGGTGGATGGATTGGTGGGTGGATGGGTGGGTGAATGAATGATTGGGTGGATGGATGGGTGGGTGGGTGGATGGATGGATGGGTGGGTGGATGGATGGATGGATGGATGGGTGGGTGGGTGGTTTCGTGGATGAATGGGTGGTTGGGTGGGTGGTTGGGTGGATGAATGGGTGGATGGATGGGTGGATGGATGGGTGGGTGGTTGGGTGGATGAATGGGTGGGTGGTTGGGTGGATGGATGGATGGGTGGGTGGTTGCGTGGATGAATGGGTGGATGGGTGGTTGGTTGGGTGGATGAATGGATGGATGGGTGGGTGGTTGGATGGGTGGGTGGATGAATGGGTGGATTTGTGGGTGGATGGATGGGTGGATGGATGGGTGGGTGAATGAATGATTGGGTGGATGGATGGGTGGATGGATGGATGGGTGGGTGGGTGGATGGATGATTGGGTGGATGGATGATTGGGTGGATGGGTGAATGAATGAATGGGTGGATGGATGGGTGGGTGGATGGATGGGTGGGTGGATGAATGGGTGGATTTGTGGGTGGATGGATGGGTGGATGGATGGGTGGGTGAATGAATGATTGGGTGGATGGATGGGTGGATGGATGGATGGGTGGGTGGGTGGATGGATGATTGGGTGGGTGGGTGAATGAATGATTGGGTGGATGGATGGGTGGATGGATGGGTGGGTGGATGGATGGGTGGGTGAGTGGGTGGGTGAATGAATGATTGGGTGGATGGATGGGTGGATGGATGGATGGATGGGTGGGTGGATGGATGGGTGGGTGGGTGGGTGGGTGAATGAATGATTGGGTGGATGGATGGGTGGATGGATGGATGGGTGGGTGGGTGGATGGATGGATGGGTGGGTGGGTGGATGGATGGATGGGTGGGTGGATGGATGGGTGGGTGGATGGATGGGTGGGTGGGTGGGTGAATGAATGATTGGGTGGATGGATGGGTGGATGGATGGATGGATGGGTGGGTGGATGGATGGGTGGGTGGGTGGGTGAATGAATGATTGGGTGGATGGATGGGTGGATGGATGGATGGGTGGGTGGGTGGGTGGGTGGATGGATGGGTGGGTGGGTGGATGGATGGATGGGTGGGTGGGTGGGTGGATGGATGGATGGGTGGGTGGGTGGATGGATGGATGGGTGGGTGGGTGGATGGATGGATGGGTGGATGGGTGGGTGGATGGATGGATGGGTGGGTGGGTGAATGAATGATTGGGTGGATGGATGGGTGGATGGATGGATGGATGGATGGGTGGGTGGATGGATGGATGGATGGATGGGTGGGTGGATGGATGGGTGGGTGGGTGGGTGGGTGAATGAATGATTGGGTGGATGGATGGGTGGATGGATGGATGGGTGGGTGGGTGGATGGATGGGTGGGTGGGTGGGTGGATGGATGGATGGGTGGGTGGATGGATGGATGGATGGGTGGGTGGGTGGGTGGATGGATGGATAGATATGCCACTAATAAGGACAGTTATTTACAACATACGTTATGTACCTACTTATATCGGGAGCTCGGAAAAGTAAATTGTGAACAAGCAGTAATTTATTTTGCGAACGAAAAGAGAAAAGATGAATGGGAAAATTGCAGGCGTATTCTGCCACATGATGCAAATACGCTTGGGAAAATATGGAGCATTCACATTACTTTCTCTACTCTTATAAACTCTATTGTTAAACTCATATTCCTATATCTTCTTCGTGTTAGTTGAGATAAACATTTGTACAATTTATCTTATTGCTTATTTCCTTGTAGATACAAGGGAAATATTGGAGTACCGTGGAGTTTGAGCGAGTCAAATCTTTTAAAACTTTGAGATCCCATTCTCTTTGCACACTTAACATAAAAAATGAATAACAATGTTCCATTTCACGAAAGTTCTAAGTTTTCCGAAACTCACACAAATAACAAGGAATATCTCCGTAATGGTTCACTCTAGAAAGAAATTTGTACGGACATAAATTGTGTATTTTAGCAAGATGTACATTTTTGTATAGTAAGATTTGGTCTATCTCTAACGGTTTACCAGTTATACAAAAGTCGTCCAGAGTAAATACGACTACAGGGGCTATAGCCAGAAAATTGAAAATATACATTTCGTTTGTCATAAAAATATCTCAAACATATGACATTTTAATCAAAATTGTTGGAACCATTTTCAAGAAAATCAAAATTTTCGAAAAAGTTTCCATGTAAAGTGTAATTTAGGGTGGAGCTATTTTCTTCAAAATCTTAGTGTTACATCCTTGAAAGACATTAAACTTAAATACCGAATTAGATTTTTAAAGTGCTTTTCACTTTTGAGCTATGCTGTCCACAGACTGATACACAGACACACACACGCGCGTGTACCTTTTTCTAAAAATTCTTTTTTGGATTCAGAGGGTCTCAAAACATATATGTCCAGTGAAATCTCGACATCGAATTTTTGGGTTCAATAGAATACTTCCCCTCCTTACCAGAGTAAATAGAACTTGAGAGACTATTTCATGAAATTTCCAATGTGTTTCATGAAAATATGTGTTTAAGATACTTTCAAGTCAAATGTTGAATTTTCTGTGGAGTCTTTGATTGTGAATGAATTTTGTATAATTGGTAAAGTGTAAGGGATGGATAAAGCCTTAGTGCACGTAGGTATATCGGACGGTGTTACTGTACGCAGGCAGTCATAACCCCTTGTAGTTTTAATGATCTCTCCACATGTCCCTTCATAACCGGGGCAGGTCTTTAAGGGGGTGGTTCGCCTTCACGTAAAATCACACACGGAACAAGTGCAACTCAAGTAACGTTATACTACACAACTCACTGTTTCTATTACATTTTTCAAGCAAATTCTATGGTAACTGACTAGGTGAACTAATGCCATATCATTGTCTTGGAATGACAAGGCTCTAACTGACAAAACTGAGTTAAAGTGTGCTTTGAACCTAGTGGTTCACACGGGAGATTGAACTTGCAGACAATAAAGTTATCCCTTAGGGATGACAAATTAAAAAAAAAATATTTTGTTGTTTAACGACGCTGTCAATTGCCAGGATCACATCAGCGTCGCCAGTATGTCGGAATTTCGTTCCGCAGGAGTTCTTTTACATGCCAGTAAATCTACTGACATGGAGCTGTCTTTTTGAACACACTTAAAAACCATCGGCCTGGGCCAGGTTTGAACCCGCGACCTTGGGATCAGTAGGCCAGCGTCTAACCAAATGAGCCACCCAGACCGACAGGGGATGACAAAAGTTCTATATATCTGCACTGTTAATGTGTTTGAACTGAGAGCCAGAGCAAACGGAGAAATAATGTCAGAAAGCACGAGAAACAGGATAACTAAAAAACGAAAAGTCGGTTAAAAACCCAATTTGGTATTTAAGTTTAATGTCTTTCAAGGATGCGACAGAAAGATCTTGAAGAAAATAGCCCCACCCTAAACTACCGTTTAGATGGAAAATTTTTCGAAAATTTTGATTTTTTTTTAAATGTCTAACGATTTCGATTAAAATATATGTTCCAGATACTTTTATGAAAAAATGAAATGTAAATCTTGAATTTTCTGTCTGTAACTCCTGTAGTCGTATTTTCTCTGGTTGACTTTTGCATAACTGGTAAACCGTTATACAAAAAATGTAGATCTTGCTAAAACATACAATTTATGTCTGGATAAATTTTTTTGTACAGTGAACCATTTCGGAGATATTCCTTGTTATGTGTGTCAGTTTCTGAAAACATAACTTTCGTGAAATGGAACATCGTTGTTCATTTTTTATATGTTACGTGTACAAATAGAACGGCATCTAAAAGCTTTAAAAGATTTGACTATCGCTCAAAGCCTACTGTATTCTAATATTCCCCTTGTACCTACAAGGAAATAAGCAATAAGATAATTTGTACAAATGTTTATCTCAACTAACACGAAGAAGATATAGGAATAAGAGTTTGTAAGGATGGTTAGTACAAGAGTAGAGAAAGTCATGTGAGTGCAACACGTAATGGTGGAAGTAGTTATGAAAGAAGTAGGTATTATGTTTAAGGGAAAAATATTACAATATAATGGTTTGTTTTTTATGACAGTTGTTAAGCATTGTGAGAGTAAAAATACCACAGGAGAAATAAAGAAGTATCCGCTTTGTAAACATGAAGCGGTTGAATATAACATCAAGAGACGCAGTGTTTTGTTCTGTGAAAGAGCGATGCCTGGTTGGTTGGTTGGTTGGTCATCACTAGTTGTAACTTACCCCCACCCCACTCCACCCCACTCCACTCCACTCCATCGTCTCATTAGACAAGAGGCGATATTTCCGAATAACAATGGCAGTCTTTCCTTTTGTTTTTTTCAAATATAAAATGAACGAGAAAACAAGATAATCCGCAGTGAAAGTATTTTCGAAATGAGCTTGTTAAAATCAGCTTTGAAATACAGTTCCACTTTTCTTTTCCGATAACGGCCGTTCAGTCGAGCACAACGAGAACTGCATTAGTAAAACTTTACACGCTGCTTGGCAAACAACGTATCGGGTTCCCATGGTGGAACGGGCGAATGCAGGCGCGTTCGATCAGGCTTCTCCCTTCAGTGGCACAACCATCTCATTCTGTCTCGTGCTACCCTCGTCCCAACACTTGAGACCATCTCTGTCGTGGACGTCCTCCACTCTTTCATACGTTGTCTAATATGTTTCTTTCCATTTTCCGCTGGCAGACCTGTATCATTACAATCCGTTTCCTTGTAAATGCCCTGCCATACAGGAGTACTGGGATGATGCAAGTTTGCACAGCCAAGTCCTTTTCCCTTTTCTCTAGGAGATAGATGTATGCACTACAATACTGAATGGGCGTATCTACCCTCACTTAGCACTGCTATTCCTCTTGAATTGGTCATAACTCTGGCTGTAGCCTTACTTCAACTCTGATTTCATATCTTGTAGTTCTCTTGCCAATTTGCCAAATAACACGTAGTCCGCAAATCTGAGATTTCACATTCTTCTTCAGTTTAGATGAATTCCCCATCTTTTTCTAGTCCTAGTTAGTCTCCTGAGTACAATGGCTTAAAGGAAACCGGAGCCCCATGCGTAACGCTGCTCTTTGTTCTCAAGATTTCTCCTCCTATTTCTGTTCTAAATTTGGTCCAGAACAATATCAAAATATCGATGATGCAAAACTTCGTGCATTCTTTGACGCCCTCTCCAATCCCGTTCTCCAATGTATCTGCTGTCAGCTGTTCCAGTGGTGAACTATGAGGTCTTTTCCTCAAGGTGCGCATGAATGGATTAATGCCAAGGTGCGCATGAATGGATGAATGCGAGGACAAACAGTAACAGTTAACTTGGTGACAAATTTAATCGAGACTAATGATATAGTTTATGGTGAGTTGTTGACCGTTTGTGAGCTTTTTTTTTTTTTTTTTTTTTGTAGTATTTAACGCCCGCTTTTACAACATACGGCACCGCAGGCGGTCGCATTGATTATACATGGAGTTAGGATGAAACACCGGTGAAATAATATGCTAGGGGTAACCGTAAAAGCCGCTTTGTCCACCAATAATCCCACATATGGTCGCCTGGGATCGAACCCGGACCGCTTTGGTGACACAAGAAGAATTAAACTGTTTCTGGATGAAACGCTAGATATCTTCTAATCACTGACGTATGCAGATAGAGTTTAAAAACAACTGCTTCCGTAAGAATAATGCGAGGCGTGCATTGGTCAGACTTGTGTATATGTACCACATAGGCTTCTATACCGTTGCACCGATTTCCACCACAGCTGCCACAGACACAATATGAGGAGTACTGTCTAGCATACAATTCAAAATTGTACTATATATCACACCATTAATTATTACTAATTACCTATTAATTAATTATTTAATGTTATGTAATGCTCACTAGACCACCAACATCGTTCTCAACGATAATCGTAGTAGCTCGTCAAACCACGGACAACGTCGGGCATTTTAGTTAGTACAGAATACTACCAGAGGGCAGCACGGATCTTTAAGCTGAGTCCCCGTCTACATTTAATTAATCAGTTGATGTCTGGTAGGTTCGCCAAACTGTGTCAGGTTATGTCACCGCGATTATTGGAAAATGGAGAGTTGGTCACAAAGAAGGGAGAGCATATAGACTGCATTATTCAGGAAACGAGTTTTTCAACACCAATTATGCACTTCGAATCAAAAGAACTTTTTTAATTTCCGTAAAAGAGTAATATTTCCAATTACTCGAGCAGGCTGGCGCATAAATTTCCATACGAGGCGCCGCTTTTGTGAATAATGTACTCTGCTGAAAACAAAAGAAGGTAGTTCTAGATCCAGATGTCTCTGCCTGCCGTTTCCTCCAAGAAAAACACAAGTTCTGTAAACTCGTTCACTGATAAAAGCAGACTGTATCTGATAGAGAAACATCACTTCTACATTCACGTGGCTCTCTCTACTCACTCAGCGGTATCTGCATCAGCGCTGCCCTGCTGCTCATTACAGGGCCATTGGTTCAAATCCAGTCCAGGCAGATGGCCACCTTCACCTCGGAAATGCTGATTATTACTTTCTGTACTACGTATGGCAAGTAGAGGAAGTGTTGTATTCCACCTAAAAACTCGATGCCAAGATTTCATCGGAAATATATGTTTTGAGGCCCCTTGAATCCAAAAAGAGCAGTTTTAGAAAACTCTGATGTATTGCACTCACGTGACTTTCTCTACTCTTGTACTAAACATTCTTACAAACTCTTATTCCTATACCTTCTTCATGTTAGTTGAGATAAACATTTGTACAAATTACCTTATTGCTTATTTCCTTGTAGGTACAACGGGAATATGGGAATACAGTAGATTTTGAGTGATAGTGAAATCTTTTAAAGCTTTGAGATCCCGTTCTCTTTGCACACTTAACATATAAAGAAATGAACAACGATGTTCCATTTCACGAAAGTTATGTTTTCAGAAACTGACACACATAACAAGGAATATCTCCGAAATGGTTCACTCTACAAAAAAATTTATCCAGACATAAATTGTATGTTTTAGCAAGATCTACATTTTTTGTATAACGGTTTACCAGTTATGCAAAAGTCAACCAAAGTAAATACGACTACAGGGGTTATAGCCAGAAAATTCAAGATATACATTTCATTTGTCATAAAAAAATCTCAAACATATGGCATTTTAATCAAAATCGTTGGAGCCATTTTCAAAAAAAATCAAAATTTTCCAGGTAAAGGGTAGTTAGGGTGGGACTATTTTCTTCAAAATCTTACTGTTGCATCCTTGGAAGACATTAAACTTAAATACCAACTTTGGTTTTTAACCTACTTTTCGTTTTTGACTGATGGTGTCCACAGACACACACACACACGTGCGCGGACCTTTTTCTAAAACTGCTTCTTTTTTGGATTCGCGGAGTCTCAAAACATATTTCCGGTGAAATCTTGACATCGAATTTTCGGGTGGAATACAATACTTCCCCTACTTGCCAGTAGAGAAAGTAGAAATGCTTTCAGGCCGCCAAAATACTGTTACTCCGTTGAAATCTCGACGTCAAGGTTTTGGGTAATATGCAATACCTGTTACGTGTGTAGACCGATTGCTTTCTTAACTTCTGGATGTACAAACGTTCAAATAAATTCTCTTTCACTTTCTCTGCTACATATAGGAAGTAGGGGAATTGCCCTAATCACTCAGTCACTCACTCAGTCAGTTACTCACTCAGTCAGTCACTCACTCAGTCAGTCACTCACTCACTCAGTTAGTCAGTCACTCAGTCAGTTACTCAGTCAGTCACTCAGTCACTGACTCAGTCACTCACTCACGTCACTTACTCAGTCAGTCACTCACTCAGTTACTCACTCAGTCAGTCACTCAGTCAGTCACTCACTCACTCAGTCACTTACTCACTCAGTCAGTTACTCACTCACTCAGTCACTTACTCACTCACTCAGTCAGTTACTCAGTCACTCACTCAGTCAGTCACTCACTCAGTCACTTACTCACTCAGTCAGTCAGCCACTCACTCAGTCAGTTACTCACTCAGTCAGTCACTCACTCAGTCACTTACTCACTCAGTCAGTCACTCACTCAGTCACTCACTCAGTCAGTTACTCACTCACTCAGTCGCTTACTCACTCAGTCAGTCACTCACTCAGTCACTCACTTACTCACTCACTCACTCACTTACTCAGTCAGTCACTCAGTCAGTCACTCACTCACTCAGTCACTCATTCGCTCAGTCACTCATTCGCTCAGTCACTCACTCAGTCACTCACTCACTCAGTCACTCACTCAGTCACTCACTCAGTCACTCACTTACTCACTCACTCACTCATTCACCTTCTCACACTCGTATTTGACCAAAAAGTTCGATGTCGGGATTTCACCGAAATACCAGTTTCAGGACCCTTAATCCAGAAAAAAAGAAATTTAGAGAAAGATCCACGTGTGTTTGTGTCTGTATTTGTGGGCAGCATAGCTCAAAAGCAAAGTCAGTTGTATTGAAGTATATCTTTCGAGGATGCGACACAAAGATTTTGAAGAAAGTTCTCCACTCTAAACTACCTAACAGAATTGATCAAAACGTTTTATTTTCTCAAAAATGAAAAACAATTTTGATTAAAATACCATGCGCCCTGGCTGAGCAGTTAGAGCACTCGCCTACCACCTAGGCGGCATGGGTTCGATCCCAGAGACCCTCATGTGGTATTCGTGGTGGACGAAGCGGCGTCAGGATGGGTTTTCTCCGGGTTCTCCGGTTTTCCTCGCCACTCGTTCCAGCAGTTGCTCCAATATCACATTTGCAGTCATCGATTTCGCCTGCATTTCCTCACTCTGACACTGACCACCCGCTACCAGGTCTTCGCTCTGTCCGGAAGTCTACTGTATTCTCATATTCCTACAACTGTTTGTCCCTGTTGACATGAAGCTGGTTAGTGCAGGAGAGGAGGAACAACAAATCACACTATACATATATTAAACACCTAACCTCACTTCGCTATAGTCCGCGGAATGATTGTTGCGATCGCCAGAAGCGCTGAAGATATTTCAAATGTTAACCACCCAGAATGCGGTCTAATAAATAACAGATGAAAAACTGCTAATGCTGCCCGTTTCTGAAAGGTAGCAGTTAGAACTGAGGAGAGCGCCATTTATTTCCAACGCCTCCTAAAAACTCTAGCGACGTGAACATATTATAGCAGGCGCTGAACATAGAGAAGTAACAACCAAGAGTGATAAATAAAAAACGGAAGAAACTAGTGCAGCAAACCAGAAGGAAAAGAAACATATCATATAAAGAATGAGCATAAATAAGCAAATAAAAGAAAGTGAGGCCAGGCAAAATCGGAAATGAGACATTACTGAGGAAGTCAACATTTATATTACGTGCAAGTAATAAAATACCAGCAAAGGTTTGTGCAATGTGATATTTAACATTAATACTTCATACGAGTAATTATACCGGATGGAAGGGAGGTCAGTACATTAATTTAAACCAGTGATAGATCTCGATATCTGGAACACATTTTGTATCTTACGTTTTTGTCTCTCACCATTTCCTATGGAGATATTTTAGTTTTGTCAAAAACAAGCTGGCAACACTGCAGATTGTGGGTGTCACTTTCCCTAGCTCAGTACATAAACAAGCTGGCAACACTGCAGACTGTATGGCTGTCACTTTCCCTAGCTCAGTACGTAAACAAGCTGGCAACACTGCAGATTGTGTGGGTGTCACTTTCCCTAGCTCAGTACGTAAACAAGCTGGCAACACTGCGGATTGTGTGGCTGTCACTTTCACTAGCTCAGTACGTAAACAAGCTGGCAACACTGCGGATTGTGTGGCTGTCACTTTCCCTAGCTCAGTACGTAAACAAGCTGGCAACACTGCGGATTGTGTGGCTGTCACTTTCCCTAGCTCAGTACGTAAACAAGCTGGCAACACTGCAGATTGTGTGGCTGTCACTTTCCCTAGCTCAGTACGTAAACAAGCTGGCAACACTGCAGACTGTATGGCTGTCACTTTCCCTAGCTCAGTACGTAAACAAGCTGGCAACACTGCAGACTGTGTGGCTGTCACTTTCACTAGCTCAGTACGTAAACAAGCTGGCAACACTGCAGACTGTGTGGCTGTCACTTTCACTAGCTCAGTACGTAAACAAGCTGGCAACACTGCGGATTGTGTGGCTGTCACTTTCCCTAGCTCAGTACGTAAACAAGCTGGCAACACTGCAGACTGTATGGCTGTCACTTTCCCTAGCTCAGTACGTAAACAAGCTGGCAACACTGCAGACTGTATGGCTGTCACTTTCCCTAGCTCAGTGCGTAAACAAGCTGGCAACACTGCAGATTGTGTGGCTGTCACTTTCCCTAGCTCAGTACGTAAACAAGCTGGCAACACTGCGGATTGTGTGGCTGTCACTTTCCCTAGCTCAGTACGTAAACAAGCTGGCAACACTGCGGATTGTGTGGCTGTCACTTTCCCTAGCTCAGTACGTAAACAAGCTGGCAACACTGCAGATTGTGTGGCTGTCACTTTCCCTAGCTCAGTACGTAAACAAGCTGGCAACACTGCAGATTGTGTGGCTGTCACTTTCCCTAGCTCAGTACGTAAACAAGCTGGCAACACTGCAGATTGTGTGGCTGTCACTTTCCCTAGCTCAGTACGTAAACAAGCTGGCAACACTGCAGACTGTATGGCTGTCACTTTCCCTAGCTCAGTACGTAAACAAGCTGGCAACACTGCAGATTGTGTGGCTGTCACTTTCCCTAGCTCAGTACGTAAACAAGCTGGCAACACTGCGGATTGTGTGGGTGTCACTTTCCCTAGCTCAGTACGTAAACAAGCTGGCAACACTGCAGATTGTGTGGCTGTCACTTTCCCTAGCTCAGTACGTAAACAAGCTGGCAACACTGCAGATTGTGTGGCTGTCACTTTCCCTAGCTCAGTACGTAAACAAGCTGGCAACACTGCGGATTGTGTGGCTGTCACTTTCCCTAGCTCAGTACATAAACAAGCTGGCAACACTGCAGACTGTGGCTGTCACTTTCCCTAGCTCAGTACGTAAACAAGCTGGCAACACTGCAGATTGTGTGGCTGTCACTTTCCCTAGCTCAGTACGTAAACAAGCTGGCAACACTGCAGATTGTGTGGCTGTCACTTTCCCTAGCTCAGTACGTAAACAAGCTGGCAACACTGCAGATTGTGTGGCTGTCACTTTCCCTAGCTCAGTACGTAAACAAGCTGGCAACACTGCAGATTGTGTGGCTGTCACTTTCCCTAGCTCAGTACGTAAACAAGCTGGCAACACTGCGGATTGTATGGCTGTCACTTTCCCTAGCTCAGTACGTAAACAAGCTGGCAACACTGTGGATTGTGTGGCTGTCACTTTCCCTAGCTCAGTACGTAAACAAGCTGGCAACACTGCGGATTGTGTGGGTGTCACTTTCACTAGCTGAGTACATAAACAAACTGGCAACACTGCAGATTGTGTGGGTGTCACTTTCACTAGCTCAGTACATAAACAAGCTGGCAACACTGCAGATTGTGTGGGTGTCACTTTCACTAGCTCAGTACATAAACAAGCTGGCAACACTGCAGATTGTGTGGCTGTCACTTTCCCTAGCTCAGTACATAAACAAGCTGGCAACACTGCAGATTGTGTGGCTGTCACTTTCCCTAGCTCAGTACATAAACAAGCTGGCAACACTGCAGATTGTGTGGCTGTCACTTTCCCTAGCTCAGTACATAAACAAGCTGGCAACACTGTGGATTGTATGGCTGTCACTTTCCCTAGCTCAGTACGTAAACAAGCTGGCAACACTGCAGATTGTGTGGGTGTCACTTTCACTAGGTCAGTACATAAACAAGCTGGCAACACTGCAGATTGTGTGGGTGTCACTTTCACTAGCTCAGTACATAAACCAGTAACAGTGCTTCTTGGGAACACAAACAAATACACTGCCTTGTCCTTCCGTGTTTACTGTGCGAGTGTATGTTAATCATAGGCGTTAACTCCAAAAGGGAAAGCGCCCGAGCTGTATACATCCAGAAACCGGTTCAGATCACTCACCAACCTCAAGACAACGTTGTCCAGTTACTTCACGTCTGAAAGAGCTGCTTGGAGTATTCCCTTAAGTGGTTAATTATTTCGAAACCCTGTCTGATGTCAGAATAAGTTACTCTACGCATCTTACAAGTAACAAACAGTTATCTTCGTACATTTCTGTGCAATTACACATCCAAGTTGCAACTAAAACCATTTATTTTTTTGAAATCGACTGATCAAGGAACAAAGTGTCATTAGACTTTTTTGTTTGTAACCCTTCTATTAGAAGAAATGTAATGACTTCCCTTCCACCCTGTATAAAAGTCATATGGGTGAAACACATCAGATTTTTTTTCACAAAAAACAAAAACGTGAACAAACTGTGACATATGGTGAGTTCGGTACCTTGTTCGTGGTGACCCTAACTCTTCAAAGCTTGTTTCCCAACAGCTGCACGTGACCTTACTGAAGTTAGTTCCTTAACTATGTGATTACTACGAATTAAACAAAACTTGGCCTGAATGCTTCCACATAAACAAACATCTGCCTCATACAGAAGCATGTAACAAAACATAGCAACACCCAAATAAATGGCAACACGAAGCGACTGGAAAGAAAGCAGAAAATAAATATAATCGAGGACAAAGAAAATGAGTGGAGAAAATGGAAACTTTATATCAAGAATGGGAGAACATAACGATAAATGAGGTGCGAAAGAAATAAAGAAAGAGAGGAGGGGGGGGGGGGTCGGCTAACCAATATCCAGGCTGTGAAAACTGAAGGCGAGAAAACGGAATTCCCTTTGGGAAATTGTCAATTATTGAGTTGATTCTTTTGCTCCTACTCCTAGAGTGTATTATATCACGTGACCCGGCCCAGTCCGGGACACAAAATTACTCAAACTTTTCCACACCAGCTCAGTTTCTACTTTATTTCTCGTCCCTCACGCTTCGCAACTGTCTTGAGAAATTTATAGACAGCTGCAACTCGCTCGGACCTTGATTCTTGCACACTTTGGCATCACGTGTTCCATTCACGTGAATTTATGTATTACTGGCGTGTGTAGACGAAGATCAGCGTCTCTCCCTGAACAGTATACCTCGCTGTGTTGCACTCACATGACTTTCTCTACTCTTGTACTAACATTCTTACAAACTCTTATTCCTATATCTTCTTCGTGTTAGTTGAGATAAACATTTGTACAAATTATCTTATTGATTATTTCCTTGTAGGTACAAGGGGAAAGGGGGAAAGGTTTTAAGTTTTAAGAAATTGACACAAATAACAAGGAATATCTCCGAAATGCTGCACTCTACAAAAAATTTATCCAGACATAAATTGTGTGTTTTAGCAAGATCTACATTTTTGTATAGTATGATTTGGTCTATCTGTAACGGTTTACCAGTTATGCAAAAGTCATCCAGAGTAAATACGACTACAGGAGCTATAGCCAGAAAATTCAAAATATGCATTTCATTTGTCACAAAAATATCTTAAATATATGTCATTTTAATCAAAATCGTAAGAGCCTTATTCAAGAAAATCAAAATATTCGAAAAATGTTCCATGTAAAGTGTAGTTTAGGGTGGGACTATTTTCTTCAAAATCTTCGTGTCGCATCCTTGAAAGACATTAAACTTAAATACCAACTTTGGTTTTTAACCGACTTTTCATTTTTGAGTTATGCTGCGAACACACACACACACACACACACACACACACACACACACCATCATCCTTTATATGGAGAGTCTTTGGATAATTCTGATTTTCTCAAAATAATGTCTAACATTTACTATAAAATTACTATATGTTTAAGATAGCTTCACGACAAATGAAATGTAAATATTGAATTTTTAAAGTACACAATTTATGTCAATTTTTTATGAACGTTTCCGAGATGTGTCCTGTTATTGATTAGTATTTTTAAATAAAAATGCTTTTCCCTAGTATGAAGTCGTTATTCGTTATTTCCCTCTACTGATCAGGCAAATACAATGAAATTTCAAAGCCAGAACATAGTAACTAACTCTTAAAATATTGACCATTACTGTATTCTTGTATCAATAAGGATATATGCAATGAAACCATTTCTAACTCTAAGAATTCATTTCCCTTTCTAATTTTCAGAACTGGTGCATATATACGTGTGTCCTCTGGTTTCTAGCCGTACTCATTTCCAACTACCCGAACCTTGTGCTGAAATATGTGTTGTTGAACGTGTTCGCCGGAACGCCTAATTGCCTCACCTATACTAGCATTGATTGCTTCTGCTCAACACACAGTTTCCTGCCTAAATCTTGTTATTTACTAACAAAATTGTACCTCGTTCTTCTTAGAGTGTGAATTGAAGTTATTAATTACAAATATTCATCTATCTCCCTACTATTTTATAATCAGTCAATAACTGAAATATAAAGTGCGGATGCACTAACCTCTTTCAGGGACGGGTTCCCTGGTCCTATCTCCCAGGTGCGCCTCCGTAGACTCCCTATATATCGTCCCTATGAGCGCGGTGCACTTGAGGACGAGCTGTCCATTGTCGGCGTAGTGACTGGGGTAAACCTGGGTAGTCAACGTCAACCAGCTCTCGTGCAGGGAATCCGGCGTCTTCCGGTATTGACGTACTTCCGGTATGCTAACCTGCAATTAAAACAAGAGAGAGACTAAACCCGCAGTTCCTTGCAAACTTGCCACAACTTGGAGTGAGTGGATGGGAATGGGGGTAGTGGTGTGTTAAGTTTTGCAATTATTCGTAGCGTGGGGGTTGTATGAGTAGGAAACTACCCTCCATCACCCTACAGCCCTACAGACGGGCGCAAGATCCTACATTTAGCAAATACCCCTTTCTCTACGACTAAGTAGAAGCAAGTATTGTATTCCACCCAAAAATTCGATGTCGAAGTTTCGCCGGAGACCCCCTGAATCCAAAAAAGCATTTTTACAAAATGGTCTGTGTATGTCTGTGGACAGCATAACTCTAAAGCGAAAAGTCACTTTAAAACCAAAGTTGGTATTTAACTTTAATGTAATTCAAGGATGCGACACGAAGATTTTGAAGAAAATAGCCCCACCCTAAACTACCCTTCACATAGAAAATTTTTCGAAAATGGTTCTCAGGATTTTGATTAAAACGCCATATGTTTAAGATATTTTTTGACAAATGTATATTTTGAATTGTCTGGCTATAGCCTATGTACTTCAATTTACTCTGGATGACTTTCGAATAACTAGTAAACCGTAAGAGATATACAAAATCTTGGCATACAAAAAATGTAGATCTTGCTAAAACACACAATTTATGTCCAAATAATTTGTTTTTGTAGAGTGAACCATTTCGGAGATATTCCTTGTTATTTCTGTCACTCTCGGAAAACCTAAAAGTTTCGTAAAATGGAACATCGTTGTTCATTTCTTTATATGTTGAGTGTGCAAAGAGAACGGAATCTCAAACTTTTAAAATATTTGACTATCGCTCAAAGTCTACTGTATTCCAATATTCCCCTTGTACCTACAAGGAAATAAGCAATAAGATAAATTGTACAAATGTTTATCTCAACTAACATGAAGAAGATATAGGAATAAGAGTTTGTAAGAATGGTTAGTACAAGAGTAGAGAAAGTCATGTGAGTGCAACACATCAGTGATTGTGCAGAGAAATTCATGTGAGATTTATGAAACTGAATTTAAGTTAATCAATCTATACATGTACTGAGGGTAGCTGATACATACCCTGTTCTTTATTTATATTTTTGGTTTATTTTATTACCATTATACGTGGAATAAAACCATAATGGGGTCCAGGACCGATGTTAACGTTCGTTTTATGGACTGCCTGCCCATTTGCTCCGTGGTGGAATGATTTATGCTTTCGCTTGTCATGCGGTGGACCATTGTTCGACTAAGCCTCAAATTGGTTAAACCAAATTTTAACTATCTGCAAATCAAATGAAGGACGAAATTACGTCTTTTTTACTTTCTCTACTGGTAAGTAGGGGAGGAAGTATTGTATTCCACCCAAAAATTCGATGTCGAGATTTCACCGGAAATATATGTTTTGAGACCCCCTGAATCCGAAAAAAGCATTGTTAGAAAAAGATTCGCGTGTGTGTGTGTGTCTGTGGACAGCATAACTCAACAACGAAAAGTCGGTTAAAAACCAAATTTGGTATTTAAGTTGAACGTCTTACAAGGATGCGACACGAAGATTTTGAAGAAGATAGCACCACCCTAAAATACCCTTTACATGGAACATTTTTCTGAAATTTTGATTTTCTTTGAAATGACTAACGATTTTGATTAAAATTTCATATGTTTAAGATATGTTTGTGACAAATGAAATATATATCTTGATTTTTCTGGCTATAATCCCTGTAGTCCTGTCCACTCTGGAAGAATTTTACATAACTGGTAAACCGTTAGAGATAGACCAAATTATACTTTACAAAAAATGTAGATCTTGCTACATACACAATTTATGTCTGAATAAATTTTCTTGTAGGGTTAACCATTTCGGAGATATTCCTTATTATGTGTGCGAGTTTCGGAAAACTAAAGCTTTCGTCAAATGGAACATCGTTGTTCATTATTTTATGTCAGCCGAGAGAGTGAAATTTGTAAGCTTTAAAAGATTTAACTATCGCACAAAGCCTACTGTATTCCTATATTCCCCTTGTACCTACAAGGAAATAAGCAATAAGATAATTTGTACAAATGTTTGTCTCAACTAACATGAAGAAGATATAGGAATAAGAGTTTGTAAGAATGGTTAGTTCAAGAGTAGAGAAAGTCATGTGAGTGCATGGGTATTTTGTGTGGAGTTTTGTGAAACACAAGAGGTGGCCTGCCAGTTTGTGCAAGTGAGGACTGTATGGTGGCTGGCTGACGCACTCGCCGATAAACTTAATTAAAAATGCAGGTGAGTGTAAATAAGGCTGCGTTTCTCTTTCTCGTTAATTAAAAGATACAAGACTGTTTTGTTTAAAGGTCTCACATGTTTCCTTAGCATTGTGTAACATGCGCACTGCAGCGAATAAACCCCCCCCCTCCCGCCCCGCCCCTTTTCAAGTTTCTCTAAATTAAATTGGCTTTCTGTTTTAATAGCTACGTGATTTTAAAGTGCGCGGGCGGCGCCCAAGTTTGGCAAGTAAGAGCAAAAGTTGAAACATGCCGCCCAGTAGTGTCTATTCCAGACAAACAAAGCAGTGCGAGTCTGGCACCCGGGAGGAGTTACAGTTCTCCAGTTTTCTTGGTTATCCCTGGTCGTTAGGGCGAAAAGTGTCCTGGCTTTTACATTCATAACAGACAGAGAAGCTATTGCATTCCACCTAAAAATTTAATACCGAGATTTCATTGTAAATACATGTTTTGAGGTCCACTGAATAATATTTTTACTTATGTTTTGGAAATTTTTTATAATTTCAATTCTATTACTACAATTAAGAACGCTTCTGTAGTGCAGTGGCGGGCCGCGGAGGACCCGGGTTCGTGCCGCGGTATCGACGTGGGGCTTTCTCCCCCCACTGGGAGGTCTGGTACGGGGTGCACTAAGCCACGTTAGGTCCTTGAGGAAACAATTGAGGAGCTACTTGAAGAAGTAGCGACCCTGGAGGTCGCTGGGAAGAGGTGGGTACGCGGCGGCCGAGCGGTAAGTCTTGGCCCGCGAAGGACTTTAGGTATAGGGGTTTATTACTATATAATTACTAATAAAACAGTATTTAAACAAGTACGATAACATTATTTTCACAAAAGTTAGTTACACTATTATTTTAAAACCGTGCGGTAGGCTGGAAAAGTCCGAGAGTTGGAGGGAACCTTGTTCTGGTTGTAGTGGCAGCACTAAAATTCTCAGGTGCTGAGGAAACTCAGAAGGGGATTCAAAGCAAAAAGTTTTCCCACAAACCAATCATATAGTTTACTACCTGATTTTTCAAGGTCGTAACGGTGCCGTGAAATGAACAACGCCTGTTATATAGACTACCCGTTTCACTTCACAGTTGAATGTGTAACCGACTGTCAGGTCTTTGCCTTTCAGAAAGGATTCCAACTCAATTCTAGAGCTGGTCACTATGTCAAAGGTTTGAAATTCCCTTTCTTTGCACGAATAACGACTTGCCATTTCAAAAAAGTGTAAGTACTGGAAAATTCAGGAAAATAATATCTCGGAAATAGTCCACCCCACACACGGCTTTCTCTACTCTTGTACTAACCATTCTTACAAACTCTTATTCCTATATCTTCTTCATGTTAGTTGAGACAAACATTTGCACAAATTATCTTATTGCTTATTTCGTTGTAGGTACAAGGGGAATATTACAATACAGTAGGCTTTGTGCGATAGTCCAATTTTTTTTTTTTTTTTTTTTTTTTTTTTTCCATGTAAAGGGTAGTTTAGGGTGGGGCTGTTTTCTTCAAAATCTTAGTGTCGCATCCTTGAAAGACATTAAACTTAAACACCAACTTTGGTTTTTAATCTACTTTTCGTTTTTGAGTTATTTTGTCCACAGACTGACATACACATACACACACACACGCGCGCGCGCGGACTTTTTTTATACGAATGCCTTTTTTCGTATTCAAAGGATCTCAAAACATATTTCCGGCGAAATCTCGAGATGTTTTTCACTGGTGAAAGAATATAAAGTAAGGTTAAGGTTTTGGAATTCGCAGTATATTCAGAGACGTTTCAAAAAGTAAAAGAATGAAGACAAAAAGGAGAAAAGAGAACATTTTTACTTTCTGCTAACAGGGAAAGTTATGAAAATGGCGGCCATCCAAAAGGAAGTTTGAGCAAAGCTTACTTTTATTTCTTTAATTCAGCTACTTTTTGTACTTACGAAGCAAAATTATGAATTATACACGAGTTCATAGTCATTAATGTGGAAGAAGCAGAAGCAAAAACAGAATTATTGTACAAACGCATTTCTTGTTTATTTACAGCAAGTTTCAATACAGTCTCACTCGTGTAATTTACTTGCTGCATACACTGGCGGGAGAAGGAGAGGGAGGGGGGGGGGGAGCTGGATTTGACAGCGCGCTTTTTAATTAATTTCGAAACTCATTAAAGTGACAAAAAATGGATTTTAATGTATCCATCCGCCTTAGCGAGCAAGTGATACTTGATTAATTAATGTTCTAACGCGAGAAAAAGTAGAGCATCAAGAAGATACCATGGAAACCAGCGCCAAGGAGGAAGATCTCTCTTCTTGCGTCTTTTGTCTTAATTCAGTCGTAAAATTGGTGTAAATTGTAAATACCGGGGTGGTTATTGCTACATACAACTTTTAACGTAACTAGATTGTATATTTAAGCAAAGGCTTTAAGTCTAGCTTTGCATTTTACATGTCTAGCGTTATAGGTGTTTGACCGGGATTCGAACCACAGATGTTGTGTTGTGCGCCCGGTTGCTAAACCCTGCGGCACACGATCGCTTCCCTAGACACGTTATTTTGCACTCCTTTGAAGTTTCCATGTAGTGAGCTACAGAATATGAAACTACTTGCATTGCAGAATTCTACGACCGTGACAAAGAAGGCTGGGAACCACTTAGGTCTCTGTCCAGCTGCTAGTATCCAAGAAGGAGGTGATTTCAACCTCCCCTAACTTGCCTGCAGTTGAGCACGGCTGCTTTAACCACTAACCCACAATGTCAACATTCTCGGTAAACCACAAACAGTCTCAAATTCATAGAAATTTATTTCCTTGTAGGTGTATGAGGAATATTATCGATTTGAGCGATAGTCAAATCTTTTAAAGCTTTGAGATTTCATTTTCTTTACACGCTTAACATATAAAAAAATGAACAACGATGTTCCATTTCACGAAAGTTTTAAGTTTTTCGAAACTCACACACAAAACAAGGAATATCTCCGAAATGGTTCACTCTACAAAAAAAAATTATTCGGACATAAATTGTGTGTTTTAGCAAGATCTACATTTGTTGTGCAGTAAGATTTTGTCGATATCTTACGGTTTGTCAGTTATGTAAAACTCATCAATAGTAAACAGGACTACAGGAGCTATAGCCAGAAAATTCAAGATATACATTTCATTTATCTTAAAATTATCTTACACATATGACATATTAATCAAAATCGTTAGATCCATTTTCAAGAAAATCAAAATTTTTGGAAACATTTTTCATGTAAAGGGTAGTTTAGGGTGGAGGAATTTTCATCAAAATCTTCGTGTTGCATCTTTAAAGGGCATTAAACTTAAATACCAACCGACTTTTTCACAGATTGACACGCACGCATACACACACACATTTGGATTCAGGGGGCCTCAAAAATGTATTTCCGGTGAAATCTCGACATCAAGTTTTTGGCTGGAATACAATAATTCCCCTACTTACGGTATGTAGTAGAGAAAGTAAAAACTAGGGTTAAAGTACAGGAAGTTCCTTAACACTATTGTTTTTTCGACCGCGTCTGTTGGTAGCGCGCTTGCCTCAGGCGTGGAGGACCTGAGTTCGATCTTAACCCTGCTGGCAGGTCTGGCACGATAATTTAGCGACTATACATGAAATAGTCTCCAACAATGTTCACTTTGGAATGCCCCTACTGGGGATAGAACCGGAATCCTTGGCGTGTATTCCTCTGGGACAGTGACCAAAGTTTTAGCACTTTGTTGTTGCGAGGTCGGGCGTTCAATATTGGGCATAAACTAGGTAGGGTGGTATTTGGGTTTAGTTCTGCGGCTTAGTGAACCCAAACTTGTATAATCTCTTTACAACATTTATCCTAAGATAAAACTCGATAATTTATGATGTATCTGGTGAAGCTCTTAGCGTTTTGCCTAGGTGTTCCAAGCAACGGGGCGTTCTCCCCCTGTCTGTGTGCAGTGTTCCCTTTCACACCCAATCATATGTTACCAACCTTACAAATTATTTTAATTTTACTTCCTCTGCTAAGTATAGGAGGTATTCTATACCACCTAAAAGTTCAATGTCAAAATTGCACAGGAAATATTGCGTGGTAGAGTTTAAGCGAGGCCAAGATAAACATCGCAGTAGTCGACCAAATGAGGTGACCATGCCAGGAATTGTAAACAAAATGCACAAAATGGTATTGGATGAACGTCGACTGAAAGATCCTGCGTTAGCTTACACCGCATACTGGACATGAGAAAGTTGTGCGCAAGATGGGTGCCGTGTTTGCTCAAACAGCATTCAGTCAAGTGTTTGGCGAAGTTTCGATGAGGTTTTGCGTCGATACATAACCAGGTCCATCACTTCACACTTGAGACGAACGATCAGTCAAAAGAGTGGACTGAAAGAGTGAGTGACGCGTTTGACTGAAGAAATCAAGCAGAAATGTTTAGGGAAAAAGAAAGTTTTGTTTGATCGTGAGTCAGTGGGTGAGTGAGTGAATGGGTGAGTGGGTGAGTGAGTGAGTGAGTGGGTGAGTGAATGAGTGAGTGTTTCTGTTTCCAAACTTAATTACAGGGCTTAGTGGTAAACGACTTGCCAACAATGAAGAGGTCGGAAGTTTGAAATAAATGTCAATTGCCAGGATCACATCAGCGTCGCCGGTGTGCCGGAATTTTGTCCCGCAGGAGTTCTTTTACATGCCAGTAAATCTACTGACATGGAGCTGTCGTTTTTAAGCACACTTGGTGTGGGCGGGATTTGAACCCGCGACTTTGGGGTCAGTAGACCAGCTCTACCCAGCTAAGTCACCCAGACTGACATTGTGTGAGGTAGAAGAAAGCGTTTATACAATAATAGTTCAAGTGTAGTGAAAATCCTGTGAGTGTAACAAATGAGACGTTTAGAAGGTAATATTTGCTCACTACTGCACACGTTACCCTATGGATAATAAGACATCCACACTGGCAACGTGGGTGTTCAGTTGCTAGGCAACACGGCTTGAACAAAAACCCATTAGCTTGCTTACACAAACAGAAAAAAGCCGAGCATCTAAAAATTCAACATGGTTTATTTCTCGCAGGAAACTCCAAGTAGTCCGGAGATAAATAATTACAAGGATGCTGGTAAACAAGTGACACGATAAGAAAGCACTGCTCGCTGGAAGCAAGCAAAAAGAAATATTCAATTGTTCCGCGGCAGTATTGTTTTACAAATCATCCTGACGATCGTAACCCGCTCCAAAGTAGAGCAAGTTGTACTGTGTGTGTGTGTGTGTGTGTGTGTGTGTGTGTGTG
This sequence comes from Tenodera sinensis, assembly GCA_030765045.1. Taxonomy (NCBI): domain Eukaryota; kingdom Metazoa; phylum Arthropoda; class Insecta; order Mantodea; family Mantidae; genus Tenodera; species Tenodera sinensis. The sequence continues at coordinate 119,106,308 of CM060971.1, forward strand.
TGTGTTTTCAATGTCTCTATTTGCACACAAAGTTGATATCTCCTGATGGAATCATTCCTGCCAGCTTCTTCCTCCTCTTCTTCTTCTTCCTCCTCCTCTTCTTCTTCTTCTTCTTCTTCTTCTTCTTCTTCTTCTTCCTCCTCTTCTTCTTCTTCCTCTTCTTCAGATTACCCCCCCCCCTATGTAGGACCTACAAGCCAGTCTCCGTCGCGGTGCTTCTACCTGGGAGCCTGCCATCTGCCAAGGTCCTGACCGCCCTTAGGATCCATTACCTCAAGTGCATAGGCACGAAAGATAGCCTTTTGGTCCAGGTGATAAGTCCCCTGGCTGTAGCCACGTGGCAGTGTTATCAGTGCACTGGCGGCTTGCATTTGCAACTAACTGAACGACGGGACTGAGAGAACAAGCATTTGTTCACTTTCCCTTGCCATCCTCAAAGAAAGGCTAATATTTAAAAAGAAACCAACAAGGATACCAATCGTATAAATTAGTGGAGTATCATTACGACTACGCCACTATCTGATAATTTTCAATGTCCATACTCTTTTATATAAATTTTGTCGTTATGTCGTTCGCTCATATTCTGCACTGTCGTTAACCCTTTCTGAGGTTTCTTAACCATCTATTAGTTAACAAGTAAGTATTTGATTACGTCGCAAAGGACGTTCTATCCAAAACCCGAATGACCGCCACTGTGGCACACGTCACCTGTGTGTTTACCTGCCGGATAGAAAGAAAAAGGAAGGGCTGATTGTAGGGGTAAAGCATTTCACACTTCGAGTGCTCATGTTGCCAAAGACAACAGATACTAAGGCATGTGATTGATTTACGGGGAAAACGTTAGACGAACAGAAAAAACAACTAACACATAAATCGTAGATAACACTAGATAGTAGAGCAAGTATTCGATATCGATATTTCACCGGAAATATATTTTGAAGCTCCTGAATCCAAGAAAAGCATTTTTAGAGAAACTTCCGTGTGTATGTCAGCCTCTGAACAGCATAACACAAAAAGGAAAAGTTGGCTGAAAACCAAATTTGGTATTTAAGTTTAATTTTTTTCAAGGATGCGACACGAAGATTTTGAAGAAAATAGCCCCACCCTAAACTACCCTTTACATGAACAATTTTTCGAAAATTTTTATTTTCTTGAAAATAGCGCTAACGATTTTGATTAAAATGTCATATTTTTGTGAAAAATGATATGTATATCTTGAATTTTCTGACTATAGCTTCTGTAGTCCTGTTTACTCTGGATGAGTTTTGAATAACTCGTAAACCGTAAGAGATAGACAAAATCTTACTAAACAAAAAATGTAGATCTTGCTAAAATACACAATTTATGTCAAATAAATGTTCCTGTAGGGTGAACCATTTCGGAGATATTCCTTGTCATGTGTGTGAGTTTTGGAAAACTTAAAACTTTCGTGTTCGTTTTTTATACGTTAAGCGTGCAAAGAGAATGCAATCTCAAAGCTTTAAAAGATTTAACTATCGCACAAAGCTTACTGTATTCCCATATTCCCCTTGTACCTACAAGGAAATAAGCAATAAGATAATTTGTACAAATGTTTATCTCAACTAACACGAAGAAGATATAGGAATAAGAGTTTGTAAGAATGTTTAGTACAAGAGTAGAGAAAGTCATGTGAGTGCAACACATCGAGTATTTTGGTGTAATACAATAGTTCCCCTACTTGCCAGTAGAGAAAGTAAAAACTGAACTGAGAATACACAAATAGATTTTACGCGCAATGTGCAATAAAGGCCAAACTGCGCAGTAGACAAATGAATTCCCACATCCGTCCGTTATCAAAATGAAACCTCTGTGGCACAAGGAATATTAATGAGAGGGATTTCTCTTCGATCCACGTGTGTAGAACAAATCCGAAACAAAGGACTTCTGCCTGCCTGCCTGCCTTCATTACGTGAAGCTTTTTGACGAACCGAAAGGAAGAATCCAATAAAATGTTGGCAGAGGAAAATAATAATAATACACATCCTGCTGGCGGCGCAGCGAACTTTCCACAAGAAATGTTAAATTAGATATCTGAAGAGATGAACTGACCTGGAAATTCGTTTGGCTCACAAGAAAATAAAAAAATATACGACTCGCGATGGAAAATTTGCTAAACGGAATCATAATAGAGATAAAGGTCGCTTTTACAAAAATCTTATACTGAAAAACTCACTTCATATTGGATAATTGAATGTAAAATGAGGTTTAGGTACCGTAAAACGATCTCAGCGCCATCTCTGGAGTAATAAACTCTCCACGTTACAGCTAGACGTAGCTGGTGCAAACTTTAAACACATTTTACTTACTAGAACCATCTTATGTTTTCAATTCACATCTCTTTCTCTACTCACTTGTCTACAAACTGTTCTTGGTTAGACACTGGCTCACTAATCCCTAGGTCGCGGGTTCAAATCCCGCCCAGAACGATGTTTTTAAACGACAGCTCCATATCAGTAGATTTACTGGCATGTAAAAGAACTCCTACGGGACGAAATTCCGGCACACCGGCGACGCTGATATGGTCCTAGCAATTGACACCGTTGTTAAACAACAACATAATTTACACAATGTTCTTAAAAATCTGATGTATTGCACTCACATGACTTTCTCTACTCTTGTACTAACCATTCTTACAAACTCGTATTCCTTTATCTTCTTCGTGTTAGTTTTCCGAAACTCACACACACAACAAGGAATATCTCCGAAATGGTTCACTCTACAAGAAAATTTATTGAGACATAAATTGTGTATTTTAGCAAGATCTACATTTTTTGTATAGTAAGGTTTGGTCTATCTCTAACGGTTTACCAGTTATGCAAAAGTCGTCCAGAGTAAATACGACTACATGGGCTATAGCCAGAAAAATCAAAATATACATTTTATTTGTCATAAAAATGTCTCAAACATATGGCATTTTAATCAAAATCGTTAGAGCCATTTTCGAGAAAATATGGACACACACACACACACACACACACACACACACACACACACACACACACACACACACACACACCTTTTTTTCTGAAAATGATCTTTTTGGACTCAAGAGGTCTCTAAACATATATTTCCGGTGAAATCTCCACATCAAATTTTTGGGTGGAATAGAATACTTCCCCTACTTACCAGTAGAGAAAGTAAAAAGGCTTGCTGTTTTAAGTACTTCTGTTTTTTACAATCACGAAGTTACTCAAGTTCAGGCTGCTTCTAGTGAATATGGACACGTGACAATGAGCGCGGCACGTTAAAGGGGTTTTCGGGATTATTCGAGAAGTGTCACTCTTTATATGTTAAGTGTGCAAAGAGAACGGAATCTCAAAGCTTTAAAAGATTTGACTATCACTCAAAGCCTACTGTATTCCCATATTCCCCTTGTACCTACAAGGAAATAAGCAATAAGATAATTTGTACAAATGTTTATCTCAACTAACATGAAGAAGATATAGGAATAAGAGTTTGTAAGAATGGTTAGTACAAGAGTAGAGAAAGTCATGTGAGTGTAACACGTCAGATTTTTGTCTAAGTGTTGAAACAAATGAAACAACCATATTACGTCATATACCGCAGAGGGTCAAAAACCACATGATCCAAGACACATAACCTATAAGGCCCAGTGTAACTATGTAATTGTTCTCTCGTGGTTTAATTTCATCTGTCCGTCTCGGGAGAGTAAATCCGATTAAATTTCGTCACAAAGTATTTAATATCTGTTCCATTTCTTTCATTTAATTCTACGTATGGGGGCGACATAAAACTGGAAATTAGTTATTACTGCCAATATGTCCTCTTGCTCTAATTGCACCCAAGAGAATACTTGGCAGTTTTTCTCTGCTCAAAATATTCTGTGATACATTTAACTTACTCTACGTGAGTAGTTGTGGGTTCGTGGCATATAGAAGGGGAAGCATTGTATTCCACCCTAAAATTCGATGTCGAGATTTCACCGGAAATATATGTTTTGAGACCCCCTGAATCTAAAAAAAAAGCAATTTTAGAAAAAGGCCCGTGTATATGTGTGTATCTGTAAGGGGTATTAAAGTTAAATGTCTTTGTAGGATACGGCACGAAGATTTTGAAGAAAATAACCTCACCCTAAACTACCATTTACGTGGAAAAATTTTCGAAAATTTTGATTAAAATGCTATATTTTTTAGATATTTTTGTGATAAATGTAATGTATATTTTGAATTTTCTGGCTATAGCCCCTGTAGTCGTATTTACTCTTGATGACTTTTGCTAAACCGTAAGAGATAGACAAAATAATTTGTACAAATGTTTATCTGAACTAACACGAAGAAGATATAGGAATAAGAGTTTGTAAGAATGGTTAGTACACGAGTAGAGAAAATCATGTGAGTGTAACACATCAGATTTTTTATTACTGAGAGATGAAATTGGGTACTTTGAAGCCAGGTCCTCAAATGTTTAAATATTCACTCCACCTGCCACCCCTCCCGTGCACTGCTGTTCAGGTTCCGACACGCGTCGTTCAGTGGCGAGTGTGACTGTAGCATGAAGAGTGGTAGAGTTGAGGATTTGTAAGTATAAGGCGTTACAATGTCAAACACAACTTTGATCACAAATATAAATCAAACTTTGTGAACTTACAGGTATTTATTAACACATTAAACATATTATTCCACTTTAGTGGTTAAGGCAAGTTCAATAGCTACCTGTTCTCTCGTGCCCATGCCTGCCTTAGACAAGGTAGAGAGTATTACTGGTTATTTGTGGCCAGTAGGTGAGTACTCATATTTCAGAGTTAGTATTTCTGTTACAGATGCCAAAAAACAATTTGCAGACTGCAGGTTGAATGTGTTGCTCTAGTTTGTCAAGAAATTCATTAAACTTAAGCACATACTAAGAACTCAAAAAGAGACTTGTTTGTTGGTGAACTTTATAGAACTTCGGGATCTTTCGCAGTAAAAATTCATCAGCCATTGAGAGGTTCTTAATTACATTCAGCTCTGCCCCAGTTTCCCCCCAACATGAGGGTGGAACAATGACCTAACATCATTTGTCTGTGTTACTCTGCAACTTACGTCATGGTTTTTACCTTATGCTGCTGATTTACATTACACGAGAACTGCTTTAAAACTCCTATCGGATGATTTTTAAATGGTATAAGGGCTAATGTGCAGTCTAAAAATTATTTACTCTCGAATTAACGGGGTTGTTGTTTTACCCCGCGATATAAAGAAATCAGCAAGTTTTGTTTGCCGACATTATACCTTTTTTTCTCTCCACGTATTGTGCCACTATATCCAGATGGACATGAACACAGTTCCTCTATACACAGGACCATCTTATTTATCACTGCACAATATCTTCATGTCTCCTTACTTCGGGAAATTCTTAGTAATGCAGTGGCCAAGGTCAACGCTAGGGGTTGCGAAAAACATACTCTTTGAAGAAAATTAAACACTAACTATTCTTACAAACTCTTATTCCTATATCTTCTTCGTGTTAGTTGAGATAAACATTCATACAAATTATCTTATTGCTTATTTCCTTGTAGGTACAAGGGGAATATGGGAATACAGTAGGCTCTGAGCGATAGTCAAATGTTTTAAAGCTTTGAGATTCCGCTCTCTTTGCACAGCTAAGATATAAAAAATGATTAACCATTTTCCATGAAGAAACCTAGTTTTCAAAAACTCACACACATAACAAGGAATATCTCCGAAATGGTTCACTCAACAAAAAAAATATATTTGGACATAAATTGTGTATTTTAGCAAGATCTACATTTTTTGTATAGTATGATTTGGTCTATGTCTAACGGTTTACCAGTTATGCAAAAGTCATCCAGAGCAAACAGGACTACATTGGCTATAGCCAAAAAATTCAAGATATACATTTAATTTGCCGTAAAATAGCTCAAATATATGAGTTTTAATCAAAATCGTTAGAGCCATTTTCGAGAAAATCAAATTTTTTATGTAAAGGGTAGTTTAGGGTGGAGCAATTTTCTTCAAAATCTTCGAGTCGCATCCTTGAAAGACATTAAACTTAAATACCAACTTTGGTTTTTAACCGGGTTTTCGTTTTTGAGTTATGCTGTCCACAGATTGACAAACGCAGCCACGCACACATTGAGCTTTTTATACAAATACTGTTTTTGGATTTACGAGGGCCTCAGAACATATTTCCGGTGAAATCTTGATATCGAATTTTTGGATGGAATACAATACTTCCCCCACTTAGTATATGTAGTAGAGAAAGTAAAACTAAATAAATAGTACGATATATTTTCGGGAAACATACATACCTCGTGTTAAATCCGAATCCGCGAAATTTCGGGGTTCTACATTCCAGTTAAAACCAATTTTATTAATAAGTATATAAGTAATATTATTTAGTTCAGTTCTCACTCCACTGATGTGACCTAGCACAGTTTTCACTGATGTAATATAGTTTACGCTCCACTCGTCTGGGCGTCGAACACAAGACCTCGCTAATCGCTGAGCAATAGCCGCTATCCTTCACAACTTCACTTATAGCCACATTAGTGACGAAACGTTACTCACTTAGTAGTGCGGGAGTTTCTGGAATGTTCGCGAGGGAAGGATCTGATTACCTTTCGATAGTGAAATATTTCCAGGTTTTCTTCAGTCCTAATAACCAGATTTCTCTTTGTTACACAGGACCTGACGTCGGAACACCCCAGCAAGGCAGGTGACCACAACGCTACCCATACGTCGATAACAGTGAAGTCATCGTCGTCCATCGGCAGCACTGCAACCGAATCCGGTGAGGGATTGAAGATGAACGGAAGGACAATTGGAGGGATATTACTGTATTCTGACCCATGAGTGAGGAAGGTCAATCACGGGAATCGAACCCACGGCTTTCTTAATGGGAGTTGCAGATGTTACCGCGGAGAGATCTCCCTGGGTAGATATTTGATAATATCGTTTTCGAAGGAGAGAATTAGAGAAAAGGGAGGAAGAGGCGAGATATGGCAGGGGGAGGGGGAGGGGGAGGCGGTGGTGTATGGCAAGAGAGGGGAGGGCGAGGAAATGGAGGGGGAGGGGGAGAGGAAAAGCTGCTTCCCCTGGTGCAACATGAAAATGCTGACTGAGACACGAGTTGGATGTGATTTAAGACAGCGGTAGGTATGTATGTTATTTTCTTAAGGAAGTCGATGAGAACGCGGAACCTGTGGAAACAAGACGCGCCTGTATGTTTACAATAGTTAACTTGCAGTTTACTTTACACAGCCTCGCTGCCTCCCTGCATGCCCGCCCGCCTGTCTACCTACTTGCCACCACCTGCTCCACAGAGACCTTCCATCAAACACTCGGGAGGCCCAGGGTTCTATTCCCAGTATCACCTCGTCGATACACGCAATTTATGTCAAATATATTTTTTGTGCAGTGAACCTTTTCCGAGATATTCGTTATTTCTTTTCAAATACACTCTTGACCATGCAAAGAGAATGGTATTTCAAAGTCATCACATAGTGGTCAGTTCTTAAAACATTTGATTGTCAGTCAAAGTCTACTGTAGTACCGTATTCCCCTTGTACCTACAAGAAAATTGGTAACGTGATAACTTGTACAAATGTTTATCATTTTACTTTCTCTACTGGTAAGTAGAGGAAGTATTGTATTGCACCCAAAAATTCGATGTGAGATTTCACCGGAAATATGTTTTGAGGCCCCTTGAACCCAAAAAGAAAGCATTTTTAGAAAAAAGTCCTTGTGGACAGCATAACTAAGAACAAAAAGTAGTTTAAAAGCCAAAGTTGATATTTAAGTTTAATGTCTTTCAAGGATGCGACACGAAGATTTTGAAGAAAATAGCCCCACCCTAAACTACCCTTTACTTGGAAAAATCTTCGAAAATTTTTATTTTCTTGAAAATGATTTTGATTAAAATGCCATATATTTAAGATATTTGTATGACAAATAAAATGTATATTATGAATTTTCTCGCTATGTATTTACTCTGGATGATTTTTGCATAACTGATAAACCGTAAGACATAGACAAAATCTTACTGTACAAAAAATGTAGATCTCGCTAAAACACAATTTATGTCTGAGTAAATTTTTGTGTAGAGTGAACCATTTCGGAGATATTCCTTGTTATTTGTGTGAGTTTTGAGAACTTACACTTCTGTCAAATGGAACAGAAGGAAATAAGCAATAAGATAATTTGTACAAATGTTTATCTCAACTAACATGAAGAAGATATAGGAATAAGAGTTTGTAAGAATGGTTAGTACAAGAGTAGAGAAAGTCATGTGAGTGTAATATGATTACTATGCGAAGATTATAGGTCTTCAGGTATTCAATTTTAAATGGATGGGGTACGTATTATTTCTTAAGTCTGAGTCACAGAATTTCTATAAGTGTTGATTCTGACGATCGTCTCCCAAACGAAGTCCTTCCCCCATTTCCAACAGCAATAAATTCCAAATCACGTTTAATTCAATTTCCTCGTTTTAGAAGTTGCAGAATTCATTACCGGATGCAGAGATTAATCTACAAGTTTTTAAAAATTCTCCCCTCCCTTTCATGTCTCCGGTTTTATAGCCATTGTTCCCCGTTTTAGCCATTTTTTGGAAATCTTGGGCCGCGTCCAAGTTCGGCGCAGTGACAAACTTTCACAGGGGTGTGTTACATTCATATGGCTTTCTCTCTACTTCATATTTACCCTTAACTTGTGAGGTACTCTTGTTGAGAAGCGGCCAGGACCCTAATGAGGCTGAGTGCTCCCCGAACCAGATATCCCAGGGTGACAAAATCCTCACGTCGGTACCGGGAATCGAACGGGGGTCTCCCCCTCACAATGCTTGTTTAAAATGCCGAGCCATTTGAATATGATTAAGTTTAGAAGAAATTGTAATATGAACTAATTAAATTTCGTTACCATATTTTCGTTGTGTTTTGTAGAAGTCATGTTGCCAACACTGATACTAAGCAAGGCAAATGAACACCGTAACCCGAAGACTATCATGGCCACCATACTGCGTAAGCATAACTGAACTATGGAACTTCTACGTCACACGGAGGAAAGACGTATGCGAGGATGTGCAGTTTCTTGCAATGACCAAGTGGAACTGTGGCGTGAAGTGCACGGTGCGTTAACGTTTTAAGCCAGCTGACCAGATGCTTATGATTTAATAAACTTAGTACAATAATTTATACTGTCTCAAGTGATAAATAAGTGTAAATATTAGGCTGACGCGAACCTCTACCAACAGAACCAACTATCACTCAGTATTTATAGTTGCAGCCCCTGGAAAAACATATAGCACAGAGCGGGGTTTTATAAATATTTAAAGCATGTTACATTTTATTTGCCAGCAATTAATCGATTAGAAGAGCCAGGGAGCCAGCCGACCGGCCAACCGGCCGTGCGCACTGCAGGAGTTTCGTTATGAATAATGCATGGTTTTTTAATGGGGTTAGAAATGAACAATGCAGGGGGATGTTATGATCCACCAGCATTTTTGGCATCACCCCCTGTTAGCCAACAGACTGCATAATCAATTTTGTATTAATTACCTGAACATTTCATGCAAATTTCAGCAAGCCTACAAAACTACCTACTCGTTTTCCATGTAAATAAATACTTTACAACATTCCTTTTACAACCCAGGAAGAGAGCGCTTCCTTGTCGCCAGAGCCATAGAACCAGCACAGTGTCTATTTGGCCGACCTCAAATGTCTATCATAGGGGAAGCATTGCATTCAACCCAAAAATTCGATATCGAAATTTCACCAGAAATATGTTTTGAGGCCCCCTCAATCCAAAAAACGAATTTTTAGAAAAAGGTCCCTGTGTGTCTCAGTCTGTGGACAGCATAACTTAAAAATCTGACGTGTTACACTCACATGACTTTCTCTACTCTTGTACTAAACATTCTTACAAACTCTTATTCCTATATCTTCATGTTAGTTGAGATAAACATTTGTACAAATTATCTTATTGCTTATTTCCTTGTAGGTACAAGGGGAATATTAGAACACAGTAGGCTTTGAGTGATAGTGAAATGTTTTAAAGCTTTAAGATTCTGTTGCCTTTGCACACTTAACTTATAAAAAAATGAACAACGATGATCCATTTCACGAAAGTACTAAGTTTTCCGAAACTCACACACATAACAAGGAATATCTCCGAAATGGTTCACCTCACAAGAAAATTTATTGAGACATAAATTGTGTATTTTAGCAAGATCTACATTTTTTGTACAGTATGATTTGGTCTATCTCTAATGGTTTACCAGTTATGCAAAAGTCGTCCAGAGTAAATACGACTACAGGGGCTATACCAGAAAATTCAAGATATACATTTCATTTGTCATCAAAATATCTCAAACATATGACATTTTAATCAAAATCGTTACAGCCATTTTCATGAAAATCATAATTTTCTATATAAAGGGTAGTTTAGGGTGGGGCTATTTTCTTCAAAATCTTACTTAAACACCAAGTATGGTTTTTAACCTTTTTGTAAAAAAGCTTCTTATGATTCAAGTGACCTCAAAACGTATATTTCCGGTGAAATTTCGATATCGAATATTTGGGTAGAATACAATACTTCCCCCGTTTTACCATATATATGCAGTAGAGAATGTAATAAGAATGGGTTGCAGAAGAGCGGGCAGAGAAAGTCATGTGAATGTGACATGTCGGATTGTTTGAAGTGGAAAGGAAAAGTTTGCGAGTTAGTCAGTCCGAGAATGAATCATTTGGCGCCGATGTAGGTAATGCAGAAGCCGGGCAATTCCCATGGACGAAGCACCTTCACAGTGGGTGTGTTGTTTTTCCCCTCGCTGTGAAGGGCACAGCTGACGGATGGGGGCCCAGAGAGCGAATCGCTCTTATCGCTACCTAACCTGATTGGACGTGACTAGCCTCCCTCTCTCCAAAATACGAGTAAAACACAAAATACAGATACCTACATGTGTACAGAGAAAAGCACAACTGATAAATTTGGAGCACGTGGCCGGGGCAAATCCCAACCTTAGAAAACGTTCAGTGTAACAAGGGCTTAATGTCAAATTACAACTGTTGCACGATCTGGCCTTGCATTCAAGGTCCACAGTTCAAATCTCGATTAGGGTGGCTTGCCTGGATAAGGGCATGATGAACCAGATTAAATGTTATTAAACCGCCATCACCAACATTAATAATGATGATGATAATAATAATAATAGTAATAATAATAGTACTAATAATAATCGTAATAATAATAATAATAATAGTAATAATAATAATAATAGTAATAATAATAGTAATAATAATAGTAATAATAATAGTAATAATAATAATAATAATAATAATAATAATAATAATAATAATAATAATAATAATAATAATAATAATAGTAATAATAATAGTAATAATAATAATCGTAATAATAATAATAGTAATAATAATAGTAATAGTAATAATAATAGTAATAATAATAGTAATAATAATAGTAATAATCATAATAATAATCATAATAATAATCACAATAATAATAATAGTAATAATAATAGTAATAATAATAGTAATAATAATAGTACTAATAATAATCGTAATAATAATAGTAATAATAATAATAATAGTAATACTAATAGTAATAATAATAGTAATAATAATAATAATAGTAATAATAATAATAATAATCGTAATAATAATAGTAATAATAATCATAATCATAATAATAATAATCATAATAATAGCAATAGTAATAATAATAATAGTAATAATATTAATAATCGTAATAATAATAGTAATAATAATAGTAATAATAATAGTAATAATAATAATAGTAATAATAATAATAGTAATAATAATAGTAATAATAGTAATAATAATAATAATAGTAATAATAATAGTAATAATAATAATAGTAATAATAATAGTAATAATAATAATAGTAATAATAATAATAATAGTAATAATAATAGTAATAATAATAGTAATAATAATAGTAATAATAATAGTAATAATAATAATCGTAATAATAATAGTAATAATAATAGTAATAATAGTAATAATCATAGTAATAATCATAATCATAATAATAATAATAATAATAGTAATAATAATAGTAATAATAATAATAGTAATAATAATAATAATAGTAATAATAATAGTAATAATAATAGTAATAATAATAGTAATAATAGTAATAATAATAATAGTAATAATAATAGTAATAATAATAGTAATAATAATAGTAATAATAATAGTAATAATAATAATAGTAATAATAATAATAGTAATAATAATAATAATAATAATAATAATAATAATAATAGTAATAATAATAGTAATAATAATAATAGTAATAATAATAATAGTAATAATAATAATAGTAATAATAATAGTAATAATAATAATAATAGTAATAATAATAGTAATAATAATAATAATAGTAATAATAATAATAATAATAATAATAATAATAATAATAATAATAATAGTAATAATAATAATAATAGTAATAATAATAGTAATAATAATAATAATAATAATAATAATAATAATAATAATAATAATAATAATAATAATAATAATAATAATAATAATAATAATAATAATAATAATAATAATAATAATAATAATAATAATAATAATAATAATAATAATAATAATAATAATAATAATAATAATAATAATAATAATAATAATAATAATAATAATAATAATAATAATAATAATAATAATAATAATAATAATAATAATAATAATAATAATAATAATATAAACAGTAGTTCACGCTCTGCTACTATTTTTTAACGCTTTTTACTTTCTTTGCTATGTACTTATGGTAAATAAGGGAAGTATTGTATTTCATCCAAAATTTCGATGTCGAGATTTCAATGGCAATGTATGTTTTGAGGCCCCTTCAATCCAAAAAGGAGACATTTTACAAAGTGTGTGTGTGTGCGCGCGCGTGTGATGTAAAAGTGCTGGTTCTATAATTCTTCTAAACAGGAGGATATTTTAGTATAACCCCAGGGCAATGGATTATCTATTTCTCAACGCTCTTTAAGGTATATAGTCACTGTAATAATAGAGGTGACGTCATTGAACAGGAAAGTTCACAGTCAACATATTGACAGTTTTTAAAGACATTTGATTTCTATTGCCATTAGTTGAAATCTTACACTTTGTTTTCGGGAAGTGATAATATTTATTTTCAAGTTAGTAAAGCAAATTTGTTTTTCATAAAATGTAAGAAGCACCGATAAAAGTTTTAAATTTTAGCTCACCCATCCAAAACCACGTACTTGGCCTTTATAGCTTGACTTAAATGCGATATGGGAATAAAAAATGAACAACTAGGTTTACTCCCCAAGAAGGCAGCCCCGGGAGGAAGGATGAGGTGAGAGGGGACACCGGGCGGCCACTTCTAGACTGGTGATACAGATATTGACAGAGGTCCCTAAAATTTCCCAATTTGGTGACTCCTCGAAGTCCTTTGGTCCTCCGCGAGCTCCCAGGAGAGTACGACGTGTGGTCTAACGCCCCCAGATGCCCCCCCCCCCCGGATTCCACGGTCAACGAGGGAGGGAAAGAGTCCCTGTGCACAAATGATCCCTTGCAAGCTTCCCCTAACGCCCTCCGACCTGAAAGAACCCTTCAGCGGGATGAAATGAAAGAACGGGACAAAGTTAAGTATCGATTGTAGTGTTTTTATTATGAATAAAATTAATTTTTATATATTTTTAAATACATTTCAGAGACGCATTGCTTCAAGACAGCAAAAACTGTGTAAAGAAGTTATATTTCTTGAGGTCGAACTAGAAGTACTAACACGCTTCTATTTCAATTGTTCTGGTAGAAACATTATCGGGAAATGTCAACTCTAGAAGTTTAAGACAAGCTTAAGACCATTGCACGTAACATGAAGCAGCTGTGATTTCTGTCTTCAAGTTGATCAGCTGAACGCGAGTTGTTCAAAAGCAGGTCTTGGTAAGACATTTCTGGACGGTCAATATCAACTCCAGGGATGCCGGGTTCACTCCTTCACAACAATAAATCACCAGCAACAATGCATCGACTCAACAAAAGTACAGTGAAGATAGTTCCAACAGTAAGTTCATCGTGAACTTGTGACACGGCGGAGTACATCACAGAGACAAATGAACCAGAACATGAGTATCACTCAAGGAAGTCCAAATGTAGAGTTTATCAGCTGTAGAATGTAGTAGAGCTGTCAGACTCTCCAGGAGAATTTATGTGGACTGCCTTGACACGTCCTTCATGGTGTGCTTGGGTGCAACCCCAACAAGAGTACGTTATTAATAAACACACCACGAAGAAACTTATGTAATTACTGAAGAAATCTATGGCAGTTTCGGTTGCTGTGAAGTGATTACTCTTGGCATAAGACCTTGCCAAGAGATGAGTAGCTATTTAAAGAATTTAATGAGTATTAGTAGTCTTACGAGCACATATATCTGTACTCTGCTACAAGCCAAAAGTTTACAGACGTATTTTCTCCAGTGTAGAAGATATCCAGAGTAAGGAACATATGACACATTCAAAGGCAAGCTATACGTACTTTGTTAGTGACGTAATGATCTGCATAAAGAATGTGGATGATCTTGCAGGATTTACCGCCTCGGCGTCTTCAAGAAGTTCCCCGTCTTGGGACTGGCTGACTGTCTACAATCTGTCCATTTATTCTTTCGACGCAAAGGACGACAAGGGAATTGACACAGCGGTACTCAGAGAGATTAAAAAAAATGTCACCGTGGGAAACCTGACAGCACCAAACACTTGAGGGCAAGCATTTTGACAAATACTAACACGCTTGAGGAACAAATTATTCGGGAACGAATATATAATATAGTAAGGTATTACAGAAAACTTTCAGACATACATGTAAAGACGAGTTTACAGAATACAATACTCATTGTTTGTTGTAACAAATTAACATTTCCACAAATGCCACCTCTGATACCAATTTTACATAACCAAGTGCAATCCAGTTACTACTTTCTCTACTGGTAAGTAGGGGAAGTATTGTATTCCATCCAAAAATTCCACGTCGAGCTTTCACCAGAAATATATGCTTTGACAACTCCTGAATCAAAAAACAGAGTAACTGGAAAACGAAAAGTAGTTTAAAAGCCAAAATTGGTATTTAAGTTGCGGCATTCAACGATGCGACACAAAGGTTTTCAAGAAAATTGCTCTACTCTAATCTACCCTTTACATGATTTTCTTGAAAATGGCTCCACGATTTTGATTAAAATGACGTATCTTTAAGATATTTTTATGACAAATGAAACGTATATTTTGAATTTTCTGCATATAGCCCATATAGTTCTATTTACTATGGAAAACTTTTATGTAACTGCTAAACCGTAAGAGATAGGCCAAATCTTACTGTAAAAATGTAGATCTTGCTAAAACAAACAATTTATGTTTGATTACATTTTTTATATGTTAACCGTGCAAAGAGAACAGAATCTCAAAGCTTTAAAAGATTAACTATCGCTCAAAGCCTACTGTATTCTAATATTCGCCTTGTATCTACAAGGAAATAAGCAATAAGATAATTTGTACAAATGTTTATCTCAACTAACATGAAGAAGATATAGGAATAAGAGTTTGTAAGAATGGTTAGTAAAAGAGTAGAGAAAGTCATGTGAGTCAAAATGTACATGTTAGAGGAAATTAAAGTATTATGCATATAATTAGACTTAAAATAAAAAGGTAAATAAATATAAAAATCGATTAACCTACAAATTGCCTCTCTAATACAATACAGGTGAAGTTGTTGACAGAAGGGAATCTGAAACATCTACTTCCCATTGATTCACTTGAGTAATTATCAGAAAACAGACAGACAGCCGCAGATATCGGAGCCTTTAATTGTAACGGGAGCAGTAGTAGTAGCAGCAGAAGCTGTGTTATTGGTTTTCAGCAAGGAGGTACGTACTCGTGACAACGTTGGCACCACTTGTCCACACTAAATAAACACGCCGAGAAGAACGAATTTCCCTTCCAAAGAGCACTTCTTGCTTTGTATTCAATTAACAAAGAGGGCAGGCGGGCAGGCGTACCAACCTTCTTCCCTGCGATTATTCGCACGAGAGCTACCTCTCAATGCTTTATTTAGCTGAAAGAAAACACTACTTCTGTCCAAACGACCAACAAAAAACTTCCCTCCAAAGTCACTCACTTCCTGACAAAACTGACTCTACCCACAGTAGGCAAATACGGCTACCGTTTTACGCATGTCTACGTGTAACTCAAGTAATGCTAGCTTTAGGGGAAGTATTGTATTCCACCTAAAAATTTGATATCGAAATGTCACCGGAAATATAAATTTTGAGGCCTCGTGAATCCAAAAAAGGACATTTAGATAAAGGTCCGTGTGTGTGTGTGTGTGTGTGTGTGTGTGTGTGTGTGTGTGTGTGTGTGTGTGTGTGTGTGTGTGTGTGTGTGTGTGGCGGCAAAATTCAAAAACGAAAAGTCAGTTTAAAAAAATCTGACGTGTTACACTCACATGACTTTCTCTACTCTTGTACTAACCATTCTTACAAACTCTTATTCCTATATCTTCTTCGTGTTAGTTGGGATAAACATTTGTACAAATTATCTTATTGTTTATTTCCTTGTAGGTACAAGGGGAATATTAGAATACAGTAGGCTTTCTGCGATAGTTAAATCTTTGAGATTCTGTTCTTTGCACACTTAACATATAAAAAAAATGAACAACGATGCTCCATTTCACGAAAGTTCTAAGTTTTCCGAAACTCACACACATAACAAGCAATATCTCCGAAATGGATCACCCTATAAGAAAATTTATTGAGACATAAATTGTGTATTTTAGCAAGATCTACATTTTTTGTATAGTACGATTTTGTCTATCTCTAACGGTTTACCAGTTATGCAAAAGTCGTCAATATTTGAAAGCTTTTCCATAATACGTATTAAGAATTTGGCAATAAATCTAAAAAAGTAAAAGCGTGGCTTTTCTATGAGACCAGATGAATATACCGCCATCTCTTTGTCGTAACGCCTCTAGCCACGTATTACAACTGTCAGCAGTTCATTGGTCAGCAGTTATTCCTCACCCATTTCCAGTCGCCGCAAGACGATAAGAAACTAAGATGGTCCCAAACTTGGATTGGGTTTCTGTGCGTATAAAAACGATGTGTGACAGAGAAAGAAACACATTATTTCACTGTATATTAATCCTTTGAACTTTTGTCCAGGAAACTCAAATATATATAATATTCCTTGGCAGGATCAAACAACTAAAGGACTGTTTTCATTTATATATAAACTAATTGTTGCTCATGAAACTGAAATATCTCTAGAGTTTATATCCGAAATGAAAATGAGAATTTAAAATGTATTCCTTATACGTACAAACTGTGATGTAATTAATCTACGTCAAAATACAACATAAAGAACGCTATAATGGAATTACAGATCAAAGAAAATCTCAAAATAATTTACCTCGTAAAAAGATATTAAAACATTTATTATTCGGTTTTATTTCTCTAAGTTAAAGAACGTTTCAATTCTTTTCACAATTTGAAGAATTAATCTTATTGCTTATTTCCTTGTAGGTACAAGGGGAATATGGGAATACGGTAGGCTTTGAGATTTCGTTCTTTTTATACGGTTAACATATAAAAAATTAATAACGATGTTCCATTCGACGGGTGGAGTAGTTTTCTTCAAAATCTTCGTGTTGCATCCTTGAAAGACATTTTTCGATATTGAGTTACGCTTACCAGAGACTGACAGACACACCGATAGACAGAACATGTATTTCCGTAGAAATCTCGACATCGAATTTTTGGGTGGAATACAATACTTCCCCTATTTACGGTATGTAGTAGAGAAAGTAAAAATGAAATTAATAAATATGAATTTAGCCCAACTTAACCCGTAACTGGTGCACCTGGGTCCTAGGGAACCTCTGGAAATTTGCTCGATGTACCTATCTAAGGTCAGGAAGGCATGAAGACCACCTTTGTGTCTGGAATGTTCCAGAGAAGCTTCGACCCTTGTAGCTTCTCACCCCACCTCAGTTTATTGTAAATATTGCCGCAGTAACGTGCGCGTTTCACAGTGCGCACAGTAGTGGTTGCCGTGTGAAGTGCTTACTGACCATGAGCGATGCACCAAGAACAACGGCTAAGTGCTCACAAACTTACAAATCCGAATGGGAAGACTCCAGTAGTTCAAACCATGTGACATAGACATTAACATTGCTTCTGTAAGAAAAGCAGGACAACTTTCTTGTGCTGGATGATCTAAGAGGGGAGGCAGTTGGCAATCTGCGCCGGGAGGGGGGAGGGGCGCAAAAATGCCCTTGTTCAACACTTAAACTGTGATAAATAAGCTCTAAATAAAGAGGACCATGGTTCGTTCCTGTTGCAATGCATTCGAAAATCTACTTTTTTACTTCCACCTAAAAACTCGATGTCGAGATTTCACCAGAAATATATGTTTTGAGACCACCTGAATTAAAAAAAAAAAAAAAAAAAAAAAAAAAAAAGTATTTCTAGAAAAAGGTCCTTGTGTGTGGACAGCATAACTAAAAAACGAAAAGTCGGTTAAAAACCATATTTGGTATTTAAGTTTAATGTCTTTCAAGGATGCCACACAAAGATTTTGAATAAAATTGCTTCACTGTAAACTACCCTTTACATGGAAAATTTTTCGAAAATTGTTATTTTCTTGAAAATGGCTCTAACTATTTTGATTAAAATGATATATCTTTTAGATATTTTTATGGTAAATCAAATGTATATTTTGAATTTTCTAGCTATAGCCCATGTAGTCGTATTTACTCTGGATGTGTTTTGAATAACTCGTAAACCGTAAGAGATAGACAAAATCGTACTCTACAAAAAATTTAGATTTCGCTAAAATACACAATTTCTGTCGAAATAAATTTTTTTATAGAGTGAACCATTTCGGAGATATTACTTGTTATTTGTGACAGTTTCAGAAAACTTGAAACTTTCGTGAAATGGAACATCGTTGTTCATTTTTTATATGTTAATCGTGTAAAGAGAACGGAATTTGAAAGCTTTAAAAGATTTTACTATCGCTGAAAGTCTACTGTATTCTAATATTGCCCTTGTAGCTACAAGGAAATAAGCATTAAGATAATTTGTACAAATGTTTATCTCAACTAACATGAAGAAGATATAGGAATAAGAGTTTGTAAGAATGGTTAGTACAAAAGTAGAGAAAGTCAAGGCAAACTTTATCTGGATTAGCATGAAGTAGATAGCAAAATATTGGAAGAGGTAACATTTTTTGGACAATTTCTGTTTTCCTTCAAAGTGATATAGAGAACAATTTGTGGTTTGCATGCAATGTTTCCATAATGAGAGGAGGGGAGGGGAGGGGAGATAATGAAGATGAGGTAGCTAGCTGTAGTAAGCTGATCTCCGCAGCGTAACAATTAGTGCTGCACCTCCTAATTGTTGCGTGACGAACCCACTTAATATTACATTGTACATATGTAGGTATTTGCATTAACAACGTGCTTCTGCAATGTAAATAAACGTAATGAGATTAATTACAGTCGACTCAGACTAACTTTGTGCACGCCAGATAAAACGCCCTCCCTGCCAAATCCAAGTTTATCTTCTCCAGCTGGCGCAACTTGTGACGTCATTGAACCAAATAAAGGCAATACATACATATTTATTACCACTTTTAATATCACTTGTTAAACCTGCAAAAATTAACATAAAATTCTTAAAAATATCATTTTTTTCCGCATATAAAAATGTTCTTTGTCATTTTTCTCATAATGTATTACTTTCTCTACTGGTAAGTAGGGGAAGCATTGTATTCCATCCAAAAATTTCGATGTCGAAATTTCACCGGAAATATACAAAAAAGACAACAGAATCTCAAAGTTTTAAAAGATTTGACTATCGCTCAAAGTCTACTTATTCTAATATACCCCTTGTACCTACAAGGAAATAAGCAATAAGATAATTTGTACAAATGTTTATCTCAACTAAAATGAAGAAGATATAGGAATAAAAATTGATTCGAGACAAGTATTGTAACGATGTAATTATGCAGGATATTGCTATAGCTCTGGTGTAAATGGCTATTAAAGTGAGTTTGGGTTATAAAAAGTGACTCGAGAAGCACTTCCCAGACCTGCTATTGTTTTATGCGGTCATGTATTTTTCAGGAGCTCATCATAATCCTTTTTCATTCCGGTGTCCCATTAATCAAGTTTGTTTTCCTGCCTTAATTTCCCCCAAATTATTAATGAAATCCCGGTGTATCCATCAATCACCGCCCCCCCATCAGGGGGTGGGGGTTAATTTTATACAAAACAAACCGCAGCTGCTAACACTGCGGGCTGCCAACTTTACGGCTTTTACTAAGATTTCACCTGTAGGTATTTCATATTTATCAGAATCGTGTTAATAGCAAAAAAACCAGTTTATACTCTCAAATAAATACCACTTTATGTTTAATATTAACAAACTGTCTTCTGTAAGAATACATTAATTATTAAAAGAACAATTGTTAAAGTTGTGCTATTTTAATAAAATACTTGAAGCTCACTTCTGGACGTATAAAAAAAATGGAACAGCCTAAATATTGCACAATTTAAATCAATAAGAGAGAATAACTCGGAAACGGTTAACGCCAAGAAATGCTGTTTGACATAGAAAGTATTTTAACGACATCTGGTGCATTTTTGGTAGATTTTGAACTTCAGTGCCAAGTTTGGTATTCAACAGACTCCTCGTTTTTTAGTTATGTTCTTCACAGATCGACACCCACATCCCCATAGACGCACTCCATCTTTACTATCATTTTTTACTCAGGGGAGCTAAATACTAATTTGCAATGAGTTTTGGATATCGATTTTGGGTGTTAATACAATACTTCCTTCATTTAGTGTAAGACTGTCTGTCTCACGGTGGAAATTCCGGCACAGCACCCAATGCGTTATTGTTCGACAGGGCCTGGAAGGAAGGATGAGATAAAAGTGCCCTACAGGCGGCCAGAAGTCATCACAGAATTTTGTCCCACAGGATGTATAAACATGCCAGTAAATCTACTGACATGGAGCTGTCGTTTTTTAGCACAGTTAAAAACATCGGTCTCGGTCGGACTTGAACCCGCGATACTGCTACGGTGGGTCTCTAACAGATGCAAGGATATTCTTCGCCCCGACGGAACTCCAGGTCGCCACAGAGAGTCCGTAACGGGTGGTCAACCGACCACAGTGCCTCCGTTCAGCCGAGCACCGTATTTACAGCTGCCGGCAACCCTGATACAGAGGGAATGAAGTGATTCGAACCCGCGAATTCCCCAGTCCGGGCCACACGCGGCACCACCTGAGACATCCCCCTCGACGTAAGAAATAAAAACAAATATTTTGTAGTGTTAGATGTTATGTGTGCGAATGGTGCCTCGTATGATAAAAGAGGGGCTGGCCGCTGTGTTTATCGCATTGCTGCCTCTAGTACAAACACACCGATAACAAACCATGCACCTTGTTCACTTGAATTATATGTTTCTGTTGAGGAGTCATGTGCGCTGTTATTTATGCACTGTGTACATAGTTATTACCAACCCTTTACCATAATATATAGCTCCCTTGCGACGGATCTACATTATCTGTTCACTTTTGATATCGAGAAACCGGCGCAGCGTAGCGTGGCCTGCTCTAATTGAAATGTTACTAAACTGCAATGGGCCTTTGTACCGCTTCCAACATGCAATCATCATAGACTATTAAATTCTTCCTTTATCTACTACATATGCCAAGTAGGGGAAGCATTGTATTCCATCCAAAAATTCGATACCGAAATTTCACTGGAAAATTCCCTGAATTAAAAACCTGATGTGTTGCACTCACATGACTTTCTCTACTCTTGTACTAACCATTCTTACGAACTATTATTCCTATAACAAGGAATATCTCCGAAATGGTTCACTCTACAAAAAAAATTATTCAGACATAAATTCGGTATTTTAACAAGATCTACATTTTTTGTATAGTAAGATTTTGTCTATCTCTTACGCTTTAGCAGTTATGCAAAACTAATCCAGACTAAACGGCACTACTATAGCCAAAAAATTCAAAATATACATTTCATTTGTCACACAAATATCTTCAACATATGACGTTTTAATCAAAATTGCTGAACCCATTTTGAAGAAAATCAACATTTTCGAAGAATTTTCCATGTAAAGGGTAGTTTAGGGTGAACCAATTTTCTTCAAAATCTTCGTGTTTTTAACCGACTTTTCGTTTTTAGTTATGCTGTCCACACACACACACACACACACACACACACACACACACACACACACACACACACACACACACACACACACACAATTTTCTAACAATGTTTTCTGTTTGCATTAAGGGTAGTTTGCGAACACAGGTCAAAAATGAAAGCTGGGTTAAAACACCAAACTTGGTATTGAAGCTCACCACCTATCAAGGATACGACACGAAGATTTTGAAGAAAATAGCCCCACCGTAAGCTATCTTTTACATGGCAAATTTTTAGAAAATTTTGATTTTATTGAAAATGGCTCTTACGATTTTTATTAAAATGTCATATGTTTGAGATATTTGTATGACAAATGAAATGTATATCTTGAATTTTCTGACTATAGTCTATGTAGTTGTGTTTACTCTGGACGACTTTTGCATAACTGGTAAACCGTTAGAGATAGACCAAATCTCACTGCACAAAAAATGTAGATCTCACTAAAACACACTATTTATGTCCGAATAATTTTTTTTGTACAGTGAACCATTTCAGAGATATTCCTTGTTGTTTGTGTGAGTTTGGGAAAACTTAAAAATTTCGTGAAATTGGTAAGTAGGGGAAGTATTGTATTCCACCCAAAAATTCGATGTCGCGATTTCACCGGAAATATATGTTTTGAGGTGCCCTGAATCCAAAAAAAGCATTTTTAGAAAAAGGTCCGTGTGTATGTGTGTGTCTCAGTCTGTGGACAGCATAACTCAAAAACGAAAAGTTGGTATTTAAGTTTAATGTTTTTTAAGGATGCGACACGAAGATTTTGAAGAATATAGCCCCACCCTAAACTACCCTTTACATGGAAAATTTTGATTTTCTTGAAAATGGCTCTTACGATTTTGATTAAAATGCCAGATGTTTGAGATATTTTTATGACAAATGAAATGTATATCTTGAATTTTCTGGCTATAGCCCCTGTAGTCATATTTACTCTGGACGACTTTTGTATAACTCGTAAACCGTAAGAGATAGACCAAATCTTACTATACAAAAAACGTAGATCTTGCTAAAACACAAAATTTCTGTCTCAATACATTTTCTTGTAGGGTTAACTATTTCGGCGATATTCCTTGTTTTTTATATATTAAGTGTGCAAAGAGAAAGGGATCTCAAAGATTTATGAGACTTGACTATTGTTCAAAGTCTACTGTATTCTAATATTGCCCTTGTACCTACAAGGAAATAAGCAATAAGATAATTTGTACAAATGTTTATCTCAACTAACACGAAGAAGATATAGGAATAAGAGTTTGTAAGAATGGTTAGTAGAAGTAATAGCAGAGATATTTAAGTAAGTAAGTAACTGGATATGGAAACTGTTGGCAACACTGCTGTGAAGTCTTTTCAGTGAGACTGAATGCAGATAGGAACCAACTTGAATACGCAACACCGGACCGACCGACCCAGCGATGAATTAAAAGTATATTATTTTCACTTATAGGATTAAAAAGGGAAAGAAAAGCTTTTTGCAGCGTCATTAAAATCGCAGTGAGTGAGTGAGGATGAAAGCGTGGTATTTCTCCGTTCCTTTTCACTGGAACTAAAGGGTCTTTTCCTGCCCGGGCTTGCGGTAATGAACGACTTTCTAAAGGAAATTTGAAAACGCTATAACGTCCTCATTACGCACTGCGGATGTGAAACCTTTCTTTTTTAAACTTCTTTACATGATGCCCGGCTTTTAAAAATTCCTTTAGAGGTGATTTTTTTAAAGGGCGTGCCGAAGAGGTGACTGGCGTGTTCAAAACCGCCCCGAAGTGCCTTCTTATCCTCAATGGCCACAAATATATGTGCTATGGATCTGGAAAGGTCACGATGCCAAACTTGCAGAAACGTCACGTGACCTCATAGTATAGAAAATGAGATAGATATAACAAAAAAACAGTCTGGTGTTGCACTCACACGACTTTCTCTACCCATTCTTACAAACTCTTATTCCTATATCTTCTTCATGTTAGTTGAGATAAACATTTGTACAAATTATCTTTTTGCTCATTTCTTTGTAGGTACAAGGGGCAAGTTAGAATACAGTAGGCTTTGTGCGATAGGCAAATGTTTCAGATTCTGTTGTCTTTGCACACTTAACATATAAAAAAATGAACAACGATGATCCATTTCACGAAAGTTCTAAGTTTTCCGAAACTCACACATACAACAAGGAATATCTCCGAAATAGTTCACCCTACAAGAAAATTTATTGAGACATAAATTGTGTATTTTAGCAAGATCTACATTTTTTGTATAGTATAATTTGGTCTATCTCTAACGGTTTACCAGTTATGCAAAAGTCGTCCAGAGTAAATACGACTACAGGAGCTATAGCCAGAAAATTCAAGATATACATTTCATTTGACATCAAAATATCTCAAACATATGACATTTTAATCAAAATCGTTAGAGCCATTTTCAAGAAAATCAAAATTTTCGAAAAATTTTCCATGTAAAGGGTAGTTTAGGATGAGGCTATGTTCTTCAAAATATTCGTGTAGCATCCTTGAAAGACATTAAATTTAAATATCAACTTCGGTTTTTAACCGACTTTTCGTTTTTAAGTTATGCTGTCCACAGACTGACAGACACGGAACTTTTTCTAAAAATGTTTTTTTTTTCTTTTGTTTGTTCAGGTGGTCTCAAAACATATTTCCGGTGAAATATCGACATCGAACTTTTGGGTAGAATACAATACTTCCCCTACTTACCAGTAGAGAAAGTAAAATATATTATTGGCAGAAAATTAACGATTTAGATTTAGTTTATTATGAAGGTATCTTAAATATATAGTAATTTCATCGGAATAGAGTACTTTAGAACTTTTAGAGTAGGGTAGTTCGGGAGAGTGGAATATTTTTTTCAATATCTTTCTTGGAGCACAGGATACCAAGTTTGGTATCTAAGTAATCGGTGAACCATTTCCGAGATATTCTTTATTATAGGTTTTGAGTCCTTAAATAGTTGATTTTTTTCGTGGGCATATTGGTATTCAACTTTTACTTGGTCTTGGATTGGAATTGCGAATATTATTTTGTTGTATGTCTTAAGGATTTCTGTATTTTGAGGAAATGATATAATTATTTCTTTGTGATAAAAACACTATGAGATTAAACGCTGGCACACATTACAAGCACAAGGATGTTTGTCCTAACTCTACTTATGGTCAAATATATGCAATGAAGATGGTTAATTGCGATATGAATCAGCCTGTAGGAAACAACGAGAGCCGCCACTGCGTTAGTCCATTGCTATTTACGGTAATCCTATCTACATCGTGAGGAACGCACCGCATGAAAGGTTGGTACACTGAGAAAACACGCAAAGTGCTTGCCTAATCTGTCTCTCTCTGTCTCTGTCTCTCTCATTAGGATACACTTTGGTACAGCTTCCCCCGCAATTACAGGGTGCTTCAGATTAAGGGAACCAACCTGTGGACATTTCAGGTCCGAGTTATGTAACCAATAAGCTACATACAGGAAAACCTCGTTAATGTGGACCAAAGTACAGTTACCATCATTAATAGTTCAACTGCAGTGGTGTCGGATTTACGTCATAATGTTAGTCACGTACATACACAGTCGCGCGAGGCAGCCTGACCTTGCGCGCCTTTGTTTGCTGGTGTGAAGTAACTTAGGTCCGACCGTCCTTTGTTGTGCACGGCGCCCGGTGTCAACACTTAAAATTTCACACCTTTAGGAATTTCTTGTAGATCTCTCTTAATTTTGATTTTGCCTCGTTAGTTTGGTTTACCAGTCTATATTTGTAGTTCAGCGCCCTTAAAACTACACCTTCATCATCACAAATACAAAATAAACATTATTTGAAAACACAACCAAATGTAGAACACTGTGGCCGGCATCTGTCAGGGGATAAAGACTCTTAGGCCATCTGTTGGTGTTGTGTTAAGACTGTAGCTTGTGCTACCCTCTGCAGTGGATATACAATACCATTTAAGCAACTTCTCTTTGGTAATCCAGGAAACAAAGTTCTGTGAATGGACGTTGTGATAATAAATGTGTGTCGATTCCGTGATTTTACTAGCGTGTAGCAAATATATCGGTTACTCAGAGTAAGTTAAAAGTAAATCAATCCCTATGTTTGTCAGCTGGGTTCGCAGTCAAGATCTGAATTCCACAGCTTTTCCACAAACAGTTTTATTCCCTCTTCTACAAATAAGTCATACAATTTTCTGCATACTTGCAATAAAAATGCTATGTATTACATTCGCACTGTCTTCTCTACTCAGTTTTAGGTAACACAGTCACATACTTCTCTACCCACTCTTTCTGCAAACAATCAATCTCATATATACAGAACATTCAAAATATACATTTCATTTTACATAAAAATATCTTAAACATATGACATTTTAATCAAAATCGTTAGGGCCATTTTCAAGAAAATCAAAATTTTCTAAAAATTTTCCATGTAAAGGGTACTTTAGGGTGGGGCTATTTTCTTCAAAATCTTCGTGTCGCATCCTTGAAAGATGTTAAACTTAAATAACATCTTTGGTTTTTAACCGACTTTTCGTTTTAAGTTATACTGTCCACACACACACACACACACGGATATTTTTCTAGAAATGTTTCTTTTGGATTCAGGGGGCCTCAAAACATACATTTCCGGTGATATCTCAACATCGAATTTTTGGGTTGAATACAATACTTCCCCTACTTACCAGCAGAGAAACTAAAAATCAAAAGAAAAACGTCAAACACAGATACTTTTCTCTAAATTATGCTTTTATTAAGAGATGGCAGCACTAATGAGAAAGTTTAGGATTTTGATGATTAGCTCGTTTTTACCGACATACAGTATTTTCTGTTGTCTATATTACTGTATATTTAAGTGGTTTAATTTGAGCACGTATAGCTGTGTGTATTGAATCGCTACTTTCGTAAACGAGAAGTTAAAAACATAGGCACGGTAAGAGGCGGATGTGACGTATAGGAACAGAGACATCTGTCGGCGGACTATTGTACTCGCAGTTGACAAGAGCCACACGCTTCACTTACACGATAATCAGCCATTGAATGGGAGGGACTTGGGACGGGAAATAAAAGAGGATTTCGCCGAGAGCACTTCAATACAATGTTGCCAACTGTTTCCAACGATGCAATATCTCGAGCAGCACCGGCCTTTTCAAAACTAACATATAATTACTCGTTTTCAAAATTCCTGCAATTAGAAACCAAACTTAAAGTTCATACAAATGCGTTAATTTTCTAATATTAGCACTGCCATCGAGTTTGAATACGCCTTTCAATTTTTTGTTCGTCAAACCGCAGCTTTGCTTCACTAAAGATAAATAAATGATGAATTCTGTAATTAAGGAATTAAAAGGCAACATTCTCTACTGAATGGAAAAAACGTATTTCCAGAACGTATGTCTGTCTGTGAACAACACAACGCAAAAACGAAAAGTCGCCTAGAAACTAAAGTTGGTATTTAAGTTTAATGTCTTTCAAGGATGCGACACGAAGATTTTGAAGAAAATCGCCCCATCCTAAACTACCCTTTACATAGAAAATTTTTAGAAAATTTTGATTTTCTTGAAAATGGCTTCAATGATTTTGATTAAAATCTCAAATGTTTGAGATATTTTGATGACAAATGAAATGTGTATCTTGAATTTTCTGGCTATAGTCCCTGTAGTCGTATTTACTCTGGACGACTTTTGCATAACTGGTAAACCGTTAGAGATAGACCAAATCTTACTGTACAAAAAATGTAGATCTTGCTAAAATACACAATTTATGTCTCAATAAATTTTCTTGTAGGGTGAACCATTTCGGAGATATTCCTCGTTATGTGTGTGAGTTTCGGAGAACTTAAAACTTTCGTGAAATAGAACATCGTTGTTCATTTTTATTTTCTCTACGGGCCTCAAAATATATATTTCCGGTGAAATCTCGACATCGAATTTTTGGGTGGAATACAATACTTCCCCTAGTTACCAGTAGAGAAAGTAAAAATGTCTCTTTTTTTGGGTTCAGTGAGCCTGAAAGCATACAGAGGGCACAGCTTATTGGGACACCCCAAAAAACAAATGTGACATTTTCCCCCATTATGGCGCGATCTGGTTATATTTGGTGATATTCCATCTGTTAGGGTGCATTAGTTCTGCCAACTGTTCATAAAATATAACCACGGTAAAGCTACGGCCACAGTTGGTGTTATTGCATCTGTTATGTTGCCACAGAAGCACTTTTTTTGAACCTGTTGTAGACAAGCCAACCGATAGATGTTAAACAAGATTCTGTTATTTATTTGTCTGTCTGCCTGTCTATCTTCTGTCTATCTATCCATATATTTTTTATTTGTTTATTTATTTATGTATCTATCTGTGAACGCCATTGTATTGCTCATGCTTAGGTGGTTTTGTCTTGAATTCTTTTAGAGCAGTATATGCAGTTATAGTTACTGTTGTTATTTTTGTGTTCGCAAATATATATAATCCAAAAGTGTTATTGCTGAACAAGGTTTGCCGAAAGTGTGTGGCTTCATGTGTTATTTGGTAACAAGTGAGAGGGTTCGAGGACATGTGAGAGGGTCCGAGGCCAAGTGAGACGGTCTGAGTTGGCCTCAGGGTGTTCGAGGCAAAGTGAGAGTGTTCGAGGGCAACTCAGAGCGCTCGGGGGCAATTCAAAGCACTCGCAGGCCACATAGAGGACTTGCGGGCCAATAAGAGCGCTCGCGGGCTACTGAGAGTGCCCGTGGGCAACTCTAAGCTCTCGGTGGCAAGTCAGAGTGATTGAGGGCATGTGAGAGGGTCCAAGGCCAACTGAGAGGGTACGAAACCAATTTAGAGTGTTCTGTGGCAAGGGAGGGGGTAGAGGCCAAGTGAGAGAGTTCGACTCCACGTGAGAGGGTTCCAGGCCAAGTGAGAGTGTTCGAGGCCAAGTGAGAATGTTGTGGGCCAAGTGAGAGGGTTGAGGGCCGAATGAGAGGGTTCTGGGCCAAGTGAGAGGGTAAAACCCAAGTGAGAGGGTCCAACTCCAAGTGAGAGAGTTCGGGGCCAAGTGAGAGGGTTTGAGGACATGTGAGAGGGTTCGAGGGCTAGTGCGAGGGTTTGAGGCCAAGTGAGAGTGTTCGAGGCCAAGTGATAGTGTTCGAGGGCAACTCTAAGCTCTCGGTGGCAAGTCAGAGTGATTGAGGGCATGTGAGAGGGTCCAAGGCCAAGTGAGAAGGTTCAAGGCCAAGTGAGAGGGTTTGAGGCCAATTTAGAGGGTACAAGGCAAAGTGAGAGGGTTCAAGGCCGAGTGAGAGGGTTCGAGGCCAATTGAGGGGGTTCAGGACTAAGTGAGAGGGTAGAACCCAAGTGAGAGGGTTCGACGCCATGTGAGAGGGTTCGAGGCCAAGTGAGAGGCTTCAAGGGATATTGGGAGCGTTCAAGGCCAAGTGAGAGGGTTCGAGGCCAAGATAGAGTGTTCGAGGCCAAGTGAGAGGGTCAGGACTAAGTGAGAGGGTAAGGGCCAGGTGAGAGGGCTCTGAACCAAGGGAGAGGGTAGATTCCAACCGAGAGGATTCGACACCATGTGAGAGGGTGCGGGGCGAAGTGAGAGGGTTCGAGGCCAAGCCTCACGCGAGGGTAGAACCCAGGTGAGAGGGTTCGAGTACATGTGAGAGCGTTCGAGGGATAATGAGAGGGTTTGAGGCCAAGTGAGAGTGCTCGAGGGCATCTAAGAGCCATTAAGAGCTCGCGGGCATCTAAGAGCGCTCGCGGGCCATTAAGAGCGCTCGAGGGCCAGTAAGAGCGCTCGTGGGCATCTAAGAGCGCTCGCGGGCATCTAAGAGCCCAAGGCATCTAAGAGCCCAAGGCATCTAAGAGCGCTCGCGGGCCATTAAGAGCGCTCGCGGGCATCTAAGAGCCCAAGGCATCTAAGAGTGCTCGCGGGCCATTAAGAGCGCTCGCTGGCATCTAAGAGCGCTCGCGGGCATCTAAGAGCGCTCGCGGGCCATTAAGAGCGCTTGATGGCATCTAAAAGCGCTCGCGGACCATTAAGAGCGCTCGCGGGCAACTAAGAGCGCTCGCGGGCCATTAAGAGCGTTCGCGGGCATCTAAGAGCACCTGCGGGCCATTAAGTGCGCTCGCGGGCATCTAAGAGCGCTCGCGGGCCATTAAGAGCGCTCGAGCGCATCTAAGAGCGCTCGCGGGCATCTAAGAACGCTCGCGGGCATCTAAGAGCGCTCGCGGGCCTTTAAGAGCGCTTGCGGGCATCTAAGAGCGCTCGCGGGCCTTTAAGAGCGCTCGCGGGCCATGAAGAGCGCTCGTGGGCATCTAAGAGCGCTCGCGGGCCAAGAAGAGCGCTCGAGCGCATCTAAGAGCGCTTATGGGCCATTAAGAGCGCTCGCGTGCCTTTAAGAGCGCTTGCGGGCATCTAAGAGCGCTCGCGGGCCATTAAGAGCGCTCGCGGGCCATGAAGAGCGCTCGCGGGCATCTAAGAGTGCTCGCGGACCATTAAGAGCGCTCGCGGGCATCTAAGAGTGCTCGCGGACCATTAAGAGCGCTCGAGTGCATCTAACAGCGCTTGTGGGCCATTAAGAGCGCTCGCGGGCCATTAAGAGCACTCGCGGGCATCTAAGAGCGCTCGCGGGCCATTAAGAGCGCTCGCTGGCATCTAAGAGCGCTCGCGGGCATCTAAGAGCGCTCGCGGGCCATTAAGAGCGCTTGATGGGATCTGAAAGCGCTCGCGGACCGTTAAGAGCGCTCGCGGGCATCTAAGAGCACTCGCGGGCCATTAAGAGCGCTCGCGGGCCATTAAGAGCGCTCGCGGGCATCTAAGAGCGCTAGCGGGCCATTAAGAGCGCTCAAGTGCATCTAAGAGCGCGTGTGGGCCATTAAGAGCGCTCGCGGGCATCTAAGAACGCTCGCGGGCATCTAAGAGGGTTCGCGGACCATTAAGAGCGCTCGCGGGCCATTAAGAGCGCTCGCAGGCATCTAAGAGCGCTCGCGGGCCATTAAGAGCGCCCGAGCGCATCTAAGAGGGCTCGTGTGCCTTTAAGAGCGCTCGCGCGCATCTAAGAGCGCTCGCGGGCCATTAAGAGCGCTCGCGGGCATCTAAGAGCGCTCGCGGGCCACTGATAGCGCCCGTTGACAACTGTAAGCTCTCGGTGGCAAGTCAGAGTGATTGAGGGCCTTTGAGAGTGTCCGAGGCCAAGTGAGAGGGTTCTGGACCAAGTGAGAGTCTAGAAGCCAAGTGAGAGGGTTCAAGGCCAAGTGAGAGGGTTGGAGGAATATTGACAGCGTTCAAGGCCAAGTGAGACGGTTCAAGGCCATGTGAGAGGGTTCGAGACCAAGTGAGAGTGTTCGTGACCAAGTGTGGGGGTTCAGGACTAAGTGAGAGGGTAAAGGCCAAGTGAGAGGGTTCTGAACCAAGGGAGAGGGTAGAGTCCAACAGAGGATTAGACGCCATATGAGAGGGTGCGGGAGGAAGTGAGAGGATTCGAGGCCAAGTGACAAGGTTCTGGGCCAAGTGAGAGCGTTCGAGGCCAAGCGAGAGGGTTCGAGGAATATTGAGAGCGTTCAAGGCCATTTGAGAGGGTTCAGGGCCAAGTGAGAGGGTAGAGGCAAACTGAGAGTGTTCTGGGCCAAGGGAGACGGTAGAGGCCACATGAGAAGGTTCGACGTCATGTGAGAGGGTTCTAGGCCAAGTGAAAGGGTTCGAGGAATATTGAGAGCGTTCAAGGCTAAGTGAGAGGGTTCGAGGCCAAGATAGAGTGTTCGATGTCAAGCGAGAGGGTGCGAGGCCAAGTAAGAGGGTTCAGGGCCAAGTGAGAGGGGAAAGGCCAAGTGAGAGGGTTCAAGTCCAAGTGAGATGATTTGGGCCAAGTGAGAAGGTTCGGGGCCATGTGAGAGGGTTCAAGGCCAAGTGAGAGTGTTCGAGGCCAAGTGAGTGTGTTCGAGGCAAAGCGAGAGGGTGCTGGGCCAGGTGAGAGGGTTCAAGGCCAAAAGAGAGGGTTCGAGGGCATTTGAGGGGGTTCGAGGCCAAGTGAGAGTGTTCGAGGCCAGGTGAGAGTGTTCGAGGCCAAGTGAGAGTGTCCGAGGCCAAGAGAGAGGGTTCTGGACCAAGTGAGAGGGTAGAAGCCAAGTGAGAGGTTTCGAGGCCAAGTGAGAGGGTTCGAGGCCAAGTGAGAAGCTAGAGGCCAACTGAGAGTGTTCTGGGCCAAAGGAGAGTGTAGAGTCTAAGTGAGAGTGTCGTCACCATGTGAGAGTGTTCGAGGCCAAGTGAGTGTGTTCGAGGCCAAGTGAGAGTGTTCGAGTCTAAGTGAGAGGGTTCTGGACCAAGTGAGAGGCTAGAAGCCAAGTGACAGCGTTTAAGGCCAAGTGAGAGGGTTCAAGGCCATGTGAGAGGGTTCGAGGAATATTGAGAGCGTTCAAGTCCAAGTGAGAGGGTTCAAGGACAAGAGAGAGGGTTCGGTGCCAAGTGAGAGGGTTCGAGGGCATATGAGAGGTTTCTAGGCCAAGTGAGATTGTTCGAGTCCAAGTGAGAGGGTTTCGAGGCCAAGTTAGAGTGTTCTGGACCAAGGGAGAGGGTAGAATCCAAGTGAGAGGATTCGACGGCAAGTGAGAGGGTTCGAGGCGAAGTGAGAGGGTTAGAGGCCAAGCGAGAGGGTTCTGGGCCAAGTTAGAGGGTAGAAAAAAAGTGAGCGGGTTCGAGGCCAAGTGAGAGGGTAGAAAAAAAGTGAGCGGGTTCGAGGCCAAGTGAGAGGGTAGAAAAAAGTGAGCGGGTTCGAGGCCAATTGAGAGGTTTCGAGGGCAAGCGAGAGGTTTCGAGGGCAAGCGAGAGGGTTTGAGGAATATTGAGAGCGCTCAAAGCCAAGTGAGAGGGTTCAAGGCCCAGAGAGAGTGTTCGAGGCCAAGTGAGAGGGTTCGAGGCAATGCGAGAGGGTTCGCAGCCAAGTGAGAGGGTTCGAGGCCAACTGAGAGAGCTCGCTGGCAATTCAGAGCACTCGCGGGCCACTAAGAGAGGGCTCTCGGTGGCAAGTCAGAGTGATTGAGGGCATGTGAGAGGGTCCTAGGCCAAGTGAGAGATTTCGAGGCCATGTGAGAGGGTTTGAGGCCAATTGAGAGGGTACGAGGCCAAGTGAGAGGGTTCGAGGCCAAGTGAGAGGGTTTGAGGCCAATTGAGAGGGTAGAAGGCCAAGTGAGAGGGTTCAGGGCTAAGTGAGAGGGTACGAGGCCAATTGAGAGGGTCCTAGGCCAAGTGAGAAGGTACGAGGCCAATTTAGAGGGTCCTAGGCCAAGTGAGAGGTTTCGAGGCCAATTGAGAGGGTACGAGGCCAATTGAGAGGGTACGAGGCCAAGTGAGAGTGTTCGAGGCCAAGTGAGAGGGTACGAGGCCAATTGAGAGGGTCCTAGGACAAGTGAGAGGTTTCGAGGCCATGTGAGAGGTTTTGGGGCCAGTTGAGAGGGTCCTAGGCCAAGTGAGAGGTTTCGAGGCCATGTGAGAGGGTTTGAGGCCAATTGAGAGGGTACGAGGCCAAGTGAGAGGGTTCGAGGCCAAGTGAGAGGGTTCGAGGCCAAGTGAGAGGGTTTGAGGCCTATTGAGAGGGTAGAAGGCCAAGTGAGAGTGTTCTGTGCCAAGTGAGAGGGTAGAGGCCAACAGAGTGTTCTGTGCCAAGGGAGAAGGTAGAGGCCAAGTGACAGACTTCGACGCCATATGAGAGGGTTCTGGGCCAAGTGAGAGATTAAAAGCCAAGCGAGAGGGTTCGAGGCCAAGTGAGAGGGTTCGGGCCCAAGTGAGATTGTTGATGCCATGTGAGGGGGTTCAAGGCCAAGTGAGAGTTTTCAAGGCCAAGTGAGAGTTTTCAAGGCCAAGTGAGAGGGTTCGAGGTATATTGAGAGCGTTCAAGGCCAAGTGAGAGGTTTCAAGGCCATATGAGAGGGTTCTGGGCTAAGTGCGAGGATTCGAGGTCAAGTGAGAGGGTTCGAGGTCAAATGAGAGTGTTCGAGGCCAAGTGAGAGTCAAAGCTTATGGAGAAAATTCCGTAAGATGTATGAGACAGAACATTTTTTTCTTAACAGATCTGATGTGTTGCACTCACATGACTTTCTCTACTCTTGTACTAACCATTCTTACTAACTCTTATTCCTATATCTTCTTCATGTTAGTTGAGATAAACATTTGTACAAATTATCTTATTGCTTATTTCCTTGTAGGTACAAGGGGAATATGGGAACACAGTAGGCTTTGTGCGATAGTCAAATGTTTTAAAGCTTTTAGATTCCGTTCTCTTTGCACACTTAACATACAAAAAAATAAACAACGATGTTCCATTTCACGATAGTTTTAAGTTTTCCGAAACTCACACACATAAAAAGGAATATCTCCGAAATGGTTCACTCTACAAGAAAATTTATTCAGACATAAATTGTGTATTTTAGCAAGATCTACATTTTTTGTATAGTAGGATTTGGTCTATCTCTAACGCTTTACGAGTAATGCAAAAGTCGTCCAGAGTAAATACGACTACAGGGGCTATAGCCAGAAAAATCAAAATATATATTTCATTTGTCATAAAAATATCTCAAACATATGACAGTTTAATCAAAATCGTTAGAGCCATTTTCAAGAAAATCAAAATTTTCGAAAAATTTTCTATGTAAAGGGTAGTTTAGGGTAAGGCTATTTTCTTCAAAATCTTCGTGTCACATCCTTGAACGACATTAAACTTAAATACCAACTTTGGTTTTTAACCGACTTTTCGTTTTTGAGCTATGCTGTCCACAGACAGAGAGACAGTGGACAGCATAACTCAAAAACGAAAAGTCGGTTAAAAACCAAAGTTGGTATTTAAGTTTAATGTCTTTCAAGGATGTGACACGAAGATTTTGAAGAAAATAGCCCCACCCTAAACTAACCTTTACATGGAACATTTTTCGAAAATTTTGATTTTCTTGAAAATGGCTCTAACGATTTTTATTAAAAAGTCATATGTTTGAGATGTTTTGATGACAAATGAAATATATATTTTGATTTTTCTGGCTATAACCCCTGTAGTCGTATTTACTCTGGACGACTTTTGCATAACTGGTAAACCGTTAGAGATAGACCAAATCCTACTATACAAAAAATGTAGATCTTGCTAAAATACACAATTTATGTCTCAGTAAATTTTCCTGTAGAGTGAACCATTTCGGAGATATTCCTTGTTATGTGTGTCAGTTTCGGAAAA
This sequence comes from Tenodera sinensis, assembly GCA_030765045.1. NCBI lineage: Eukaryota > Metazoa > Arthropoda > Insecta > Mantodea > Mantidae > Tenodera > Tenodera sinensis. The sequence goes on from CM060971.1 coordinate 119,141,768, forward strand.
CTTAAAACTTTCGTGAAATGGAACATCGTTGTTTATTTTTTTGTATGTTAACCGTGCAAAGAGAACAGAATCTCAAAGCTTTAAAAGATTTGACTATCACTCAAAGCCTACTGTACTACCATATTCCCCTTGTACCTACAAGGAAATAAGCAATAAGATAATTTGTACAAATGTTTATCTCAACTAACACGAAGAAGATATTATTATCCTTATTGCTATCATTACTGCGCAGGTCTGTTGAAGACGACAATGCAGATACCGCCGCAGTGACGGTGAAACAAAAGAATGCAAGTTTTTGACTGGAGCGCCGTGTAATGTTAAGGTGCTTGCATTACAACGGATTTTCACAGCATTTGATCTGCGTGGTGCCTCGCTCGCTCTAATGATAATAGCTGCTGCCTCCCCCCCCCCCCCCCCATCCTACAGAATAAACACCGTGTGGAAAGGATTAAAGTGCAGTGGCGGCTGGTAATTAGGCGCCATGTTAAACTGTTTACAGCTCAACGGGTTGTAAAGCAGTGTTGGCTTCGTTTTTTAAACAAATCTGATGTATCACATTCGCTCTCTCACTCTCTCTGACCTACACATTCTAGTTTTTCAATTGCCACATTGTGCCATCTAGCATACAAACACTGAACTTCAAGAGGCTTTCCCCCCGAGTGCTGTGTTGACAAACCACCACACTCTAAGATGAAGAACACGCCTCAAAAGACCCTAGGAAACGATACAAAATACGCCCAACATTTAACATGAAATTTGTCATTTTTTTATTTGTGAATAATTTATTTCGAATATAAGATAATGTCCAGTTTCTCTATCTTTCTTAAGAACGCGCCGGTTCTTTCACGATAATCGTACATACACGGCCCCCCCCCCCCACAGACACACACAAACTAAAAACACTGCCTCCTTTGACGACTCTTGTCTCTACCTTACTGTCCCTAAGGCCCAGAGGAAGTTGGAGTCGAACGGGGGGTCTCTGCCCCGCTCGGGTGTCGTATACTGCAGTACCAAGCTGTAACAGGGCTGTACCTGCGAGATACGGACTGAAAAGTTCTCCTAGAGAACAGTGACTGGGGTGTTTATATCTTCAGAATGGTTGCTTGGGAGGGACTAGTCCGCGAACGGATACTGCCCGCCCTCTGACTGACCCCTTTCAGCCAATCAGGTGGCGCGCTTATCCCCTCCCAGGTTCAGGCCGACAGTCACGCACTGAGAGGTGAACTGCAAGGCCTTTCTCCGTTTTGGATACGCATTTTCGTCGCTTTTCCCATCTTCCAGTCCATCCCAGTGGACCTAAGATGTCCCGTTGTAATGGACGTTTCTCGAACCTCTACAAATATGCCGGCTGCTGGACACCTCTCAATTGTGCGGGGCAGCTCGAACTTGAGCGCCTTTGAGAATATATATATTCAGTATATTTACATACTTTCATTACAAAAATACAAATTTTAAAAAAGTTATACTTTTTTAAAAATAGCATTTACTAAATTTTCTTATTTTTTCCGAAAATAATTTTTTGGGCAAAGGTCAGTGTGACTTCAAGTTCCTGAGATAATGGGGCATTTACTGTATAGAAATAATGTTATATATAAAAATTGGCAGAACAGTTGCTTACAGGAATGTTGTTAAGATGAAAGCTGAGACTTGCTGCAGGTTTAGACGGCGGTGATGTACAGTTTGCTCGCAAGATGTCTCCAGTGCTGTACCTGTCCCTTTCAGTGCTGATAACTGGAGGAGAATCTGGCAACGCTGTAACAAGCAACAAGAAAATGGGCCCATTATTTCAGAAATGTATTGTGATGCACACATACAGCCAATTATACATTCACATACATTCTTATGATTATTCTATGCTTGTTAAGTTACCAGATCTTGCCTTCACTACCACGACCACGCACACAAAACAACTTCAGTGAAACTTTCATTAGACTGTGGACATGATGGCCAAATGCGTTTATATTGTGACTTTGCTGGGGTGTAAAGTAAGAAGACAGATGTAGTCGAGATAAACAAACACTTATTTCCGTAAACAGTAACTTTGTACACTCGTTGTAACAGCAAGAAAGTCTTTTCCGATTCTCCAACAGCACGGCTCCGAATTAGTAACACAAAAACTATCCCTTCTCACACTTTACTGCTACTCTGGAAACTTCAGGAATGTTCAGTTACTATTGCGGTGAAATACAAAGCAGAAAATTCCAGAAGTCTCTATCCCTTTCTCTCTTTTGGCAAGCGCCCCAACAATGCGGCCATTCTGTCTCAAGTATTGTATTCCACCCAAAAGTCCGATGTCAAGATTTCACCAGAAATATGTTTTGAGACCCCCTAAATCCAAATAAAGCATTTTTAGAAAAAGGTCCGTGTGTGTCAGTCTGTGGACAGCATAACTCAAAAACGAAAACTAGGTTAAAAATCAAAGTTGGTATTTAAGTTTAACGTCTTTCAAGGATGCGACACGAAGATTTTCAAAAAAATAGCCCCACCCTAAACTACCCTTTATGTCGAACATTTTTAAAAAATTTCGATTTTATTGAAAATGAGTCCAACGATTTTGATTAAAATGTCATATGTTTGAGATATTTTTATGACAAATGAAATGTATATCTTGAATTTTCTGGTTATAGCCCCTGTAGTCGTATTTACTCTGGACGACTTTTGCATAACTGGTAAACCGTTAGAGATAGACCAAATCTTACTCTACAAAAACTGTAGATCTTGCTAAAATACACAATTTATATCTCAGTAAATTTTCTTGTACGTTGAGCCATTTCGGAGATATTCTTTCTTATGTGTGTGTTTTGGAAAACTTAGAACTTTCGTGAAATGGAACATCGTTCTTTTTTTACTTTCTCTACTGGTAAGTAGGGGAAGTATTGTATTCCACCCAAAAATTCGAAGTCGAGATTTTACCGGAAATACAAGTTTTGAGGCCCCCTGAATCCAAAAAAAGCATTTTTAGAAAAAGGTCCGTGTGTGTGTCTGTGTGTCTGTCAGTCTGTCAGTCTGTCAGTCTGTGGACAGCATAGCTCAAAAACGAAAACTCGGTTAAAAACCAAAGTTGGTATTTAAGTTTAATGTCGTTCAAGGATGTGACACGAAGATTTTGAAGAAAATAGCCCCACCCTAAACTACCCTTTATGTCGAACATTTTTCAAAAATTTCGATTTTATTGAAAATGAGTCTAACGATTTTGATTAAAATGTAATATGTTTGAGATATTTTTATGACAAATGAAATGTATATCTTGAATTTTCTGGCTATAGCCCCTGTAGTCGTATTTACTCTGGACGACTTTTGCATAACTGGTAAACTGTTAGAGATAGACCAAATCATACTATACAAAAAATGTAGATCTCGCTAAAATACACAATTTATGTCTGAATAAATTTTCTTGTAGAGTGAACCATTTCGGAGATATTCTTTCTTATGTGTGTGAGTTTCGGAAAACTTAGAATTTTCGTGAAATGGAACATCGTTCTTTTTTATATGTTAAGCGTACAAAGAGAACGGAATCTCAAAGATTTAAAACAATTGACTCGCTCAAAGCGATATTCTAATATTCCCCTTGTACCTACAAGGAAATAAGCAATAAGATAATTTGTACAAATGTTTATCTCAACTAACACGAAGAAGATATAGGAATAAGAGTTTGTAAGAATGGTTAGTACAAGAGTAGAGAAAGTCATGTGAGTGCAACACATCAACTGTAATTCTAAGTTATCAGAAATCTTCTCTGCTCTCCTTGACAAACCAGGTCCAACTCTACATACAAATTCATATTAGTTTATTCACGAAATGTTCCAGATACATATAGTTCGGCGCCTTGACTATCTCCCTACTCCAGGTTAGGTCCAATGTCTTGTGCTCAACATTTGGTAGCCGTGTTTCTGCGAAACTGTGATCAAATTTAACAGTTAAATCTCTAAGCCTGCATGGCCTGCTCAGATTAGAGTACGTACCTACACGGTGCCACAGAAACTTTGGCTATAATCCTAACGTTGCTTATATGTGGCGGTCGCCGCCAGGGGGTGTTAGTGGTCAACTCTGCGATCGTCACGTAAGAGTTTGAGGTTATGTTAGGTGGGAATTGTGTTTCCTGCTGTACTAACTTTTATAGCACGACCTGGTCTTGCCAGTGGCGGCTGGTGTCGCTATATCTAAACTTTGTGCAGACACTTGGAACCAGGATATAAGCGTTAGATCTGAATCACTTTCAAGGAAATGCCCCACTATATAGAGTAGAGGAAGTATTGTATCACACCAAAAAAGATCAATCCTACAGGTTTCACTGGAAAGATGTTTTGAAACTCCCTCACAAGTATTTTAGGTGCGACTCAAATGAACAACTTTTTGTACAGGGAACCTCAAAACACGCATTTGCAGTAAAATCTCCTTACTGGGCTTGTAGGGGAATGCAATACTTCCTCAGTTTATCGCCCATACCAAGGTAAAACCAACCTTTTATTTGGGGGACCTTCAAACAAGCATTCCCGATTAAGTATTGATAGTCTTTATGTGGAATGCAAATATTCCTCTGCTTATCCATAACCATGTAACTGGTATAAAAAGTAAACATACTGATGTTTTTATTTCAGGGTGCCTTAAAACATGTATTTTCGGTGAAATTTCGATATCAAATTTTTAGATGTAAGGCACTGTTATTTATTATAGGTAAGAGCAAAGAAAGTAAAAATCTTATGTCTTGCACTCACATGACTTTCTCTACTCTTGTACTAACCATTCTTACAAACTCTTATTCCTATATCTTCTTCGTGTTAGTTGAGATAAACATTTGTACAAATTATCTTATTGCTTATTTCCTTGTAGGTACAAAGGGAATATGGGAATACAGTAGACTTTGTACGATAGTCAAATCTTTTAAACCTTTGCACACTTAACATATAAAAAAAGGAACAACAATGTTCCATTTCACGAAAGTTTTAAGTTTTCCGAAACTCAGGGACATGACAAGAATTATCTCCTAAATGGTTCATCCTACAAGAAAATTTATTGAGACATAAATTGTGTATTTTAGCAACATCTACATTTTTTGTACAGTAAGATTTTGTCTATCTCTTACCGTTTAGCAGTTATACAAAAGTCGTCCAGAGTAAATACGACTACAGGGGCTATAGCCAGAAAATTCAAGATATACATTTCATTTGTCATCAAAATATCTCAAATATATGACATTTTAATCAAAATCGTTAAAGCCATTTTCAAGAAAATCAAAATTTTCCAATAATTTTCTATGTAAAGTGTAGTTTAAGGTGGAAGAATTTTCTTCAAAATCTTCGTGTCGCATCCTTGAAAGAGATTAAACTTGAATACCAACTTTGGTTTCTAGTCGACTTTTCGTTTTTGAGGTATGCTGTTCAGAGGCACATGCGCGCGCACGCACTGACATTTTTATAAAAATGATTTTTTTTTGGGGGGGGGGGATTGAGGGGATCTCAAAACACACATTTCCGGTGAAATCTGGACATCGAATTGTTGGGTGGAATACAATACTTCCCGTACTTACTATGCGTAGTAGAAACGGATGTGCGCATGCGCGGACTGCACCGCTGTGTATGTGATATGACGCGCAGAGCTCATATATTTTTGAATAATGTATTCAGACAGACAAGAGACAGTCGGCACAATGCACCTTTTCTCATTACAGGCTGTGAAACAATGCTGTTTGGAATTAAGTCCGAAATGTGCCGATTATTCACTGATTACCGACACGTCCTTTCCTGTCTGGGCTGGCTACTGCGTAATTAAAACGATATCGATATCGGAAAAGCGATATCACACTGCGGTGTACGCAATGAAATAATTGGTGGCTGTATGGGGCGGGCTAATGATTACACATGGCGGCTGGCGCTATGCTATTGTTTGCTAATTGGTCAAATTGAGCTTCTGCAGCGCCACCTTTCTTTCCCTGGCCAACCAACCAAACAACCAACTTTATTTCAATTACTTTTCTTTCCTACTGCTTTATTCAAATGTTTATTATTCCTCTCTTAGGCGTGTTCGCTACAGTTTACGCAAATCTTGAGGTTAAACCACAGCTAGAGACATCTATCAGTGAAACTCTAAACTAATAATGCCAGATGTTTACGTTCTCTACTGGCAAGTAGGGGAAGTATTGTATTCCATCCAAAACTTCGATGTCGAAGTTTCACCGGAAATATATGTTTTAAGATCCCCTCAATTAAAAAACAATTATAGAAAAATCTGATGTGTTACACTCACATGACTTTCTATACTCTAGTACTAACCACTCTTATAAACTCTTATTCCTATATCTTCGTGTTAGTTGAGACAAACATTTGTACAAATTATCTTATTGCTTATTTCCTTGTAGGTACAAGGAACATATTAGAATACAGAAGGCTTTGTGCCATAGTCAAATCTTTTAAAGCTTTGAGATCCCGTTCTCTTTGCACGATTAACATAAAAATGAACGACGATGTTCCATTTCGGAGAAAATTTGAAGTTTTCCGAAACCGACATACGTAAGAAAGAATATCTCCGAAATGGTTCACTCTACAAGAAAATTTATTGAGACATAAATTGTGTATTTTAGCAAGATCTACATTTTTTGTAGAGTATGATTTGGTCTATCTCTAACGGTTTACCAGTTATGCAAAAGTCGTCCAGAGTAAATACGACTACAGGGGCTATAGCCAGAAAATTCAAGATATACATTTCATTTGTCATAAAAATATCTCAAACATATGTCATTTTAATCAAAATCGTTGGAGCCATTTTCAAGAAAACCAAAATTTTCGAAAAATGTTCCATGTAAAGGGTAGTTTAGGGTGGGGCTATTTTCTTCAAGATCTTCTTGTCGCGTCCTTGAAAGACATTAAACTTAAATACCAACTTTGGTTTTTAACCGAGTTTTCGTTTTTGAGTTATGCTGTCCACAGACTGACAGACACACACGGCCCTTTTTGTAAAAATGCTTTTTTTGGATTCTTGCCCTACTTACCAGTAGAGAAAGTAAAAATGTAGACCTCATACAATTTATGGCTAAGTAAATTTTTTGTAGAGTGAACCATTTCGGAGATATTCCTTGTTATTTGTGTGAGTTTTCAGAACTTATACTTTTGTCAAATGGGAATCTTTATACAAGGATATAAGCAATAAGATAATTTGTACAAATGTTTGTCTCAACTAACACGAAGAAGATATAGGAATAAGAGTAGAGAAAGTCATGTGAGTGTAGCACATGAGATTTTTAAAGTTGGCAGGTGTGTGTGTGCGTGCGTGTGTGTGTGTGTGCGCGTGTGTGTGCGTGTGTGTGCGCGTGCGTGTGCGTGCGTGTGTGTGTGCGCGCGTGTGTGTGTGAGTGATCAGATAAGGATGATTTGTGGGCAGGCCCACTGCCGCAGAGAGACGCACTGCAATATCCTACCTAAGAGGATTCCGGTTTACTGGTGACGTAATTGAAGCCACTTACTTGTGTTGCGTTGTGCCTGAAGTACAGGGGCAAGTGCCGCCGAACTATGTGCAAACTGCACTAGTGTCGAGCCTTGTTACTCCACTCTTCAAGCGCCCGCCCGCCCGACTCATTCCTCCACAAATAATTGTTATACATCATCTAACTCTCTGTTAGATACAAGGGGAATATGAAAATATACCTACATAGTACGTCTAAACTATAGCAAAATCTTTTAAGAGCTAGTCATTATGTGATAGCTTTGACATACGATTCTGTTTGCATGACAAACAAAAAAAAATCTAATGTGCTACACTCACATGACTTTCTCTACTCTTGTACTAACCATTCTTACAAACTCTTATTCCTATATCTTCGTGTTAAGATAAAGTTAAAGGTTGAAAATTTGATTTTTTTTTTTAAATTAACGTCCTCCAACATAGTGTCATATCGGACGAAGAAAAAGAAATTTGATGAGCACCCAAGTTAGGGAAATATATAATGTTGTCTGTGTGCGACTTTCAGGGTTGCAAATTAAACCTTAAACGGTATTCATTAAATAGTTAAAAAGCAGAACCTCATTGAAGAAAGTTAAGAGAAGTAATTTCTCCTCGTATAGATTTTGAGTTGTTGGTACTTTGGCTCTTGCTTCTCCGTAGATCAAAGGCTTGTCGAATACGTGGTGAACGAATGGCACAAAATATTGTTTTGAGGAGTACGTTCTGTCTTTTAAACAGCTGTTTTTCTAATAAGACATCCCCCTTATTCCTGTGTAACAGTTAACGAGAGAAAACGTCTCCAAAGACTCCAGAAAACGATACAAAATCCACCGAAGATTATCTTTGGTGCTCTGTGTACAAAAAGTAATAAACAATGGCAGTAAAGACACTGTTGTGAATGCAAAATTTTTATATGTTGTATGCTTGTTTTGAAGGCGATTCCCAAGAGGGTTGAACACAAATTTGTGACGTACCTACAACCCTAGTCAGACGTCTCTGAGAAAGGCACCACTTTGTAGATTTGAAGCACGTTAAATATTCATTGCTCCGTCTACCCCAGTTCCCAAAGTGCCTTTTACTGTCACTATATTCTCCCCTTCTTCTTATTCCATTCTTCCAAATCCCAGTCGCAATTAGGGAAGGATGGTGTGATGGACTGACATATATTTACTGTGAGCACAATTTCCTGACTGACCTACTTTACAACCCTTTCTTGAAAATCTCAAACTTTACAACAGAAGAAGTGCGTCAAGAAAATTGGCTCATGTTCTGTATTTTGTAACTTTCTCAACTGCTAACTGAGAGGGTTGGCTGAGGCGGCCACGTCTTGGGTTCAAATCCCGTGAGTTCGAGGTCGGACAATTTTTCCGGGGTTAAAATTCTTGGCTGCAGCCTTGCACATTCTATATTCCAAATTTCATGCCACTTTTCGTTCTCCTGAATGATGTATTAAAATCACTTTTCACTCTGCGAGGCTTTGTGTTCACTTTTTTGGCATTTTTTCTCGTTAACAAGGAGCTTGCCCGTTGCACCAACCCCCAACTTGGAGGACCAGGCACAGTTTCCTTCCTTTAGCCTCTGGTAAGTCAATATCCAACTCCAACTCACCAACAGCTGTTGGTCGGCGGGAGGTATTCCCGTATCCGCCACCTGGGGACGCGCCCTGGCGCCATTAGCACAAGACCGTGAAGATATGGAACATATGGCGAGAAAAATAAGAGATGGGGTTTAAGGTTAATATAAAGAAAGTCAAAACGCATGTGTTCGAGAAGAAACAGAAGCAATAAATTCGCCAGTGGAGAAGAAATAGAATTAAGCAATGAGTTTACCTATTTAGGGACCAAAACTTAAAACGTTGGTGAAATGGAACATCGTTGTTCATTTTTTTATATGTTAAGTGTGCAAACAGAACGGAATCTCAAAGCTTTAAAACATTTGACTATCGCTCAAAGTCTACTGTATTCCCATATTCCCCTTGTACCTACAAGGAAATAAGCAATAAGATAATTTGTACAAATGTTTATCTCAACTAACATGAAGAAGATATAGGAATAAGAGTTTGTAAGAATGTTTAGTACAAGAATAGAGAAACCTCAAAACGTACCGACTATATACGTGGCACAGAGAGGAAAAACGGGTAATCGAACACGCTCCCTGTTGAACGGGCATCTCAAATATTACCGCCTTAATGAGTAGAAAAGACCTTGTGACTGTTACGCATCACTTTCCCCACTTAAGACTTGTATAAGTTCCCTCATTAACTTTCTTTGCGAAGTTGTGCCGAACGAGCCTTTTTTGTTTGCAGTTCTGATATCGAAACAGCAAAAGCGCGAGTAGTGCAAATCGAGAACGGCGCAGCGAAACGTGCGTCTGCATCCGATTCCTGGGTAAACAAAGCTTTTTCCAGATTGAACCTCTCTCGCTCTCTCGCTCTGTGTTTTAAGAGCGAGAATATTAATTAGCACGCCACAACTACCAACATACAAAAAAATAAACCGCTAACTCCGCCGCCAAGCGCAATGGTTTGGAAATTTCCACCTCTTAGCCGAATACGTGTTTTGAATAAACCATAGAATTAATCCAAACGTGACTGTATTTTCGTTTCGATTCGCTTCCTGATTTTATGACTCGTTGAAAAATAAATTCCTCCAGCAACTGATACACCCTTCCCCCCTCCCCCCTCGCCTCCCCCGCCAGAGAGAATACAATAGATGTTCCAAAATGTGGAATGATTTTAAATTTCGTTACCATGGAAATATTGGCGCACTTTTTGTTACATTGTGTTGCCATAGCAGCACTACAGGCTCATGTTGCACTCACATGACTTTCTCTAACCTTCTTCAAACTCTTATTCCTATATCTTCTTCGTGTTACTTGAGATAACCATTTGTACAAATTATCTTATTGCTTATTTCCTTGTAGGTACAAGGGGAATATTACAATATAGTAGGCTTTGAGCGATAGTCAAATATTTTAAAGCTTTGAGATCCCGTTCGGTTTGCACACTTAGCATATAAAAAACGGAAAAATTGGAAGTTTTCCGTAACTGACACAAACAACAAGGAATATCTCCGAAATGGTTCACCCTACAAGAAAATTTATTGAGACATAAATTGTGTATTTTAGCAAGATCTACATTTTTTGTATAGTATGATTTTGTCTATCTCTAACGGTTTAGGAGTTATGCAAAAGTTGTCCAGAGTAAATACGACTACAGGGGCTATAGCCAGAAAATTCAAGATATACATTTCATTTGTCATAAAAATATCTCAAACATATGACATTTTAATTAAAATCGTTAGAACCATTTACAAGAAAATGAACATTTTCGAAACATTTTGCATGTAAAGGGTAGTTTAGGGTGGGGTTATTTTATTCAAAATCTTCGAGTTGTATCCTTGAAAGACATTGAACTTAAATACCAACTTTGGTTTTTAACCGACCTTTCGTTTTTGAGTTATGCTGTCCACAGACTGACAGACACACCTACGGACTTTTTTTTAAAAATGCTTTTTTTTTTTTTCGATTCAGGGGGCCTCAAAAGATATACTTCCGGTGAAATCTCGACATCGAATTTTTGGATGCAATACAATACTTCCCAGTAGAGAAAGTAAAAATGGAGAGACGAAATTGTGTGAATGCAATCAAAAATAAATGGAAGAGGAAGACAAAACAGAAAAACCTAAGATGAGAAGTAAAACTCGTAGTTGAATATGAAGATAGTTCAGAATAACAATATATCAATCACTTTGATCTGTGACAGACTGCGCCAATAAACCTCCAGGTCTGTGTGTGTGTGTGTGTGTGTGTGTGTGTGTGTGTGTGTTTGTGTGTGTGTGTGTTTTAAAATATCCTATTTATATTAACGAGATTTTCCTTCTGAGTGTAAACCAAGTGTGCATGGCCCACTGTATCATCGTATATTTCAAAACAAACCGAGCTCACGTAAGGAAAATATGAAATAAATCACTCACTGTCAAGTTGCCAGCCCTGACACAGTAGGGGCCCGGCCAGCATGGAAGAATACCATTCTAAATGTAACAGTGTTGTAGTTCTTCTGTTTGTGCGTGCTTTCCTTATCTTCTTCAAAATCATACGTGCTTTCGGTCACTCTTGTCCAATAGTCTTGTGTTTCTTTGTTACTAGGTGAAATACCCGACGTTGTCCGTGGTTTGATGATTTATCACTACAACATTTAGACTTAGGTTGTACTTGTCCAATAGTCTTGTGTTTCTTTGTTACTAACTGAAATACCCGACGTTGTCCGTAGTTTGATGATTTATCACTACAACATTTAGACTCAGGTTGTACTTGTCCAATAGTCTTGTGTTTCTTTGTTACTAACTGAAATACCCGACGTTGTCCGTGGTTTGATGATTTATCACTACAACATTTAGACTTAGGTTGTACTTGTGCAATAGTCTTGTGTTTCTTTGTTACTAACTGAAATACCCGACGTTGTCCGTGGTTTGATGATTTATCACTACAACATTTAGACTTAGGTTGTACTTGTGCAATAGTCTTGTGTTTCTTTGTTACTAGGTGAAATACCCGACGTTGTCCGTGGTTTGATGATTTATCACTACAACATTTAGACTTAGGTTGTACTTGTCCAATAGTCTTGTGTTTCTTTGTTACTACCTGAAATACCCGACGTTGTCCGTGGTTTGATGATTTATCACTACAACATTTAGACTTAGGTTGTACTTGTCCAATATCCTTGTGTTTCTTTGTTACTAGGTGAAATACCCGACGTTGTCCGTGGTTTGATGATTTATCACTACAACATTTAGACTTAGGTTGTACTTGTCCAATAGTCTTGTGTTTCTTTGTTACTAGGTGAAATACCCGACGTTGTCCGTGGTTTGATGATTTATAACTACAACATTTAGACTTAGGTTGTACTTGTCCAATAGTCTTGTGTTTCTTTGTTACCAACTGAAATACCCGACGTTGTCCGTGGTTTGATGATTTATCACTACAACATTTAGACTTAGGTTGTACTTGTCCAATAGTCTTGTGTTTCTTTGTTACTAACTGAAATACCCGACGTTGTCCGTAGTTTGATGATTTATCACTACAACATTTAGACTTAGGTTGTACTTGTCCAATAGTCTTGTGTTTCTTTGTTACTAGGTGAAATACCCGACGTTGTCCGTGGTTTGATGATTTATCACTACAACATTTAGACTTAGGTTGTACTTGTCCAATAGTCTTGTGTTTCTTTGTTACTAACTGAAATACCCGACGTTGTCCGTAGTTTGATGATTTATCACTACAACATTTAGACTTAGGTTGTACTTGTCCAATAGTCTTGTGTTTCTTTGTTACTAACTGAAATACCCGACGTTGTCCGTGGTTTGATGATTTATAACTACAACATTTAGACTTAGGTTGTACTTGTCCAATAGTCTTGTGTTTCTTTGTTACCAACTGAAATACCCGACGTTGTCCGTGGTTTGATGATTTATCACTACAACATTTAGACTTAGGTTGTACTTGTCCAATAGTCTTGTGTTTCTTTGTTACTAACTGAAATACCCGACGTTGTCCGTAGTTTGATGATTTATCACTACAACATTTAGACTTAGGTTGTACTTGTCCAATAGTCTTGTGTTTCTTTGTTACTAGGTGAAATACCCGACGTTGTCCGTGGTTTGATGATTTATCACTACAACATTTAGACTTAGGTTGTACTTGTCCAATAGTCTTGTGTTTCTTTGTTACTAACTGAAATACCCGACGTTGTCCGTGGTTTGATGATTTATCACTACAACATTTAGACTTAGGTTGTACTTGTCCAATAGTCTTGTGTTTCTTTGTTACTAACTGAAATACCCGACGTTGTCCGTGGTTTGATGATTTATAACTACAACATTTAGACTTAGGTTGTACTTGTCCAATAGTCTTGTGTTTCTTTGTTACTAACTGAAATACCCGACGTTGTCCGTAGTTTGATGATTTATCACTACAACATTTAGACTTAGGTTGTACTTGTCCAATAGTCTTGTGTTTCTTTGTTACTAACTGAAATACCCGACGTTGTCCGTGGTTTGATGATTTATCACTACAACATTTAGACTTAGGTTGTACTTGTCCAATAGTCTTGTGTTTCTTTGTTACTAACTGAAATACCCGACGTTGTCCGTGGTTTGATGATTTATCACTACAACATTTAGACTTAGGTTGTACTTGTCCAATAGTCTTGTGTTTCTTTGTTACTAACTGAAATACCCGACGTTGTCCGTAGTTTGATGATTTATCACTACAACATTTAGACTTAGGTTGTACTTGTCCAATAGTCTTGTGTTTCTTTGTTACTAACTGAAATACCCGACGTTGTCCGTGGTTTGATGATTTATCACTACAACATTTAGACTTAGGATGCACTTGTCCAATAGTCTTGTGTTTCTTTGTTACTAACTGAAATACCCGACGTTGTCCGTGGTTTGATGATTTATCACTACAACATTTAGACTTAGGTTGCACTTGTCCAATAGTCTTGTGTTTCTTTGTTACTAACTGAAATACCCGACGTTGTCTGTGGTTTGATGATTTATCACTACAACATTTAGACTTAGGTTGTACTTGTCCAATAGTCTTGTGTTTCTTTGTTACTAACTGAAATACCCGACGTTGTCCGTGGTTTGATGATTTATCACTACAACATTTAGACTTAGGTTGTACTTGTCCAATAGTCTTGTGTTTCTTTGTTACTAACTGAAATACCCGACGTTGTCCGTGGTTTGATGATTTATCACTACAACATTTAGACTTAGGTTGTACTTGTCCAATAGTCTTGTGTTTCTTTGTTACTAACTGAAATACCCGACGTTGTCCGTGGTTTGATGATTTATCACTACAACATTTAGACTTAGGTTGCACTTGTCCAATAGTCTTGTGTTTCTTTGTTACTAACTGAAATACGCGACGTTGTCCGTGGTTTGATGATTTATCACTACAACATTTAGACTTAGGTTGTACTTGTCCAATAGTCTTGTGTTTCTTTGTTACTAACTGAAATACCCGACGTTGTCCGTGGTTTGATGATTTATCACTACAACATTTAGACTTAGGTTGCACTTGTCCAATAGTCTTGTGTTTCTTTGTTACTAACTGAAATACTCGACGTTGTCCGTGGTTTGATGATTTATCACTACAACATTTAGACTTAGGTTGTACTTGTCCAATAGTCCTGTGTTTCTTTGTTACTAACTGAAATACCGGCGGTTGGACGTGGTCGTATAGTGCGTGAAATGTGGTTACTTTTTGACCAGCCCTAAGGGATAAGTTTTCCTTTTGGTGACATTAAGTGGTTGAAACTCGGAAAATTAAATGCTCACTTCTTAAACTGCGCCCTAGATTTCAGTTTAGCGAGTGTTGGGCAGTTTCGAAAAGCCAATACAGTGTCGTTTGCAACAGACAGTCAAACCCCGATATAGTAACGACACGTAAAGCAATTCCAGAGATCTAGAAAAAAATTTTTGGACGGACTGAAAGGAAAACGAGGGTAAGTGATGTCTCCCCCCCCCCCCCCTCCCAAAAGCACTCAACGAAAATTCTCCGCAGTACACGTTGTGAAGATTCCTTTCCACCACTTTTTTTTTTCGCGTGCAGAAGTTGGCAGCACTCTAGCCAGTGAATCTTCAGAGAAGTAAAGAATCGTGAAGGAGGGAGGGAAGGGAGGAAGGAGGGAGGGAAGAGAGCAATAAAAATAAAGTTTACACGCTCTTTTCGAAAAAAGGAAATAAATGTCAAAATATTTTTGTAATATGTATTTCCTTGGTGAAGAAGAAAGTGAACTATTGGGAACTTTCTCATGCAAACGAATACATTTCCAGCTAAACTTTATTCTTGGGGGCGGGGGAGGTGGGGGGGGGGAGTGAAGGGCGGATAATTGCTTTTCCTTGTTCCACATTTTTTTCCTCCTCAACAAAGAAGCGCGCGCCTATGTTCATCTTTTTCCCCAACAAAGTAGCGTTCCCTTTGCTGTTGTTTTTACAAGTTCGACGAGCAATTGCAAATGAATCATCGCTACTAACTGTCCAAGGTTCGAAACAGGCTTGTAGCTGGGAACAAAATCTGACGTGTTGCACTCACATGACTTTCTCTAACCATTCTTACAAACTCTTATTCCTATATCTTCTTCATGTTAGTTAAAATAAACTTTCGTACAAATTATCTTATTGCTTATTTCTTTGTAGGTACAAGGGGAATATGGCAAAAATTTCCATCTAAACGGCGGAAAATCCTTCTTGAAACTATTTGTGTCGTTTGCTTCAAAGATATTAAACTTAAATGTCGACGTTGGTTTTTCAGTGACTTCGTTTTTATGTTTTTCACAGATTGAGAGAAATGAACATATATATTACTTTCTCTACTGCAAAGTAGAAGGAAGTATTGTATTCCACCCAAAAATTCGATGTCGAGATTTCATCGGAAATATATATTTTGAGGACCCATGAATCCAAAAAAAAAAGCATTTTTAGAAAAAGGTCCGTGTGTGTCTGTCAGTCTGTGGACAGCATAACTCAAAAACGAAAAGTCGGCTAAAAACCAAACTTGGTATTTAAGTTTAACATCTTTCAAGGATGCGACACGAAGATTTTGAAGAAAATTTCTCCACCTTAAACTACCCTTTACATGGAAGATTTTTAAAAAAAATTTGATTTTCTTGAAAACGGCTCTAACGATTTTGATTAAAATATCATATGTTCGAGATATTTTAATGACAAATGAAATGTATATCTTGAATTTTCTGGCTATAGCCCCTGTAGTCGTATTTACTCTGGACGACTTTTGCATAACTGGTAAACCGTTAGAGATAGACCAAATCTTACTGTACAAAAAATGTAGATCTTGCTAAAATACACAATGTATGTCTCAATAAATTTTCTTGTAGAGTGAACCATTTCGGAGATATTCTTTGTTACGTGTGTGAGTTTCGTAAAGCTTAAAACTTTCGTGAAATGGAACATCGTTGTTCATTTTTTATATGTTAAGTGTGCAAAGAGAATGGAATCTCAAAGGTTTAAAGGATTTGACTATCGTTCAAGGGCTACTGTATTCTAATATTCCCCTTGTACCTACAAGGAAATAAGCAATAAAATAATTGGTACAAATGTTTATCTCAACTAACACGAAGAAGATATAGGAATAAGAGTTTGTAGGAATGATTAATACAAGAGTGAGTAGAGAAAGTCATGTGAGTGTAACACGTCAGATTTTTTTTGGTGAAATTTCGATATCGAATTTTTGGATCGAATACAATGCTTCCCCTACTATATGTAGTGGAGAAAGTAAAAACGTGTATTTTTGGATTCACGGGTTCCAAACGTGTATTTATAGTAAAATATCGATACTATATTTTTGGGTGGTATGGAATATCTTCTTCAGCTGCAAAAAGAAAACATAAAACTATTTGCAAAGTAGGTTTTATTTGTTTTATTATAGTTGGGGACCCTAGCTGCAGCGGACGAAGAATATTATATATTATGTTGGTATTTCTGACTGTGTTAAGGCGGGATTAAACGCTTCGCATTTAAAAACAACTACAATGAGTACAAAAACTGAAAGGGGCAGAGCACTGGGTTACCCATTATTTACAAAAAACAATTGCACCACGATATTTTGTTCTGCTTTTTATTCCAACAGATGATAAATTTCGTATATCGGATATTTCTAAGCAAATGTCCGTGGGGCAAAGCGCTATTGTATCGCAGGGAACAATAGGACGTACTTATGGGCTAGCTGGCTGCCTGGCTGGCTCTCTTAATGAAGACAAACTTAATTCCGTAATAACTACTGGGCGGGCGGCTTTTTGCATTGTGATTGTCTCTACTCCAGCACCATCTACCATCCCGAATCAGCCGGAACAAGCGAAGGTGTCGGAACATAGCTTTCTTATTCGCCTGCTCGTGGGCCAATCAGCTTGCGAGTTACGAAAACCCAACCTTTTGTTTCTGTAATGAATAAAAAGATTCGCTTTATTGTTCCCGCGTCAAAATTCGTTACAGAACCAATCTTCTATGTATTACTGCTCGAAAAATCCATTTTTTGTTGTGTTATACGCTTTTTTGTCCGTAGCTTCAGGGGAGAGTGTGTCTGTTTTATTCAAATTATATCTTTTCCAAGCAGAGGCAGCCCTTTTTACGAAAGCAAACAATAAACAGGACTGAATATTCATTTTAGCAACGCTCCTGAGTCGACTCTTGTTGTAGAGCCACTTCCGAACTCTTCCAGACAGATTAAAAGCATTTATTACTTTCTCTACTGGTAAGTAGAGATTTCACCGGAAATATATGTTTTGAGGCCCCCTGAATAAAAAAAAAAGCATTTTTAGAAAAAGGTCTGTGTGTCTGTCAGTCTGTGGAGAGCATAACTGAAAAATCTGATGTGTTGCACTCACATGACTTTCTCTACTCTTGTACTAACCATTCTAACAAACTCTTATTCCTATATCTTCTTGTTAAGATAAACATTTGTACAACTTATTGCTTATTTCCGTGTAGGTACAAGGGGAATATTAGAATACAGCAGGCTTTGTGCGACAGTCAAATCTTATTGACCTTTGAGATACCGTTCTCTTTGCACGATTAATGTAAGAAAATGAACAACGTTGTTGCTTTTCGTTGAAGTTCCAAGTTTTCTAAAACTCACACACACAACAAGGAATATCTCCGAAATGGTTCATCCTACAAGAAAATTTATTTGGACATAAATTGTGTATTTTAGCAAGATCTACATTTTTTGTATAGTAAGATTTGGTGTATCTCTAACGGTTTACCAGTTATACAAAACTCGTCCAGAGTAAATACGACTTCATAAGCTATAGCCAGAAAATTCAAGATATACATTTCATTTGTCATCAAAATATCTCAAACATATGACATTTTAATCAAAATCGTTAGAGCCATTTTCAAGAAAATCTAAGTTTTCGAAAAATTTTCCATGTAAAGGGTACTTTAGGGTGGGGCTATTTTCTTCAAAATCTTTGTGTCGCATCCTTGAAAGACATTAAACTTAAATACAAGAGAGAAAGTCATGTAAGTGCAACACATCAGATTTTTTGCTTTTGAGGTTATACTAGACCTTTTCCATTCCGGGAGTTTTAAAGCATGTATTTCAGTGAAATTTCGATATTGAACCTTTGAGTAAAATACAATGCTTCCCCTTCTACCTGCATTTGGCATACTTATCTGAGATATTTTACAACCGTCGTGGTAGACTTTAAGTGCAAATGCACCCATCATCATCATCAGCAGCAGAAACAACAGCGGGTACTAATCCCATCTGGGGGAAACCATGAACTGCACTGCACTCGCTGTGATTGGCGGGCGTTTAAACCAATGGTGTTACTGCAGGTAGGTTTACGACCTACGTGTTCCTCCTTGCTTATATCCGGTTAATTTACCTGATTGTCCTCAGAAACACCCAACTCATCTAAATTACAAGTGCTGTTTTAGTACATAGATTCAATATCAAACGGTTCAATATAAAAATCACTATTTACGTTCAGCTTTTAGATTCCGTTCTCTTTGCACGCTTAACATAGAAAAAAATTAACAACGATGTTCCATTTCATGAAAGTTTTAAGTTTTCCGACACTGACACAAATCACAAGGAATATCTCCGAAATGGTTCACTCTACAAAAAAAATGTATTCAGACACAGATTGTGTGTTTTAGCAATATCTACATTTTTATAGTAAGATTTTGTCCATCTCTTACAGTTTACGTGTTATACAAAAGTCGCCCAGAGTAAATACAACTATAGGGGTTATAGCCAGAAAATTCAAGCTATTAATTTCATTTGCCATAAACATGTTTTAAACTTATGGCATTTTAATCATTTTCAAGAAAATCGAAAAATTTTTCATGTAAAGGGTAGTTTAGGGTGGGGCTATATTCTTCAAAATGTTCGTGTCACAACCTTGAAAGACATTAAACCTAAATATCAACTTGGGTTTTTAACCGACTTTTCGTTTTTGAGTTACGCTGTCCACAGACTGACACACAGAAATGGACCTTTTTCTAAAAATTCTTTTTTTTTTTAATTCTACTTACCAGTAGAGAATTAGTAAAAATGTACATCTTGTTAAAATACAAAAATTACGTCAAATAATTTTTTAGTTTCTCTATAACGTATAGTAAGCGGGGGTAGTATTGTATTCGATCCAAAACTTCGATGTCAAGTTTTCCCGTATATGTTTTGAGGCCCCTGAATCCAAAGAAGACATTTATAGAGAAAAACTTACGTGTCTCTAGCATAACTCAAAAACGAAAAGTTACTCTTTAAATAGAATATCTTCGAAAATGTATAGTTTTTTCCCAAAAACGATTTGGAACCAAATGTCACTGAAAGAAAAAACTAACGTCCAAATGCATTTCGCAGATATTCCTTGTTATTTCAGTGACTTTTGCAATACCTATGGAATAAGAGTTTGTAAGAATGGTTAGTACAAGAGTAGAGAAACTAGGAACTTTTGGCTTGAGTACGCGTAGCATAATTAATTTACCTAGTAGTGGAGAAGGTGAAAAGACAGTTGGCAGTACTGCGACCTTCTATTAGATGCAGTTTTGAATCACAAACGCCAGCTGGTTGCCACCAAACTTTATCCAACCATCAGCTGCAGAGAAGAAATTCCATTCCAAGCCCAAAGTGGGGTGGTGGTGGGGGGGGGGGTGCACTAAAAGCCCCGAAACCCTACACCCGCCTCCTCCACTTTCGTTTAATTAAGGAAGAGGTTGCGCGGTTCAAAATACACGACCAGGGGTAAAAATATCTCTACAGCCCCATTCATAACGAGATAAAAACATAGTCATTCGTTCCACTGATATTTACAAAACAAGGGATGGAAAATGGGGGTGTTTAATCTCAGTTAGCCACGTCCAATAGGCGATAAGAAACCTGCAGGGGTGTCCATTCTTATTGATTTACCTACCTTCATCTTGGACCAACCTCGAAATTGCTTTTAATAATTTTTTACCATTAAGAAACAGTATTCTTCAAAAAAATCTGCACACATGATTTTCACTACCCACTCTAGTCCAAATTATTCAATATAGATAAACATTTGTAGAAATTATTTGTAGAGATCTCGTTCTCTTTACACGGTTAACAAATAAAAAAAATTAACAACGATGTTCCATTTCACTAAAGTTCTAAGTTTTCCGAAACTCACACACACATAACAAGGAATATCTCCGAAATGGTTCACCCTACAAGAAAATTTATTGAGACATAAATTGTGTATTTTAGCAAGATCTACATTTTTGTATATTATGATTTTGTCTATCTCTAACGGTTTACCAGTTTCACACGGCTTTTTCTACTCGCTAAAGCTAAGGATTTCAAAACTTTAAAAGATTTAACTGTCGTTCAAGGTCTACCGTATTCTAATACTCCCCTTGTACCTACAAGGAAATAAGCAATAAGATAATTTGTACAAATGTTTATCTCAACTAACACGAAGAAGATATAGGAATAAGAGTTTGTAAGAATGGTTAGTACAAGAGTAGAGAAAGTCATGTGAGTGTTACACATCGGACTTTATTAAACCATGTATGGGATACAGTTGGCGACTCTGGCTAAAGAAAAGAATGACAATGGCGCCTTCATCTACTCTCCACTAACACAGATAGAAGAGTGGATAGAGAAAGTTGTATGAGTATACCACATCAGTTTTCCCTGTCCTGTTTTTGTCATTGTGACAATTTTTTGCATTTGCGTGTTTATTTGTGGGTTTATTGCATGTTTCATTAGATGAGTGAAGCCTGGCGTTTATGCAACACGAAATAATGGATGAAAAAACAAAAGCGATGGATATTTTGGGGGTCAGGTTGTCAGTTCGGTTACGAGGCAACATGGGGCTGCTCACACAGGCCGACAAATTACTGTCATGTTGGCGCTTTTCAAATTGACTGAACGGTGTTGACGCGAAAGAAACTCTATCGCCAATTATTTCCACACTTTTACTGGCCAAAGATAACTGTTATAGAGGGATAGTTTGGCTTACTTTACTGCTTTCACTCTCACGTGACCTTCTCTGGCGTTTAAAAACCGCATGTGCACTTTATCTTCATTCAATGGTGCATTTGTCAGCACACCGTTTGTTTTAGCTGGGCCCTTCCCATCATTTACTAGTTTTACTTGAATACAGCGCACACATTGGATTCGGGACTTTTTCCAACCAATGCCTTCCAACTAACCTTTCCTCCGTGCATGACGTCATAGGCAAGTGCCGATTGTCCACAGAACAGGTATTTCAGTTAGTAACAAAGAAACACAAGACTATTGGACAAGTACAATCTGATAAATCGGCGTGTTTGAGTCACGTGGGAACACAAACTGGATTTAACGAGTCTGCAAGGGACAGTTGTGTTTCCGAGGGATTTTCAAATTAATTATGTAAATATTGTCCTATTTATTCCGACACATACAACTGTTTAATTTTGAAATTGGGAGGAGTATTTTGTGGTGAATCAAAAAGCGCTCCATCATATCCCTTCATTATTTATTTACAGTAAGCATTGACCCCTTCCCCCCCCCCCCTCCTACCCCCGCCCGTTCCATTAATTCCTGAACAGAAATGCTTAACAACAGAAAAACGCTGATTCTACAAAGTTCAACTTGTTCCATTATTAAACTTTGCAATCTTTGTTTTACATTCACATTGCCCTCGTTACTCAGTATACACAAATAATTCCTACTTAAAATGTTATTCTGCTCTTTCCTATTAATGATATTGATGACTGAATTGGTATTTAAGTTTAACGTCTTTCAAGGATGGCACACAAATATTTTGAAGAAAATAGCCCCACCCTAAACTACCCTTTACTTGCAAAATTTTTCGAAAATTTTAATTTTCTCGAAAGTTGCTCTAACGATTTTGATTGAAATGTCATATGTTTGAGATATTTTGATGACAAATGAAATGTATATCTTAAATTTTCTGGCTATAGCCCCTGTAGTCGTATTTACTCTGGATGACTTTTGCATAACTCGTAAACCGTAAGAGGTAGACAAAATCTTACTAGACAAAAAATGTAGATTTTGCTAAAGTACACAATTTATGTCTCAATAATTTTTTCTGTAGAGTGAACCATTTCGGAGATATTCCTCATTATCACAACAACTGGCAATCTTGGGGTCGCTGGGTCGGTCGAGTTGGGGTGTTTAACATTCAGAACGCCTCTTGCACCATTTCCTGACATGTCGTCACGCAATCTTTACCTCTTTTCGTCAACACGGCGTGTAAATTTCTGTGAGGAAAACATATCCTATAACAAAAATGGATGATAGTGTTACGTGATCAAACTGCGGATGTGGACAATTTGGACCAACACGTGTTTACTCGTGTCGTATTGTGTGAATATGTTCATGGAATGTTGAACATAAGGACCCAAAACATCCCATCTACGTCATTACCAAGTTATTTCTTCCTCAGCTCGAGTTACGGCCACTAGTATTATAATAGCAGCAACTGAAACATAAATAATTTGACTCCAAGGCGTCTGTTAGTACAAACTTTTAGGTACACGCTTAAGTGTTAATACTGTTCGGAAAGCTTGAAAGAGTACCAGCCTTCCCCAAGTTACTTGCACTAGCTCATAAACACAAACAGTTGTCAGATAATGAATGACGATAGCTGAATTTTTTACTTTCTCTACTACGGGTAGAAAGAAGGGCAAGTATTGTATTCCATTCAAAATTTCGATTTCGAGATTTCAGCGAAAATGTTTTCAGGAGTTGTAGAAAAATATCCATGTGTATGTGTGTGTGTGTGTGTGTGTGTGTGTGTGTGTGTGTGTGTGTGTGTGTGTGTGTGTGTGTGTGTTACACTCACATGACTTTCTCTACTCTTGTACTAACCATTCTTACAAACTCTTATTCGTATATCTTCTTCATGTTAGTTGAGATAAACCGATTCTTTTCACGTGGGTACAAGGGGAATATGGGAACACAGTAGGCTTTGTGCGATAGTCAAATCTTTTAAAGCTTTGAGATCCCGTTCTCTTTGCACCCTTAACATATAAGAAAATGAGCAACGATGATCCATTTCAAGAAAGTTTTAAGTTTTCCAAAACTCACACACATAACAAAGAATATCTCCGAAATGGTTCACCCTACAAGAAAATTTATTGAGACATAAATTGTGTATTTTAGCAAGATCTACATTTTTTGTATAGTAAGATTTGGTCTATCTCTAACGGTTTACCAGTTATACAAAGTCGTCCAGAGTAAATACGACTACAGGGGCTATAGCCAGAAAATCCAAGATATACATTTCATTTTTGGTAAAAATATCTTAAACATATGACATTTTAATCAAAATCTTTAGTGCGTTTTTCAAGAAAATGAAAATTTTCCAAAAATTTTCCATGTAAAGGGTAGTTTAGGGTGGGGCTTTTTTGTTTAAAATCTTCGTGCCGCATCCTTGAAGGGTATTAAACTTAAATAAGAATTTTTGTTTTTGAGTTATGCTGTGTACACACACACGCACACGGACCTTTTAATATTTTTTTTTTTAAATTTATTCAGGGGACCTCAAAATACATATTTCCGGTGAAATCTCGACATCGAATTTTTGGATGGAATACAATACTTCCCCTACTTACCAGTAAAGAAAGTAAAATAAATAGTTGGTTTAGAGTCAAAGCTGGTATTTAAGTTTAATATCTTTTAAGGGCGCGAAACGAAGATTTTAAACAAAATAGCCCCACCCTAAACTACCCTTTACATAGAAAATTTTTCGAAAAGTTACTTTGTACTGCTGTGTTAGTTTATTTTCATGACAAATGCACTTGTATTTTGTGGCCAAAGCGCACGCAGTCTGGATGACTTTATTCACTTTTTTATCTCTTGGCCGCGCAAAGAGTATGGGATTTCATAGCCACCATATAGG
Source organism: Tenodera sinensis (assembly GCA_030765045.1). Lineage (NCBI taxonomy): Eukaryota > Metazoa > Arthropoda > Insecta > Mantodea > Mantidae > Tenodera > Tenodera sinensis. Next base: position 119,166,108 of record CM060971.1, read on the forward strand.
GATGGTTTAAAAGGTTGCACTATCACATAAAGTGTGTTGTATTGCCATATTGCCCTTGTACCTACAACAACATTGCGCACTAAGGTAATTTCTGAGTGCGTATATTAGCAGGTGTTGGTTTCACTATGTTAGACAAGGGAGAAGTTTGCTTGAGTGAGTGCCCATTTGATGATGATGAATATTCCCAATTCCATGTAAACACTAATTAAGAGATGAATATGGAACATCTTCCAAGATGCAGAACTTGGATAAGATACGTAACACAAACTCCAGCAGCCGAAACCTCGCGCTCTGAACCTAACTGCGCTCAATTTAACACGTATTCACTATCCCACTGGACGTGAATTTGTCCACTCATCTGTGACATTCATTTGCGTGCCCTATTTCTACGACACGGCACCACCGACTTTACTACCTTCTCAGGAAAGCCATGGTAAGGATCGTTTTACTTTTTCTACTATTAAGTACAGGAACTATTGTATTCCAACCAAAAATTCGATATCGAGATTTCACCGGAAATATGTTTTGAGACCTCCTGAATCCAAAAAAGCATTTTTAGAAAAAAGTCCATGTGTGCGGACAGCATAACTCAAAAACGAAAAGTCGGTTAAAAACCAAAGTTGGTATTTAAGTTTAATGTCTTTCAAGGATGCGACACGAAGATTTTAAACAAAATAGCCCCACCCTAAACTACCCTTTACATGGAAAATTTTTAGAAAATTTTCATTTCCTTGAAAAAGGCACTAAAGATTTTGATTAAAATGTCATATGTTTGAGATATTTTGATGACAAATGAAATGTATATCTTGAATTTTCTGGCTATAGGCTATGTGGTCCTGTTTGCTCTAGATGACTTATGAATAACCCGTAAAATGTAAGAGAGAGACCTAATCTTACTATACAAAAATGCATATCTTGCTAAAACACACAATTTATGTCTGAATGATTTTTTTTGTAGAGTGAACCATTTCGGAGATATTTCTTGTTGTGTCATTTTCGGAAAACTTAAATTTTCCTGAAAAATGAGTATCGCAAAGTCACAAAAACGAGGAATATCTCAGAAGAGGTTCACTGCATTCTGATACAAATTGTATCTACATGTTTTGTATAGTAAGATTTGGTCTATCTCTTACGGTTTACCAGTTATACAGAAGTCACCCAGAGTAAACTGCATTACATATTCTATAGCCAGAAAATTCAAAATATATATTTCATTTATCATACAAATATCTTAAACCTACGGCATTTTAACCAAAATCGTTAGAGCCATATTCAAGAAAATCAAAATTTTCGAAAAATTTTCCATGTAAAGGGTAGTTTAGGGTGGGGCTATTTTCTTCAAAATCTTCGTGTCGCATCCTTTGAAGACATTAAACTTAAATAAGAATTTTCGTTTTTGAGTTATGCTGTGAACACAAACACACGGACCTTTTTCTCAAACTTTTTGGATTCGGGGGCCGCAACACATATTTCGGGTGAAATTTCGATACTGAAATTTTGGATGGAATACAATACTTCCCCTACTTTACTATACGGAGTAGAGAAAGAAAGTAGGGGAAGTGACAATGGAATTTGATACATTTTTCGCGGCTGTCATTGGTTGAAGTTTGAAGTTTGAAGTTGTTCTCCCAAGACACAAGCCTATAGTAATATGAAACCTTCTGCTATTAGTGAACTGCCGTTGTATTTTGAAGCAGGTTTCACAGGCAGAACCCACCAGGGTTCGAACTGCGCAGTCGTGATTTCTGTTTCACGCCTGAGGTCTTGTGTCCGTCCGTCCTTTGTTTCTTTCCGGCTTGGTGCCCAGAAAAACATTTGGGCAAGTTTACACTCCGTCGTTAAATGTAATTAAACGAAACTGACGGGAAAGTATTTGCATGTCAAAAGGTTGGCACGCCTGAGTGCAAACAGTTCTCTGAGATCAAGGTACGAGTATCTGCAGCTAATGATGTTCTTGTAGAGTTGGCTAGCCTGGTGCCCTAGGGCTTTGAGTATACATAGGACGGACCGACGGACGGACGGACGCTGCGCTCTTGTTTCGTGTTCAGCTCGGGGCGGGGGGAATAAGCCCTTCCTTTGGCTTAAGTATCAGAGCGGGCATTAATACCCTTCATTGTGTCCTAATGACACCCCCCCCCCTCCTTCTAACGCACAAATATTTTCTTTAACATTATGTCATTTGTGCTATTTGAATTAAAACGATGTTATGTGCGAATCATACCACCCTAATCTCTTATCACTAGGGGTTGAAATTTGCATCCCCTTAGACTTCCTTTTACCTTTCCCATACAGTTAAAATACACTTCTTACCTTCTCTACTAAGTAAGCAGGGGAAGTGTTGTATTCCATCCAAAAATTCAATATCGAAACTTAACTAAAAATACATTTTTCAGACTCCTTCAATCCAAATTTCATGTTAACATAGATAAATATTTACAAAAGCGATGTTACCACATATTTTCTTACAGGCACAACGGGAATATGACTTTAAGTAATCCCAAATGTTTTAAGCGCTGTTCGCTATATGATTACTTTGAAATTCCGTTCCCTTTGCATGAGTTACGCTGTTCAGACACAGACACGGTCACTGTGCCAGTGAGTGTGAACCAGCTGTGCGTGTGTGCGTCGTAGGAAGATCAACAAAGATCGATAACGTCGTAGATTAGTGTTTGAGAGACAGAGGAAGTGAAGAAAGACTGAGTCAAGGTTATGAGAAGAAAACAGTTGTGAGTTGTGATAGCACGAAAGACTGTAGACTGTGTTAACGTCAGTAGAATAGAACTCTGTCTAAACTTTAGAAGAAAGTAAACTAATCGGGGTGATATTATCAGTTTGAAGGTAGGCCTTGTTAGTTCGCTCCAGCACATTGCCCATCCATCCTCAATCCATTTGATGCTGTATCTTTAAGGGTAAGATATTTATTACAGTCCAGGTTGTGGACGGACACAGTTGTGACAACTTCCTGAAACCGCGATATCCCTCGCACCAGTCTATTTCCCTCAGAAAGAGAAATTGCCCTCAGTATCTTTGACAAGATGAGTAACTCGGCTGTGCCATACGTCATACGTATAACCCCCTCTCTCTCACTCTCTCGCTGCTAGCTGTATAGGCAGGCCTTGTTGCAGCCTAACATAGTTAATACTTCATCATCTTGAAGTGTGACAGTTTCCTCAAACACGCACGCACGCACACGCACGCACATGCACACACACACCTATATAACAGCAAGAGTGAAGACCTGGAAGCAAGTGGTTAACTAAGCACCAGGTATGATAGTGAGAAAGAGGTTGATACGAAATGGATGAACGGAAAGGTGATAATGGAGCAGTTGGTAGAATGAGTGGCGGGAGAAAACCCGCCCAGGCGCCGCTTCGTCCACCACGACTACTACAACCGGGTCCCTGGGATCGAACCCGTGCCGCCTAGGTGGTAGGCGAGCGGTCTAACCACTCGGCCACGGCGCCGCCTGGAGGAATTTCGATACATATACTTCCGATAAAATTCCCATATTGAAGTTTTTACTGCAATACAATACATCGTCTACGTTAAATACATAATATACAAAAAGTAAACGCATTTTTACTTTCTCTACTGGTAAGTAGGGGAAGTATTGTATTCCACCCAAAAATTCGATGTCGAGATTTCACCGGAAATATATCTTTTGAGACCCCCTGAACCCAAAAAAAAAAGCATTTTTAGAAAAAGGTCCGTGTGTGTGTCTGTCAGTCTGTGGACAGCATAGCTCAAAAACGAAAAGTCAGTTAAAAACCAAATTTGGTATTTAAGTTTAATGTCTTTCAAGGATGCGACACGAAAATTTTGAAGAAAATAGCCTCAACCTAAACTACCCTTTACATGGAAAATTTTTCGAAAGTTTTGATTTTCTTCAAAATGGCTCTAACGAATTTGATTAAAATGTCATATGTTTGAGATATTTTTATGACAAATGAAATGTATATCTTGAATTTTCTGGCTATAGCCCCTGTAGTCGTATTTACTCTGGACGACTTTTGTATAACTGGTAAACCGTTAGAGATAGACAAAATCATACTATACAAATAATGTAGATCTTGCTAAAATACACAATTTATGTCTCAATAAATTTTTTTGTAGGGTGAACCATTTCGGAGATATTCCTTTTTACGTGTGTGAGTTTCGGAAAACTTAGAACTTTCGTGGAATGGATCATCGTTGTTCATTTAATACGAAGAAGATATAGGAATAAGAATTTGTAAGAATGGTTAGTACAAGAGCAGAGAAAGTCATGTGAGTGCAACACATCAGATAAATTTGTTGTATGCGCAATGTGGGTAAATAATTAATTACTTTTGAGTGGCTGGTTTATTTGTATGTAAAACAACAGAGACCGTTTTTGTGACATCGAAAGCCACTCTTCTTTTGTTTTCTGATCGCGATCACTGATTTGATTTTCGTGAATGGCCCTCGATAAACCCAGCTTTATGTCAAACCCAGGGCTAATTGCCCCCGGCATTAAATCTGATTTCTTTGTTGGAATGGTTCAACAAGCCCTTTAAAATTATTATAGTTTACAAAAGAAAAATTGAAATGTACCACCACGCGGTTTATATCTACAGGCTTTGAACTTTACTAATTTATTTCTTTTTCATGAACTTCAATTATGTTTTCTGTGTTCGTTTATAAAAGCGAAACTTTGTGATTGCATTCATGGATGACATTTTAAAACATTTTATCCTTTGGATGGAAAATATTTCGTAACTCTTAATTTTCTCAAAAATGTTTGTAAACTTTTTCATTTAAATAGCATATATTTCATATACCGGGTCTTATTCAACGTTTCCCACAATTCAGTGGTCTGCTCGTGACGTCAGTAGCGTCACAGAGTGAAAAGTCGGACACCAGTCTCACAAAAGCAACAAAAGACCAGTCCAATCACCTCTTTCTCACTTTATTTTCTTTCTAACTCAATGCACAACAACAGTTCTCTTCTACTGACGTTAACACAGTCTGTGATATTACAACTCACAACTGTTTTCTTCTCGTGCACTTGACTCAGTCCAGACTCGCTGTCTCCTCCACGAAGTGACCGTACACAGCTAATAGACACACACACGCACACACACACACACAGCTAATACACACACACACACTAAAAAATGACTGCTTCCTTATATAGCCAGGATAAGTAACACGGAAGTTTCTCGAACTTCACCTTTTCTGGAATCTCTACAAATACGCCGGCTGCTGGACACTTAGCCAATAATCTCGAAAAACTCTTTTGGTTTTGCCGCTCTGATTGTTCTTGGTCACGTGTTTGTCCAAGTGTTGTGGAGCAGCTTGACCTTGAGCGGTGATCATACGCGCAGCGAGTTAGCTTGTTTTCTGTATGTGTCACGTGACAAAGGGGACCTATTACCTCGTGATGTATGCTCTGTCCTTCTCTAACACACTTAATATCCATATAACTTTAACGCGGTACCCGTTCCTTCACACTTTTCCTCTGTTTTTATATTATCTACTTATCTACTAGGCATAGAGGGTATTGCATTGCACTGAAAAAATCTAGCATGTTGCACTCACATGACTTTCTCTACTCTTGTACTAACCATTCTTACAAATTCTTATTCCCATGAATATGAGAATGCAGTAGACTTTGAGCGATAGTCAAATCTTTTAAAACTTTGAGATTCCATTCTCTTTGGACACTTAACATTTAAAAAATCAACAACGATTTTCCATTTCACGAAAGTTTTGAAGTTTTCCGAAACTGACGCAATTAACAAGAAATATCTCCGAAATGGTTCACCCTACAAGAAAATTTATTCAGACATAAATTGTGTGTCTTAGCAAGATCTACATTTTTTATGGAGTAAGATTTTGTCTGTCTCTTACGGTTTACGAGTTATGCAAAAGTCGTCCAGAGTATACAGGACTACATAGGCTATAGCCAGAAAATTCAAAATATACATTTAATTAGTTATACATATATCTTAAATATTAATTAAAATTTTATTCCAAATCGAGAGTCATTTTCAAGAAAATCAAAATTTTCGCAAAAGTTTCCATGTAAAGGGTAGTTTAGGGTGGGGCTATTTTCTTCAAAATCTTCGTGTCCCATTTCCGAAAGGCATTTGACTTATATACCGACTTTGGTTTTTAACCGAGTTTTTGAGTTATGCTGACACACACACACGGACTTTTTTTTCTAAAAATGCTTTTTGTTTGGATTCAGGGGTCTCAAAACATATTTCCGGTGAAATCACGACATCGAAGTTTTGGGTGGAATACAATACTTCCTCTATTCAGTTGTAGAGAAGTAAAAAGGAAGGATATTATAGAAGAAGTCGTATTTTTTCCTGCCTCACATGCGTATTTGTGCCTTAGGCAAGATGGCGAGTGGGCGTACTTCATCTCTGACAGATTCAAGAACCGAAATTTCCTCCCACACACACACACACACACACACACACACACACACATACACATCGCAGTTTTCCCTGCGTTTAAAATCCAATTTGCATGTCTCCGCGTTTTTTCTCCTCTCGAAAACCTCGGCAAGAATACTGACTTAATTTTCAAGCGTCATCACGTGAACCAGAAAAACGCATGCACAAGTTTGCTCGGGGAGAAATGAAATAATAAAAAGTTGTGAATGTGCTGCAACCAGATTTCCAGTGACGTGAAAGAAATTCGAAAACCTTGGAGAGGGCAGGCGTTGTGTTTGTGACGTTATGAAATTTCACATGGAGCGTGTAGAATATCTATCCAATAAACATTCCAACCAAGTGACTCGTGCTCACATACGTACATAACCTAAATATCCTACTTCCTGTACCTCGAGCGTCTTATAAACACAATTACCATTACTAAGCCCAAATAAATATTTAACTTGCGATTGCGAAACCAGTTTCTGGATTTCATTTGAAATTCTTCGTTACACGGAAATATTTTTACTTCCCCTATTACGTAGATCAAGTAGGGGGAAGTATTGTATTCCATCCAAAAATTCGATGTCGAAATTTCACCGGAAATATATGTTCTGAGGCCCTCTGAATCAAAAAATTAGAAAAAGGACCGTGTTTGTGCGCGTGTGTATGTGTGTGTGTGTGTGTGTGTGTGTGTGTGTGGACATCAACTCAAAAACGAAAAGTTAGTTTAAAAACCAAATTTGGTATTTAAGTTTAACGTCTTTCAAGGATGCGACATGAAGATTTTGAAGAAAATAGCCCCAACCTAAACTACCCTTTACATGGAAAATTTTTCGAAAATTTTAATTTTTTTGAAAATGGCTCAAACGATTTTGATTAAAATGTCATATGTTTGAGATATTTTGATGACAAATGAAATGTATACCTTGAATTTTCTGGCTATAGCCCCTGTAGTCGTATTTACTCTGGACGAGTTTTGCATAACCGGTAAACCGTTAGAGATAGACCAAATCTTACTATACAAAAAAATGTAGATTTTACTAAAACACAATTAATGTTAAAATTATATCTTTTTTGGTGGAGTGAACCAGTTTCGAGTTATTCCTTTATATGTGTCCGAGTTTTGTAATACTTTTACTTTTCTCAAATGTAATGTGGTTATTGACTTTTTTATATCTTAGCTGTAGAAACAGAACGTAATTTCAAAACATTTATGCAGCGATCAGTTTTAAAAGATTTGACTATCGCTCAAAGCCTACTGTATTTCCATATTCCCCTTGTACCTACAGGGAAATAAGCAATAAGAATAGTTTGTAAGTGATATACGATACCGAGTAGGGAATGCCATGTGATTGTGTAATCCTGGAACTTTCTGTAGTTCATTGTATTGTATACAGATGACGTTAGAAATGTTAAATGATGAATGAGAAGCTGAGACCAAATATTTGTAGAGTGTGGAATGCAGTTTTCCCAGGCGACTTGTGTCAGCCTTCAAGTCCAACTGTTGACATTGGAATTACTCTTGGCGTGTTTTTATTGCCTCTGTTTACAGCCCTGGCAACTGCATTCACGTACCTCCCATCACAATAAGAATATTTCACTTACATAACTTTCTCTACTCTTGTTCTAACCATTCTTACGAACTTATTGCTTATTTCCTCGTAGGTACAAGGGCAATATTAGAATACAGTAGGCTTTGTGCGACACTCAAATGTTTTAAAGCTTTGAGATTCCGTTTTCTTTGCAGGCTTAACATATAAAAAATGCACAACGATGTTCCATTTCACGAAAGCTTAAGTTTTCCGAAACTCACACACATGACAAGGAATATCTCCGAAATGGTTCACCCTACAAGAAAAATTTTTGAGACATAAATTGTGTATTTTAGCAAGATCTACATTATTTGTACAGTAAGATTTGGTCTATCTCTAACGGTTTAGGAGTTATGCAAAATTCATCCAGAGTAAATACGACTACAGGGGCTATAGACAGAAAATTCAAGATATACATTTTATTTATAATAAAAAGATCTCAAACATATGGCATTTTAATCACAATCGTTGGAGCCATTTTCAAGAAAATCAAAATTTTCGAAAAATTTTCCATGTAAAGGGTAGTTTAGCTTGGGGCAATTTTCTTTAAAATGTTCGTGTGCCACCCTTAAAAAGTATTGAACTTAAATACCAAGTTTGGTGTTTATCCGACTGTTCATTTTTGATTTATGCAATTGAAATACACGCAGAGAATTTTTTTCCAAAATACAGTTTTTGGATTCAGGGATACATTTGCGGTTGAAATCTCGACATCGAATTTTGGGTGGAATACAATGCTTCCCATACTTACGACACCTCCCGCCATCTCGTAGATCCAATAACAAACGAAGGTTGGTAGAGAATGTCGTGTGAATGTAGTACTATAATTGTGTGTCAAACATAACCTTATCTTGTGGAGATATTCGAACCACGTAGCCGACCTAACTACGAAGCATGGATCATGATTAAGTAAAAATGTGAGATGGGGGAGGGGGGGGGGGCTCGGGGGGGGGGGGGGTGTCGCAGGTTGAGATGGCAGCCCCAGATTTATGGGCCGTGAGGAGTACATCCCAGCAATCCGTCATTACGCCCCTCCCAGCTTCCACTTCTGACCCCAAGCAATTAACCCTTTCTTGTACCTCATCTGATCAAAACTTCACTTTTAATAGCTCTCCAACTTCAGCGAGAGGGGCGGTCGCTCTCAACAAAGTTTTTCATCGTATTCCCAGGTCGACAAGGCTGACACCATACTGGCTTCTTTTCTAACACCAACTTTCCTCATTTCGTGTTGCACACAAGCTGCAAATAATTGCTTGTTGGCAGGTTCTCCATGGTCCTGCAAGATGGCAGCCTCGTCTAACGCGCCTCAGGTGGTTCGAACTTTGCCCGCTTCCACCAGAGCTAAGTCTTTACTAATAATCCATCCAAAAATTCGACGTCGACATTTCACCGGAAATATATAATTTGAGGCTCCTTGAATTAAAAAAAATTTTAAAAATGCATTTTTAGAAAAAAGTCCATGTGTGTGGCTGTATGTGAACAGCAATCCAAAATTCACATAAATAGTAAAGAATATCTCTGAAATTGCTTACTCTACAAAAAAAAATTATTTCGCCACAAATTATGTTTTAGCTAGGTCTACATTTTATATAGTAAGATTTTGTCTATCTCTTACGGTTTACCAGTTATGCAAAAGTCATCCAGAGTAAATACGACTACATAGGCTATATCCAGAAAATTTAAAATTTCAATTTTGTTTGTCATACAGACATTTTAAACATATGTAATTTTAATCAAAATCGTTACTAATTTTCGAGAAAATAAACATTTTAGAAAAAACTTCCATGTAAAGGTGCTTTAAGATGGAGAAAATTTCTTCAAAATCTTCGTGTCGCATCATTGAAAGATAATTAACATAAATACCAACTTTGGTTTTTAACCGACTTTTCGTTTTTGAGTCACGCTGTCCACAGACTCATATCTACACACACGGATTTTTTTCTAAAAACGTTTTTTCCGAATTCAGGGGGTCTCAAAATCCTGTATTTCTGATCAAATCTTGACATCGAATTTTTTATGTAGAATACAATACTTCCCGTACTTACTGTGCGTAGTGGAGAAAGCAGTAACATCGCTACAGAAATGAAGGGTAAAAGCGAATATCTTGGAAGAGGTTCACATACGGATAGCAGCATATGAACCAACGACAGAGATTAATTTGCACATACCTACAACTCAAATATGTATTTCGCGAACATGTCAGGGATTCCACCCCAACAAATGAATCTCTCTCTCTCGCTCTCTCCGTGCCTTTGATTATCATTATTATTATTGCTGCTGCTGCTGCATATATGAGGTTTCTATTTGCTGTTATAAGGGTGACGGGCGCAAGTTCCCAATCGAACGAAGAACCAGCGTCGAATGCAATTAGAACCCAAATTCCCATTTCAGTTATTGCACATTAACTGACTTGAGACTCAAGTGCGATTTCCTTCTATAAATGTGATTACTGCGTCTGCCGCGTGGAGCGCTTCATTATACTCAATAAATAGAAACAGGTACATATCTATTTTTGGCAAATTACCTCATGTATTACTTTCTCTACTGGTAAGCAGGGGAAGTAATTTATCCCACTCAAAAATTCGATGTCGAGATTTCATCGGAAATATGTTTTGAAACCCCCTGAATTAAAAAAAAAAGCATTTTTAGAAAAAGTTCCGTGTGTCTCTGGACAGCATAACTCAAAAACTAAAAGTCGGTTAAAAACCAAAGTTGGTATTTAACTTTAATGTCCTTCAAGGATGCGACACGAAGATTTTGAACAAAATAGCCCCACCCTAAACTACCCTTTAAATGGAAAATTTATCGAAAATTTTCATTGTTTTGAAAATGGCTCTAACGAATTTGATTAAAATGTCATATGTTTGAGATATTTTGATGACAAATGAAATGTATATCTTGAATTTTCTGACTATAGCCCCTGTAGTCGTATTTACTCTGGACGACTTTTGCATAACTGGTAAACTGTTAGAGATAGACCAAATCATACTATACAAAAAATGTAGATCTTGCTAAGATACATAATTTATGTCCAAATATATTTTCTTGTAGGGTGAACCATTTCGGAGATATTCCTTGTTATGTGTGCGAGTTTCGGAAAACTTAAAACTTTCGTGAAATGGAACATAGTTGTTCATTTTTTTAAATGTTAAGTGTGGAAAGAGAATTGAATCTCAAAGCTGTAAAATATTTGACAAAGAAGATATAGGAATAAGAGTTTGTAGGAATGGTTAGTACAAGAGCAGAGAAAGTCATGGTCAGGGGGCCTCAAAACATATATTTCCGATGAAATCTCGACATCGACTTTTTGGGTAGAATACAATACTTCCCCTACGTTACTATACGTAGAAGGGAAATTAAAATCGAATAGTCGGTTAAATACCAAACTTGTGTTTCAGGGATACCACACAAAGATTTCGAAGAAAATTTCCCGACCGCAAGTAAAATTTCCTATGTTGACAACGGACTACTCAACTAGTGATAATGTATTTGGCTTGGAGTTGATGGGAATGTCGTGTTTTTTGTTTGGATTCCGATACGTATCGATGTAGGTTTGTTTTTTGAGCTGATTCCGTATCAAATAATTAGAGGAGAGGGTATGATGGGGGGGGGGGGGGGGTGTTGGCAGGCACAAGGATAGTAACAGAGCCGCGGGGAAGTCAGCGAGCCTTTGTACCTCGGCTGATGGGAACCCGATCAAAGGCAACCAGAAACCTATTTTATTTTCAGACCCGTGGGACATAACGTTCGGGTTTGGTGCTGCAGTGGTGACATCTACCTTTCCGCTTACCTTTTCCTATCAACAGTTGGCTATTGCCACTACAAATTGAACTAAACTATTGCGTGTTTATATTCCAAATTGAAGCGCGAGCTGAAAAAACACATATAGGGGTAGTTTTTAATTTCTCTACTATACATAGTAAATAGGAGAAGTATAGTATTCCACAAAACTCTTGTACTAACCATTAGGCTTTGAGCGATAGTCAACTTGATCGCTATGTGATGGCTTAAAATTCGTTCTCTTTGATTGGCGAGGAGATAAATAGCAAATAACGACTTGTAATTTGTGTCAAAAGCAATCTTTTAAAGAGTTAACCATTTCCGAGGTACTTCTTGTTATTGATTTTGACACCTGGAATTAGAGCGTATTAATTTAATAATGAGTAGAGAAAGTGTTGTGAATGTAATACATGGGAGAAAGGCCAGCTATGTTGTAGGTATGTATGTGAGTTTGACTTTGTGAATAACAGAGGCACCAGATGGCTCCACAAGCGGCGCTTTATGTAACAGTTGGTACTGCAGGAAAACCGCGTCTCACATCTGTCACACACACACACACATACAGGTAGGTACTGGAGTCGAACTCTGGGTCGCTGGACTGGAAGCACTGCAATAAATAATGGAGGTAGCCCTCTCTAACTCTCGGAGCTGCTTCCGCGCGTCAAGCCATTAGGCAGGAGTACCAACACCTCGGTACGAGCAACTGTCTACCAGGGTCGGCAACATCCCACAATCCCACCCACACTTACCTAAGTATCGGGAACTCCCGTCCCGACGAGCCCAACCCAATCCGAACAACGAGGGATTTGAGTGTTTCGGGAGCGCCCCAACCAAGACAGAAGTACGGGTCCTACGTGGATCCCAAATTAAAATATAGTATTTTACTATGATTTTGTGATTAATTTTTACATTCTCTTCAATTCATATTAGCCACTTACTAATTTAAAAAAAAAACTTCAAATTTCAAAATCAAATTACTCACTTTATAAATTTGTAAACATTTATTTCCCTTCAGGACTCTCGCACTCCAGGTTTAAGGCAGAAACAAACAGTTTACTTGTGGCTCCTTGACACGGCTGCGGTACCCGTTTCCTTCTGCCACTTGGATCCTTTTATTACTGACCTATCGTACTCGATTTCTATTTAAAACGAGTCATTTAGCACACGTATACCTCTTTTACACTACACATTCACACCTGTTTCTCTACTCATTCCTCAACATACAATTCATAGCATATTCTTTATCATGAAAACATAAATGTAATGTATTACATTCATACGATTTTTTCTACTAACTTTTCTTTCACGTAACACATTCACACGTCCTACTCTACCCGCTCTTCAACATACAATTCTCTCTGTAATTGAAATAGCCCACGGCTCGCAACAGTCAGACTGCCTCGCGCGGCTATTGTGAACACGTGACAACAATCAGTGGCGGACTGTGTTAAAAGTCTCACTTTTGGAAGAAAATAAAGTGAGAAAAAAGTAATTGGACCGCAGCTTTGCGTCTTTTGTCACTTTGGTGTCAGAAGTGGGATTCGTGAAATTGTCATTTTGTCACTATAAGTGTGTGTGTGTGTGTGGGGGGGGGGGGGTGTGCTTTGAGCCCTCGTCTATGTATTAGTTAGAACTGTATGGTTGTTTCATATACGCCCGCTGAAATACTGCAGTAAGACAAAAATAGTTTTATATGTATACCGTGTAGTGCAGATACATGCAAAATAAAAGGGAAAAAAAATGCCTGCAGGAAAGTGCACTAAAAACAAGAGCAGAACAACATCCGCTATTAATTAACAACTCGTAAAGCACGTAGGGTTGGTACACCTGCCTGACGTAATTATGTCCTCATTCTCACCTCGCGCAACACCAGAATTATGCACAGTTCGGGGCCCCTTTCCTGAATATGAATTATTGTGCACAAAACTATCTTCATTTGTTTGGGGCAGGTGCGGGAAATGTCCCTTCTTTTGTTTCGGGTGGGAATTATTCGATTTATTCGGTAGCAGACCGCAATAGGCCCCCTGTGAAGCTATATATTGGATACTGGGATGCGATGACAGCGCACACCTGCGGCGCTACTGGGAACTTTGTCCCCACAACATCATCATCGCGCTGTAAACTGTCATATTAAAGTTAAACCACAGCAAAGGTCCGTGCAAACCCACACAAAAATATTAAAAAGTAATAACAGAGCACTTATTGCAAATACACAAATGTAAACATTACGCACGTGCGGTTCCCTAAATTAAAGCACAAGGAGAACAAGGGGAATATGGGGAATATGGCAATAGCAAATAGCCAAATATTTTAAAGCTTTGAGATCCCGTTCTCTTTGCACGCTTAACATATAAAAAAATGATCAACGATGTTCCATTTCACGAAAGTATTAAATTTTCCGAAACTCACACACACAACAAGGAATATCTCCGAAATGGTTCACCCTACAAGAAAATTTATTGAGACATAAATTGTGTATTTTAGCAAGATCTACATTTTTTGTATAGTAAGGTTTGGTCTATCTCTAACGGTTTATCAGTTATACAAAAGTCATCCAGAGTAAATACGACTACAGGGGCTATAGTCAGAAAATTCAAGATATACATTTCATTTGTCATAAAAATATCTCAAACATATGACATTTTAATCAAAATTGTTGGAGCCATTTTCAAGAAAATCAAAATTTTCGAAAAAGTTTCCATGTAAAGGGCAGTTTTGGGCAGGGCTATTTTCTTCAAAATCTTCGTGTTGCATCCTTGAAAAGGATTAAACTTAAATACCAACTTTGGATTTTAACCGACTGACAGACACACACGGACCTTTTTCTAAAAGTACTTCTTTTGTGGATTCAGGGGGTCTCAAAACATATATCTAATTTTTGGATGGGATACAATATTTCCCCTACTTACCAGTAGAGAAAATAAAAATTGACTTCCTCTATCCACACAAAATTCGATATATGGAAATTTCATCTGAAATACAAGTTTTCAGGCCCCTGGAAACCTAAAAAAACCGAATTTTTTTGTCTACTAATATTGTAAGCAGGGGAAGCATTGTATTTCATCCAAAGTATCCTTCAAGGATGCGACACGAAGATTTTGAAGAAAATTCCTCCATCGTAAACTAGCCTTTACTTATAAATTCTTGGACCATTTTGTTTTTCTCAAAAATGGCTCTACTTTAATTAAAATACTATATGTTTAAGATTTTTTCATTACAAACGAAATGTACCTACCTATATTCTTAATTTTCTGGGAGCGTCCTCGGAAGTTCTAGTCATTCTGAATGACTTTGCAGATCTGGACAAAATGTGTAACTTTAGGGGCTATTTCACAGAAATTCAAAATGTTGATTTAATTCTTCAAAAACATATGACCAAACATATGGTAATTTAATCTAAATTATTAGTAATTTTTTACAAAATCAAAATGTTCGAAAGAAACACACCCACCCGCACCCACGCACCCACTCACAGTCGAACCCGCGATCCCCTGTATAGCAATCGGATGCTCTAGCAATTGAGCTACAGGATCAGCTATCGTATTGGATGGTTGGAGAATGCAAAACTTAAATATCAAGTTTAGGTTTTGGGCTGACTTTGTATGCTTACTCGGTCCTTTCATTGTCTTTTTTCACTTCCTCTGTGTCTCATATTCTAGGTACGACATTTCACTCGCGACGCTCGTCGAGTCTTCTTACGGCGCACATGTACAGCCGTCTCACAGTCACTGACACACTCATGTCTGCAACTATAACTGTAAAACTCACTGCCAGCATATTGGGGATGACGTCACACAGACATTTCTCTACTTCTACACATGCATGCATTGGAATTAATAGCTAGAAGTCTCGAGAACGTTAACCAAACCCTTTTTGTTTCTGCCGCTACGATTGTTTACAGCCACGTACATACAGTAGTCGCGCGAGGCAGCCCGCCCCATCCATCCCCCTCCAAGTAACGATCCCTATGTCATAATATATTTGCAGTAAAATCTTGGTATTGCTGTTTTCAGTGAAATACAACTATTTTTAGTAGAGCAGGGCTGGGCAACTGGTGCTCAGTGAGCACAGATTTCTCACGACCTGGCCCGTTAAGTTTATCTTTACCAGGTAAAAAATTAAGCTCGCTCAAGGTATCACGTGGGTCACTCAGGCCTGTAGTAGAGAAATTAAGAAAAATAATACATCGAACGTAAATACAGATAGGTCACTGACCTTAGAATTTTCAATTATGGAGTATTAAAGCTTTAAAATACTTAGAGAATAGATCTGGATACCCTTAAAACGGAAAAACTTGCAATAATATCTGTCACTCATCGGTGAACGCGCCTAAAACTACCACGCACTGTTGAGAGTTATTTCCATTTTGCTGTTAAATTATGGAAGAGCGCATTCAATGCAAATAATAAAAAAATAAAACGCAGAGCAGGATTTGGTTTATGCTCCAATTTTCAAATTACTGGCGCGTTAACAACTGGGGGGGGGGGGGAGGTTGTTATTATATTCACGCTGTTAATGACATTTTCCTGGTCTTTGAGTCACTGACATGAGAGTTAAAAATACACTCACTATCCCACCATTACTGTATTTTCGTAATTACTGAACATTACGTACTGTCTCTACTGAATATCCAGTAAAGAGTTTGCGAAGTATTCGGGAAAAATGTCTTAAAAAATTAGGATTAAATGGGAGAATGGTTAGAACGGTCACTTCGAAAATCTCTTAGGCGCCTTGCACAAGACAGAATTAATACAAGACATCACGAGAAAAATTAACTCTCTTTCAGAAGCTGAACTAATGTAGATAAATAGAGGAAAGAATATTGGATAACATTAGTAAAAAAACAGACGTGTTGCACTCACATAACTTTCTCTACTCTTGTACTAAACATTCTTACAAACTCTTATTCCTATATCTTCTTCGTGTTAGTTAAGATAAACATTTGTACAAATTATCTTATTGCTTATTTCCTTGTAGGTACAAGGGGAATATTAGAATACAGTAGGCCTTGAGCGATAGTCAAATATTATAAAGCTTTGAGATTTCGTTCTCTTTGCACACTTAACATATAAAAATGAACAACGATGTTCCATTTCACGAAAGTAAAGTTTTCCGAATCTGATATATACAACAACGAATATCTCCGTAATGGTTCAGTCAACAACAAAAATTATTTAGACATGAATTGTGTATTTTAGTAAGATCTAAATTTTTTGTCCAGTAAAATTTTGTCTATTTCTTATGGTTTACGAGTAATTCAATAGTCATCCAGAGTAAACAGGACTACATAGGCTATAGCCAGAAAATTCAAGATATACATTTCATTTGTCATAAAAATATCCTAAAAATATGGCATTTTAATTAAAATCGTTACAGCCATTTTTGAGAAAATAAAAATTGTCAAAAACTGTCGCATTTAAAGGGTAGTTTGGGGTGGAGAAATGCTCTTCAAAATGTTGGTGTTGTATCCTTGAAGGATATTAAACTTAAATACCAATTTTGGTTTTTATGCGCACACGCAGTTTTTTTTTTCTAAAAATGCTGTTTTTGGATTCAGGTAAAATTTCGACATCGAATTTTTGGGTGGAATACAATGCTTCCCCCACTTACTACATGTAGCAGAGAAAGTAAAAAAGTTCCTGAGTTTTGTAAAAGTTTTGGCAATCTTCTTCTTCTTCTTCTTCTTCTTCTTCTTCTTCTTCTTCTTCTTCTTCTTCTTCTTGAAGTTCTTGCCCTGCGAGCCTGGCTGCTAGTGGTAAAAGCCAAGAGTTGGGAAACTATCGCCGCCGAAACTAGAAAGAAAAGCTAATTACATACCTAGTAAAAAAACTTAGAAATTATACGACGAACTAGCGCTGGAGAAATACGATTCAGCAAAATGTTAAGTGAAATGGATTGAACTAAAAGCAGAGAAAATGGAAATTGCACGAAAGAGAAGAACTGAAGAAAATAATAGAATTCATTACTTAACAGAAGTGCACAGCGGAATTAAGATGGAAGAAAAAGCGTCTAAGGAAATTAAGAAATAAAAAGAATATCAAGCAAACGATAAGAAAAGCGGGTAGTGTCTGAGTTGTGAATATGCACCTCTGGTAATTACGTGTAACTATATCTATACAACAATAGCACTGTGCCAAGCCACACACACACAGATATAATCAAGTTGCTGTGCGCATGCGCGAGCTGATTTTCCCTCACAAAGCCCATCTCTGTTCTTTGCACCTCAAAGGCGGGCGGTACACACAACAGCTGGTTTCGTGTGCAGAGTCTCGAAATTGAGAAAATGCACTAACTCCACCTTTAAACATGAATATTTATAATAAAACCGCAATCCTACACACACACACACACGACACACACGCCCAGCTGTCTCACACTCACTGAGCAACTCTAGCTACTGGTTCCGGGCCTCTTTATACAGTGAGGATGACGTCAGATGATCCTTGCTGGCCTTCTACACACACGGCCATCACGTAACCAGATCTTTCTCGAAATTTCTACAGAAAGCCGCTTTTGAGTATCCGTTTCCATTGTTGTTAATATCATTATGAACTGGTGCACCTTTGACTGGTGGATAGCACGGTTATTCTGAAGAACTGGACTTTCAAGTAACTGATCCCTCCCCAAACTACCCTTTACACGGACATTTTTTCGAAAATTTTGATCTTGTCAAAAATATTTTTACCTGATAACACCATGTGCTTAAGAAATTTTCATAATAAATAAAATGTGTATCTTCAATTTTCTGGGAAGGTCCTCGGAAGTCGCTTCATCTAAATGACTTTTGTATAACTGTAAGGGACAGACAAAACATTAATACACAAATAATGTAGATTTTGTTAAAACCCACAATTTATTTAAAAATACATTTTGTTTGTAGTGCACCATTTCCGAGATATTCCTTGTTATTTGTCTAAATTTTCTAATACTTACACTGCTCTTATATGGGAACCTTTTTCTCAATTAAAACGTACCTTATTGCCATTGTACCTACAAGAAAATTAGTAATAACATACAAGA
This sequence comes from Tenodera sinensis, assembly GCA_030765045.1. NCBI lineage: Eukaryota > Metazoa > Arthropoda > Insecta > Mantodea > Mantidae > Tenodera > Tenodera sinensis. The sequence goes on from CM060971.1 coordinate 119,184,907, forward strand.
GTGAATAGAGAAAGTCGTGTGAGTGCAACACAGACCTTCTAGGTTAGAGATAGACATATTTAATATATTTTCACACAAACTACATACAGTGAGGAGCCAGCTATTACGTAAGGAAAAACAAATGCAACATAAAATGATAAAAGTTCCCTAAAAGGACAACTTTAGTGACGTTTTTGCTTGAAAAATGTCCCTGAAGAGGTCTCTGTTTGCACGTCGTCCCCGTGTTAGGTATAAGCAAGACAAATGAGAATCGCCATGGAGTAATCAACAGCGTATGTGTGCATGACTCACCTCGATTATTCAACGAAAGTAGCAATGGAGGAGGTTACTCGCCCGCTCGCTAGAGGTCTCTGCACACCAAGTACGTGATCTGGAATACATTTCTCCGTGAATAACCACTTCTCTTTTGTTATTTTTCGCGAGCTTTCCGCACGTCTGAACATAATATGTTGTCAGCGAATTTCCAGATCGACATGCAGCGCTACTACAGGCTGTCCTGAAAGTTAAACAGCGCAGGCTTCTGCTACTGTCACAGCCTGCTGGAATTCCTATTTATTTAACGAGTTTGCGCTGCAAGCTACGTCACAGCTCACATGTTAACAGAATAAAGTAACTAGAGACAAATTCTTCAACCAGGGTCGCCACCTTCATTTTCACTCTACTACACACCCACATTGAGGTTATGTTTCAGCGAAATTTCGTGGAAATGGAGAAAAACTAACTGAAACATTTGCAAAAGCGACAAATTCATAATTTACCTTCGGAAATTTTTGCTTCCTGTACTACGTATAGGGGAAGTATTGTATTGTATTCGATCCAAAAATTCGATATCGAAATTCCACCGGAAATATGTTTTTGATGTCCTGTGTGTGTGTGTGCGTGTTTGTGTGTACTTTTCAAGCATTATTTTCAACATGAAGATTTTCAAAACAAAATTCTTCCACCGTAAACTACATTTTATATGGCAACTTTTTCAAAAATTTGGATTTTCTTGAAAATGGCGTTAACGATTTTGATTAAAATGTCATCTGTTTGAGATATTTTTATGACAAATGAAATGTATATCTTGAATTTTGTGGCTATAGCCAATGTAGTCCTGTTTAGTCTGGACGACTTTTGAATAACTGGTAAACCGTTAGAGATAGACCAAATCTTACTATACAAAAAATGTAGATCTTGCTAAAATACAGAATTTATGTCTGAATAACTTTTCTTGTAGAGGGAACCATTTCGGAGGTATGTCTTGTTATTTGTGTCAGTTTTGGAGAACTTATACTTCTGTCAAATGGAACATCGTTGTTGGTTTTTTATGTTAAGTGTAGAAAGAGAACGGAATTTGAAAGGTTTAAAAGATTTGATTATCGCTCAAAGGTTAATGTATTCCCATACTCCCTTTGTACCTGCAAGAAAATTAGCAATAATTTGTGAAAATGTTTATCTAAACTAACATGAAGAATAAGGGTTTATGATACGTCGTGGAGCTGAACATAGTCAATGTAAATGTGGAAGAAGAGCGAGTGAGTGGTAGGCTCGCAAGCCAGCCCAGCTACAAATTCCTTTCTGTATTAATGCTGCCTTCTCTCTCTAAATGGAGACTTCCTAGTGCCGTTTTGTCTCCTCTCTTATCCATACTTTAAGATTCTGGGTGAGAGGAAGGGCTTTAAATCCCGACCCCCCCCCCCCGCGCCCCCGCCGCCCACACTCAGACAAGGTCTTCTTCATTTCTTTTGATACTCCGAGAGCTGCTGGGCTTGCCTGTGTGTGTTTTGGCACGAAATGCCGATGTGGAAATCGTCTCATTCTCGAGATGAAGAAGAAGTAGACGAAGAATGTGATGTAGGGGAAAATTGCAGGAAATTGTCCCCTCTTAGTACATATAATCCAAGAGATAGCTTCACAATGACTTTGGGCAAACAAGGAAATCGTCCCAGTGCTGCCATCTGTGGCTTAATGGCACGTACTAAAAGCACGCATTTTCAAACAGAGAAAATCTGTACACAATTCAGTACTTATCACTCATTCTCACAATATACAGGGTGGGAGGGAAGTCTTGGAACACATTTTGTGTCTTACGTTTTTGACTGACCATTTTCTACGGAGATATTTTAGTTATATCGGAAAAAAGTTGTATGTGTCACTTTCACTAGTTCAGTACATACATAAACACGGCAGCGTGGTGTCTCGTGAACATAAACAAATACGATATGTCTTCTGATATCAGTCTCCACCGCTTGAAAGGGGATATACCTATTTCTAATTAATGAACCAGCTTCATGGTAGCAGGACCAGTCAATAAAATGAAAGCATGCCGTTTGGTATCATACAAGCGGTAAGGAATGCACAGTACACAAGAACTACTGATTAGACAACAATCCAGTTGGAGGGAACGCCGTGAAATCTACTTAGGACAAATGACTGGCATGTCAGGCAGCGGGGAAAAAAGAGGCAAAGGATAAAACTTGACTGGGGAGACACGTAGCCAGGATGAACCAGGTCAGATGCTTCCAAAAGTAGCTGGCCAGGACCGCAAGAGTCAGAGAAGTCTTACACTCACATGACTTTCTCTACTCTTGTACTAACCTTCCTTATTCCTATATCTTCTTCGTGTTAGTTGAGATAAACATTTGTACAAATTATCTTATTGCTTATTTCCTTGTAGGTACAAGGGCAATATTAGAATACAGTAGGCGATGTTGCATTTCACGAAAGTTTGTTTTCCGAAACTGACACAAGTAACAAGGAATATCTCCGAAATGGTTCACGCTACAAAAAATTTATTTGAAGGTAAATTGTGTTTTTTTCCCGATATCTACATCTTTTATATAGTAAGATTTGGTCTATCTTCTCTACTCGTTCCTATACAAACAATTAAACAACTGAAATACAAATGCAGCATATTGCAATCACACAACTTTCTCTACCCGCTCTTCTTTCTGTGGTATTTGTGCTTGCTCAACAGTGCTTTTGGACAGTATCTCCCCGACGTTTATTTTGTCTGTTTGTTCTTTACACCAGAACCCTAGTCTCCTATTTTGAAATATCGCCAAAGAAACACAAGGCCATTGGACAAATGGTATACTTTAAAGTGTTTAGTGTGGTCACACTGGCCACTACAGCTGATTTAGCATTAATAGGATAAAGTTCAATGTCCCCATTCACCTTAATTAGGGTAATATGGCCCCTTTCACCCCGTACAGCCGTGGATAACTGTGATTTATAGCCCTTATAATCACACCAAACATAAATAATGCAATGCAAATAGCTGGTACGTCATAAGAAATTGCTAATTTCACCCACCGTAACTAAAATAATGGTGATAAACAAAGTGGGCCATTTGGAGGCAAGCCTTAACTACAAACATTAAAAACATGGCGCCCACGCACCCCCCCCCCCCCCCACCCACGCACGCAGTTAGTGGATTACAAACTGTGGCGCCTGGAATGTCGAGAGTTATAGGGCTTGTAAACCTACTGTACGGGTCAGGGTGGTGACGCCCGCCCGACTCCCCCCCCCCCCCAAAACATACCTACTCCCTTTTCCCACCTTCTTACTTGTCGTCAAAAACGTTATCTCTATACGCATGGCTTCATAGAAGTAGCTCGGAGTTTCCCTTTGAAGGGCAACGGCCGGCACGGTGGCCAGAATGGGCAAAACCTACCTAACTGACCTTCCTTTATTCTGCTCACTATACCGAGTTTAACCATTGGGATACTTGCGAATTTTTGGGCTACTCAAATTTCAGCTGGGCTACTTTTGGACTATGATTTCATGAATAACGCTTTCACTGAATTTGTTCAAGTTGGTGGAATATATATTACCTTATCTACTAAATAGGGGAAGTATTGTATTCCATCCAAAAATTCGATTCCGAGATTTCACCCGAAATATGTCTTGAGGCTCCCTGAAAAAAAAAAAACATTTTTGGAAAAAGGTACGTGTGTGTGTCTCTGTGAACATAAACCAAGAACGAAAAATCTGATGTGTTGCACTCACATGACTTTCGCATGCGACACAAAGATTTTAAAGAAAATAGCCCCACCCTAAACTACCCTTTACATGGAAAATTTTTCAAAAATTTTCATTTTCTTGAAAATGGCTCTAACGATTTTGATTAAAATGTCATATGTTTGAGATATTTTGATGACAAATGAAATGTATATCTTGAATTTTCTGGCTACAGCCCCTGTAGTCGTATTTACTCTGGACGACTTTTGCATAACTGGTAAACCGTTAGAGATAGACCAAATTATACTATACAAAAAATGTAGCTCTTGCTAAAATACACAATTTATGTCTAAATAAATTTTCTTGTAGGGTGAACCATTTCGGAGATATTCCTTGTTGTGTGTGTGAGTTTCGGAAAACTTGTAACTTTCGTGAAATGGAACACCGTTGTTCATTTTTTTATATGTTACGTGTACAAAGAGAACGGAATCTCAAAGCTTTAAAACATTTGACTATCGCACAAAGTCTACTGTATTCCAGTATTCCCCTTGTACCTACAAGGAAATAAGCAATAAGATAATTTGTACAAATGTTTATCTCAACTAATATAAAGAAGATATAGGAATAAGAGTTTGTAAGAATGTTTAGTACAAGAGTAGAGAAAGTCATGTGAGTGTAACACGTCAGATTTTTCAGTTATGCTGCCCACACACACACACACACACACACACACACACACACACACACACACACACACACACACACACACACACACACACACACGGACCTTTTTATAAACATACTTTTTGGATTCTTGATATCGAATTTTTGGATGAAATGCAATAATTTATAGACCTACTATGCTCGTGGGCGGGAGTGAAAATATATATTTTGGATTAATGAAGTTTCAAAAGTTTCATTTTCACTAGAACAGCTAACGATATAGAATTTTTTTGGTGGAAGAGAATACCTTTTTACGTACTCTGTAAAAATTATCAGCTGCATTAGTGAACTAAACGACTGAGTACTATTTTGATCAGTTACAGACGTGATTTAGGAAGTTTTCACCGATTACACAGTTGCAGAGCACCGCCCTATCCATTGTTGATAAACACCGCTGGGAAACAAACGCAGGACATGCAATAATGAACAATAAAATCCCCAAAAGAATGCTCATTGCAAAAAACACACTACAATGTTTCAGCTTTTATCTACAGGAGTCCAAATCGAAAATGCCGTTTAGTTTTTCGTTTTATCTGGCAGTTTTTATCCCACAAAATGAGCCGACCCAACACATGTAACCATCCCCTACCCGTTTTTTAATCGGGTCAAATTGAATATGAAAGACACGTACGTACGTATGTGTGTGTGTTTGTAAATCGACTGCAGCGCCACAGATAAATTCGTGTTGAAATATGAGAGATAGAATCTGCTCATTAATTCCGTTGTTTGGCCGACATGAGCTGCGTTAACACCTCATATTGGGGCTACGTACCGGGTTTTTATCCCCCCCCCCACCCGCGTTAAGTACCGCTATTTCGGACACCATTATTCTAATGACAAAATAAATATTAATAATTACCGATAATTTTTGCTCGCATAAATCATATCATATTCGCTGTAGCATCTGCTTACAAAACGAGCAACAGATTTGAGTGTCACTGCAAAGCGTGCTTTTTACATACAGGCTGGTAAATATCTGACCCATGCACTCACATGACTTTCTCTGTCAGTCTGTGGACAGCATAACTCAAAAACGAAAAGTCGGTTAAAAACCAAAGTTGGTATTTAAGTTTAATGTCTTTCAAGGATGCGACACGAAGATTTTGAAGGAAATAGGCCCGCCCTAAACTACCCTTTACATGGAAAATGTAAATCTTGCTAAAATACACAATTTATGTCTAAATAAATTTTCTTGTAGGGTGAATCAATTCGGATATATTCCTTGTTATGTGTGTGAGTTTCGGAAAACTTAAGCTTTTGTGAAATGGAACATCGTTGTTCATTTTTTTATATGTTACGTGTGCAAAGACTGTCGCACAAAGCTTATTGTATTCTAATATTGCCCTTGTACCTACAAGGAAATAAGGAATAAGATAATTTGTAAAATTTTTAAGTTATGCTGTTCAGACCTGTTACTATATATATTTCACAAACAAAAATTGTGGCATCTGTCTGACATTGCAGGTGACCATAAAAATCCAGAATACAAAGATATATGACAAAGTCAATTTTAAGAAGAAAAAAAAAATGATTAAAATTAAGATTCAAAATATCTAAAGAAACATTAAATGATTATAACAAGAAGATAACAGTTAACACATTGCATACAAGTGATTATTTAAAATATATAAAGTGTCTTTTAGGACATGTAAACATATATTTACAATATCGGACCATTGCACACCCAGTGCTTTGAGGCAGGTACGTACTTGTGAATTTAAAACATGTTCCGCGGGCACCTTTTACCTCCCAGGTACATTATATCTCTCACTAAGGTGAGGAATGCATGGTTGGTAGATGGCTTCTTTTTCCTCGTTCACCTGTGTCGCCTGCTGTAAATGTTGCTCCATTCTTACAGTTGGATCAAGAATGAGACCCTTTCCTGCATCTCTCTTGATGGCTACCATCCTCAGACAGGCAATGGACCTCTTCATAGACCTCCCAATTGGCTCTACGAAGGGCACATGGTGGTGACGAGTGTTGCGAAGTAATTCTCACTTTGGGCAATATCCTAGCACATGCCCAAGGGTTTCCGCTTCTTTACAATTTGAGTGCAGACATAGTGTTGTTCGCTGATTTCTTCCAGGGACAGATCTTACTGCTGACGTGTTACATGACATTTTCATGGCATTAGTCCATTCAGAACATGACAGGATTTTTCTGTTGCTCATCCAATATTGGCTCTGGGATTCTCTTTATATATCTCAATCCCCTTTCCCTTGTGAGGTAGCTGACACCATGCATCAAACGATTTAAGTTGTAATTATTTTCGAAGCCATCGTCCTGATTTTGACATGATTTCATCATTAATGTCAATGTTCAAATTGGAACGGGCTTCTTTCTTCTCTGAGTATCTCGACACAAGCGTAGATGATCATCTTGTATCTGTGAAAGCTTCTGAGCTATATTGAAATGTTGTATATAAGCCTCCCACCCAGCTCTAATTAGTCCTATTCCTCGAAGATTACGTGGAGCGTATATCATATCATGTGGTAGCCCAACTATTTCTTTGACGGATGCTCTTATTAATTTATCAATATCTTCTAAAAAGGAGGATGGAATCTTATTCAGTGGTGTACTTTGAAGGGGATAAACTAATCCAGGTCAAATATATTGATTAATGATATTTAATTTTTGATCTGCTTTGATCAAGTTGGGATAAGAAAGTGAATTCAAATCTTTTTCCAAACGTTTGATTATCTTATTCTTATCCAACTGTATTTCATTCGTGAAATTTACACCCAAATATTTTATGTTTTCGTTTTCTTTGATTGGCTCTAAAACATTTGAGCCAAATTTTATTTTCGAAGTTTCACTAAGTTTACCATGTTTGATATTTATGACATTGCATTTTAATGGATTGATATGCAAACCAATTGCAGCCAAGTTGCTGGTAGTTAAGTTTAAAAGTGACTGAGCAGATGTTTCGTCCTTTGCTACTAAAACGATATCATCAGCAAAAGTTATGGCCGATACATTTTTTACTTCAGAGCTAAGTTGAAATCCATGCAATTTTGCAATCTCATGGTCCGTTATATCTTTAATTGTGTCATCAATCGCTAAATTAAACAATGTAGGAGAGATGGGTGAACCCTGGGCAACTCCTTTTTGTGGAAAAATAGGCGATGTTTTGTTTATGCCACAATGCTATTACCCTGAATGAGATTCAGAACTAATGCTCTCAAGTTGTTTGGCATATTGGTGTGCATCAGGCATCTCTTGATATGTTCATGACCTATGCTATCATAAGCCTTGGAGATGTCAAGGAAAATAATGCAGCAGTCCTTCTTGTTAGCTTTACAGTTTGTCAGACATCCATTGATGATTGATGTATTTATATGACAGCCAGGGAGCGCAACTTTTTTGGATTCACGGGGGGCCTCAAAAGATCTATTACCCCTGAAATTTCGATATCGAATTTTATGGTGGAATACAATGATTCCCCTTCTTACAGATCTATTTCTCAGCTAACCCTAAAGGCAGTAAACTAATACAAAATACAACAAGAAGGATTATTGGGTTCGCCTCGGCGGTTACTTCCTGATAATTTTCAATATAATTTTATAATTTGAATGAACTTTATGTAAATTCTGAATGGGTAGCATGTGTTTACTGGAGTAAACGCAAAACACAGACGACTTTCATTGTATTGCTCTTATATCTTCACTGAGAACTTGAACTCGGGCAAACAAATGAAGGTTTAAAAGCGCAGTGCTTCCATTGTTTCCACGCCATCAAGTAACAATGCAGCAGCATACATAAGAAGAAAACGCAGATTACTCCCAGCTCAAAGATAGGATAAACATTTATGTCCAAGACTTAAGTTTCCTGCTGCTGTTAAATGTACACGAAATTCTCCTGAATAATTGTGTTGCTGGAGAAATAGAACATTCCATACAAGTCTGTTACCGCTGTTATTATTAAAGAACGTATATTATTGGTTTCTTTCAATTTCTCCACCACTTGAAGGCAAAGGGAGATTGAGATAAAACATTTCTACAAATAACAAGGAATATCTCCGAAATGGTTCACTCTACAAGAAAATTTATTCAGACATAAATTGTGTAGTTTAGCAAGATCTACATTTTTTGTATTGCAAGATTTTGTCTATCTCTTACTGTTTACCAGTTATGCAAAAGTCATCCAGAGTAAATACGACTACAGGGGCTATAGACAGAAAATTCAAGATATACATTTCATTTGTCATAAAAATATCTCAAACATATGACATTTATATCAAAATCGTTAGAGCCATTTTCAAGAAAATCAAAATTTTTGAAAAATTTTTCATGTAAAGGGTAGTTTAGGATGGGGCTATTTTCTTCAAAATCTTCGTGTCGCATCCTTGAAAGATATTAAACTTAAATACCAACTTTGGTTTTTAACCGACTTTTCGTTTTTGAATTATGCTGTTCACAGACTGACACACAGACACACGGATTTTTTTTCTAAAAATGCTTTTTTTGGATTCAGGGGGCCTCAAAACATATTTCTGGTGAAATCTCGACATCGAATTTTTGGGTGGAATACAATACTTCCCCTACTTACCAGTAGAGAAAGTAAAAACCAAGGTTGGTATTTGAGTTATCTTTGGATGCAACACAAAGATTTTGAAGAAAATTCCTCCAGCCTAAACTGCGCTTCACATGGAAAATTTTTCAAAAAATGATTTTTTCAAAACTACCTCTAACGATTTTGATTAAAACGCGTATGTTTAAGATATTTTTATGACAAATGAAATGCATCTTTTGAATTTTCTGTCCATAGCCTATGTAGTCTTGTTTACTCCGGATGACTTTTACATAACTGGAAATTTTATATTTGTTAGAATTTTTCTATACTCATAGACCGTTCTCGAACGGGAAGTTCGTTATTAACTTTTTTATCTCTTGGCCATGCGAAGATAATAGAATTTCGAAGTCATTACATAGTGATTGGCTTTAAAAGATTTAACGTTTATTTTTTTAGTGTTATTATGTTGGTAGTTAAGTGGCGGGATTCAAACCCAGGGTTACCGAGATATTGCAACAAATTCCCGTTAGTTTATCGGGCTTGTCTTTTTAACCGGGCTAAGTGCAGCACATATAAATCTCCAAGCTGCTATAAATCACTGGGAGCACCCCCCCCCCTTGCCCCTCGCCGTGAGGGTGTAGAACCCCAGGCTGCCTGATACCCTCATGCCAGTAAACACACTCACAATGCATTTTCATTTCAAATACTTCTCCCATTAATATCTTTAGCACTGCTTTGCATTCTTATCCGCTCAAAATTAACTCGCTCACGTAAGAGGCTTTTAAATGCAATCTTTTTACATTTGCCTGGTCTACCACTTAACTGCGGTAGATACCAACTATTGCAAAAAAAAAAAAAAAAAATTCGCAACAGCAATTTCAAAACAAATACAACTTTACAGATTCTCTGAATTAAAAGTGAGGTTATAGGACATCACAACCGAAACTAAAGAGATCAATTAATAACCAATAATATAGTTATCTAATTTTACACCTGAGTGTAAAATCGTACAGAATATAAGCTTATGCAGAAAGTTTTCTTTATTGCTTGTGGCATCCAAAGTGTTTCAATAATTTAGATTAAATATTTGAAATTTATACTCGTATAAATAATAAGTACCTGGGCAACCGCGCTTCGCTCGGCGTTTTTCGTCCAGTATGAATATAACAAAGAAAGATTTTTAATGAAGTAGTTGCTCTACTTGTCCTGCAGAAAGCTCACACACACACGCACGCACGCACGCACGCACGCACGCACGCACGCACGCACACACACACACACACACACACACACACACACACACACAGAAGTAGCATTTAGTCACGTGACAGACAGACGGACAGAAAGTTAGGAGGAGCAATACGATAGTGTTTACGGGATCTGTAAGTTAATACGTACTTGCGTACGGACCGACCGACCGACCGACCGACAAGTTCCCTCAGCAAGCAGCAACAGCACAGGCGAAAATTAATTACCTGCTCATTTGAAGGAAAATCCGGCGTGATGGATGACAAAGCTTTAATTATCATTTCTGGGCTCTGGTGCTAAGCCAGGTCTGGTGGTAATATGCAAGGATTGGCACACCTGCCTGTCGCGATAAATTCCCCGGTCCATTTCAATTTGATTAAAGCAGAAAATCCGCTTATACTGCAGCTTTTTGTTGTCGCACGCACGCACCTTCAATATTTGCACAAATAAACACCTCAAGCACGATTGCCAACATAGATATAAAAAACGCGCTTAAAAATATCGCAGATTTTTACCTGCTTTGTGAAGTAAAACTGCGCACCAATAAAATTATTACTCTGAATATAGCTTACTTTCTCTGTATACTATATTATAGGTACTTAAGGGAAGCAGGGGAAGTATTGTATTGCACACGAAAATTCAATATCGAAATTTCACATGAAATACGTGTGCTGCTAACTCCGTAAAAATGGCTGACCTGGCTGACCTGGAATACCCCAAGGCTCAGTACTGAGTCCGCTACTTTTTCTTATTTTTGTTAATGATATACGTGCAAATATTAAATGTCAGATAAAACTGTTTGCAGACGATTGCATTATCTATAATAAAATTCGGAATGCCATAGATGAGTCCCTGCTTCAGGGTGATTTAAATGAAATTAGTAATTGGGCTGCTACAAATAGGATGACGATTAATGCTAAGTCCATTGCATTTAGAAGATCTAAGAGGGAAATTGTTCATAACTATCACATGGGCGGAGAAAAAATTCTGCAAGTATTTGGGAGTGTACCTGGCGAGTAACGCTGGGTGGGACGACCAGGTAAATTCCACATCCAGGAAAGCGTTACATTTCCTAATGAGGGTACTGAAAAAGGGGAGCGGAAGGTTCAGGGAAATTGCCTACAAATCTTTGGTGCGGCCGATTATGGAATATGGAGCCATATAGACTTAGTCAAATTGATTCGATAGAAAGAATACAGAGAAGGGCTATAAAATTTATAAAACGAGGTAAATCTTTTGGGCCTAAGACTGCATGGGAGCCTCTAAGAGGCAGAGGTTATGCGCATTATTTCAAGCATATCGTGGTTCAAATGCATGGGTGGGTATTAGTGAAAGATTGGACAACCCTACATATTACGGAAGAAAGGATCATTTGTATAAAATTAAAGGTAGAAGGCACAGAACCGACGTAGGAAAGTTCTCCTTTGTCAATAGAACCATTGAGGAATGGAATGAATTACCTGTAGTAGTCTTTCAGGGCTGTCCCTTATCTGTGAAGAAATTTTCGAAAAATATCGTAAATCAAGTAAATGCTGTGTTTTTTACTATGAAGTTTACGCAAGTGTATTTTTGACATTTATTGAACTGATGGTGAATACTAATGCTAAATTTAAATTGGTTATACTGACAGGATAATTAATTAATGAGTGTTAATTAGTATTTAGTTCATTTCATCTATATTTTTATTATTGTTCTTTATTGTATTATGATTGTATTACTATTGTTTGCGCACTTTGTTTGTAACCTTAATTTGTACATTTAACTCTGCCACCGGGTAATACCCATTCGCAGAAAACACACACACACACACACACACACACACACACACACACACACACACACACACACACACACACACACACACACACACACACACATACATTATATTATATATTTAAATGAGCAATTCTTATATATATTCAGAGCAACTTGGAAACGGCTCTAACGATTTCGATCAAATTTTGTATTCAGATAGCGTTTTGCTTTTTAAGTTCAGCTATATAGGTGTGATTCCGGAAAAAACGCGACTTTGCATCACTGCATCACTGCACCCCACTCATAACGCCCATTGTCCAGCGGTTTGGTGGTAGTCTTTGGCATCGCACCCCAGTTTGCTTCACTTTAGTAAAATAAAATCAAGACGAATGCAGATGCAATATCTACTGTCAGTTGTTGTGGTGGTGAACTGCGAAATCTTTTTTGAGGTTATCCATGGCGAGTGTGTATCGAAATATTGATAACCATTCCATCTTTTCGTACAAAGCTATCTCCCCTGTAGAAAACCCGTTAAACTGTCCAAAAAGATGAAATGTATACATTAATATATTGTTAACAATTTAACTGGAAGCAACACGAAAGTTGCTTCCGTTAAATACACCGACAGAAAGTTTTAGAAATATTTTCTACTTACCCACGACCAACATCTGCTGGTAGACTGTGGCTGTAGAGAAGGTGGGTGCCTCGACGGTCACCTCACAGCTGAAGTTGCCAGAGAGGTTGAACCCGACCTTCCTCAGCACCACCACACTCTCATTGGACACCGACAACTGCACACAAACAAATAATACACATTAAAAATAATTAAACTTACTTACTCCTTAAATTCACGCACACAATTGGTAGAAAAATGGGTAATATTTCAAAGATACGACACAAATATTTTTAAGAAAATCCACTCACACCAAACCAACCTCTACATTAAAAATATTTTCATTATAATAACATATATTTAAGTTATTTTTATGACATGTCTAGAATTTTCTGAGAATATCGTTAGAAATGTTCTTCATTCTCAATTACTTTTGTATATCTGGTAAACTATAAGAGATAGGAATCAACAGGTAGGTTTCGTCAAAACAAACAGTTGATGTCATATAACTTTCCTATAGAGTTAACCATTTTCGATATATTTATTGTCATCGGTTAGTTTTCAAATACTTTCTGAAATATAAAATATTTATTCGTCTCTATGTCCTACGGTACTCCCATATTTCCCTTGTACCTACAAGAAAATTAGTAATAAGATAACTTCTACAAATGTTTATCTGTATTAATATGAAATAAATGGAGGAATATGTGTTTGTAAGGCAAGAGTGAGTAGAGAAGGTCATGTGAGTGTATTTTTGTGACGTAGTTTTCAAGCAGTAAGATTTTAGAGCAACTAAACAAGACTAAACCCCTGATGCATAGGCAACTTCTCTGTCTCCGCTGTATTGCGGGTCAGTCTCTTAAAGAAGCACAGGCGACTGTACCGCTATACAGGCATGGCGGAGAAGTTGCCGACCCACCAGGCGTTAATACGAAGATTCCTTTACTGAAAGCAACCCAACTTATCTGGCAGGGAAGACCAATTTTATTTTAAGAGTTGTTTTATATTCTTCTCTCTTTGCCCTTCTCTCTCACAAACAAAGCCGTCCTCTATTCCCGGAGTTCACGGGTTTAAACCCGTCAGAGGAACACTTAGAAATACGTTCGTGTGAGTGTGTGTGTGTGTCTGTGGACAGCCTAACTCAAAAACAAAAAGTCGCTTCAAAACTAAAGTTGCTATTTAAGTTTAATGTCTTTCAAGGATGCGGCACAAAGATTTTGAAGAAAATAACTCCACCCTAAACTACCCTTTACATGGAAAATTTTTCGAAAATCTTGATTTTCTTGAAAATGGCTGCAACGATTTTGATTAAAATGTCATATGTTTGAGATATTTTTATGACAAATGAAATGTATATCTTGAATTTTCTGGCTATAGCTCCTGTAGTCGTATTTACTCTGGATGACTTTTGAATAACTCGTAAACCGTTAGAGATAGACCAAATTATACTATACAAAAAATGTAGATCTTGCTAAAATACACAATTTATGTCTCAATAAACTTTTTTGTAGAGTGAACCATTTCGGAGATATTCCACATATATTTGTATGAGTTTCGAAAAACTTTCCTGAAATGCAACATCGTTGTTCATTTTTACTTTCTCTACTGGTAAGTAGGGAAAGTATGGTATTCCACCCAAAAATTCGATGTCGAGATTTCACCGGAAATTTATGTTTTGAGGCCCCCTGAATCCAAAAAAGCATTTTTATAAAAAGGTCCGTGTGTGTGTGTGTGTCAGTCTGTCAGTCTGTGGACAGCGTAACTGAAAAACGAAAAGTCGCTTAAAAACTAAAATTGGTATTTAAGTTTAATGTCTTTCAGGGATGCGACACGAAGATTTTGAAGAAAATAGCCCCACCCTAAACTACCCTTTACATGGAAACTTTTTCGAAAATCTTGATTTTCCTGAAAATGGCTGCAACGATTTTGATTAAAATGCCATATGTTTGAGATATTTTTATCACAAATGAAATGTATATTTTGAATTTTCTGGCTATAGCCCCTGTAGTCGTATTTACTCTGGACGACTTATGTATAACTGGTAAACCGTTAGAGATAGACGAAATCTCACTGTACAAAAAATGTAGATCTTGCTAAAATACACAATTTATGTCTCAATAAATTTCCTTGTAGGGTGAACCATTTCGGAGATATTCCTTGTTAAGTGTGTGAGTTTCGGAAAACTTAAAACTTTCGCAAAATGCAACATCGTTCATTTTTTTATATGCTCAGGTTTAAAAGAATTGACTGTCTACAAGGAAATAAGCAATAAGATAATTTGTACAAACGTTTATCTCAAGTAATAAGAAGAAGATATAGGAATAAGAAACATAAGATTTTAGTAATACTATTATTTTCTTTTTAAGCTTAGAGTTGTTTAGTAGTCCGAGTGATGCACTTAGATCTGAGAACTTGCTCGTGAAGTGTTGCAGCAGGAGTGAGTAATAAACTTTAATGGCTTAGAGAAGTATAGGATTAAAATTCTGGGTGTTTTATAGCCCCTTTAAGAGACCTCGCCTCTACCAAAATTGTTAATTACCTTTTCACGGCTCAAGAATTTCATTGCTATCGCGTCACCTAACTTTGTGAACTATCATTATAACAACGGCTTCTACTTGCCACGCCACGCGATTATCAGTTTTCCTACATTAAAACAACTCTCCCGGAAGATTAAAACACGAGCAACGCTCTTTTATTGCAACGCAGCACACAGAAAACTTATTCACACGTCCCCGATTTTCTCTGGTATTATAATATGTAAACAGAAATTGATGTCTATTACGAACTCTTATTCCTATATCTTCTTCGTGTTAGTTGAGATAAACATTTGTACAAATTATCTTATTGCTTATTTCCTTGTAGGTACAAGGGGAATATTAGAATACAGTAGACCTTGAGCGATAGTCAAATATTATAAAGCTTTGAGATTTCGTTCTCTTTGCACACTTAACATATAAAAGAATGAACAACGGTGTTCCATTTCGCTAAAGTTTTAAGTTTTCCGAAACTCACACACACAACAAGCAATATCTCCGAAATGGTTCACCCTACAAGAAAATTCATTGAGACATAAATTGTGTATTTTAGCAAGATCTACATTTCTTGTATAGTATGATTTGGTCTATCTCTAACGGTTTACCAGTTATGCAAAAGTCGTCCAGAGTAAATACGCCTACAGGGGCTATAGCCAGAAAATTCAAGATATACATTTCATTTGTCATCAAAATATCTCAAACATATGACATTTTAATCAAAATCGTTGGAGCCATTTTCAACAAAATAAATATTTTCGAAAAATGTTCCATGTAAAGGGTAGTTTAGGGTGGGGCTATTGTCTTCAAAGTCTTTGTGTCGCATCCTTGAAAGACATTAAACTTAAATACCAACTTTGGTTTTTAACCGACTTTTCGTTTTTGAGTTATACTGTTGCCGCAGAAGTTTTTCTAAAGCTTGAGTGAGTAGAGAAGATAATGTGAGTGTTGTACTAATGTGTTGTTTAGTTCCGGTACATAGAGCCAGTGAGATACTGTTGACGTCATCACATCCAACAAGAATATCCCGGAAAGGCCGTTTAGCGTTGTTGTATAGCGAAGTGTAAGCCGCCCCATGTTGCAGGAAGTATATTGTGTTGTGTGTGCACCCCAACCCTCCCTGGTCACTGTTTCACATAGGCACTAGGGGATGTACGGGTCGGAATTCCCTTATTTTGGTATACAACCTGTTGTATTCCACGCAAAAATTACATGTCGAAAATTCACCCCTTGAATAGGGTCCGTGTCTGTGAACAGCATAACTCAAAAACCAAAACTGTTAAAAACCAAAGTTGTTATTTAACTTTAATTTATTTCAAAGATACAACACAAAGATTTTGAAGAAAATTTCTTCACGCTAAATAGCCCTTATATGGAAAAGTTCTTGTAAATTTTTATTTTCTTGAAAATGGTTATAACGATTTTGATTAAAATGTCATGTGTTTGAGATATTTTGATGACAAATTAAATGTATATTTTGAATTTTCTGTCTATAGCCTATGTAGTTCTGTTTATTCTGTATGACTTTTGAACAACTTGTAAAGCGTAAGAGATAGACAAAATCATACTATACAAAAAATGTAGATCTTGCTAAAATACACAATTTATGTCGAAATAAATTTTCTTGTAGAGTGAACCATTTCGGAGATATTCCTTGTCATGTGTATCAGTTTCGGAATACAACTTTCGTGAAATGGAACATTGTTCATTTTTTATATGTTAAGGTGCAAAGAGAACGGAATCTCAAAGCTTTAAAACATTTGACTATTGCACAAAGTCTACTGTATTCTAATATTCCCCTTGTACCTACAAGGAAATAAACAATAAGATAATTTGTACAAATGTTTATCTCAACTAACATGAAGAAGATATAGGAATAAGAGTTTGTAAGAATAGTTAGTACATGAGTAGAGAAAGTCATGTGAGTGCAACACATCAGAATTTTTTTCTGTTGAAGCAGTGTCAAAACATGTATTACTGATGAAATTTTGATATTAAATTCTTGAGTGGAATACAATACTTCCCCTGCTTACTATAAGTGGAGATGAAGGGAATGATGTGATGAAAGCAATAGTACGATGACAGATGAAGCGATTAAATGGAATTGAAGAGACAACATTGAACTTGTTTCTCTGTGCTCGCTGACTCGCTTCCGTCTCAGATTTATCTTCCGACGGAATGCAACTGTCCAAAGGGACTTAACTAATGATGTTGGTGGACAATGCATCTCCCGGACACTTCTTTATCTTGGCTTTTTCTTCTCTTGAACCTACATCCCACAATAGCCACACAAGCAGGGGTCAACAAAACATACACCGAATCTCTCCACAGAAAGTTTACTATATATATGGTTTTGGGTGCAAGATTTAGTTGTCTCGTTATAGTTCAAATCATACCTCACAGCTACGACAGAGTAGTTGCCAAACTTTCTGTTTTACGGACCAATTCCTAGCTCGAAGTTGACTAAACCAGATGTCCAACCTTCTCTTTTGGGAACCTTACCTTGAGTTTCGGAAAACTTAAAACTTCCGTGAAATGGAACATCGTTGTTCATTTTTTATATGTTAAGTGTGCAAAGAGAACGGAATCTCAAAGGTTTAAAAGATTTCACTATCGCCCACAGCCTACTGTATTCTAATATTCCCCTTGTACCTACAAGGAAATAAGCAATAAGATAATTTGTACAAATGTTTATCTCAACTAACACGAAGAAGATATAGGAATAAGAGTTTGTAAGAATGGTTAGTAAAAGAGTAGAGAAAGTCATGTGAGTGCAACACATCAGATTTTTATATCTCAGCCGTACAAAGGGAAAGGAATTCCAAAGCTCCCTGGGGGAGCAAATATGAAGCAAATATTGATGTAATAATGTTGATTAAACTGTCCTCAATTACCAGTACAAATATCTATTTATACTACTAACAACCTGTATATTGTAATTTACTTATGCAACTCGAAGAAAATCTGCAGTTGAGTCAGCTAAGTCTGAAGTATTTAAATATTTTGTGCTAAACCATAAAAGTCATAATAAATACTAATTAAATTTTCTAATTTTATAATAAAATCAAATGTACTGAAAAAACCATTCATTTCAAGCATACCTTACAAACCTTTCTTACTTCTCCAGCCAAAAAATTGACACATTTCTTCGGAAATATAGGTTTTGAGGTTTTGGAAGAATAAATTATTAAATAATATATTAACAGTTTAGGAAAGTGTATGCCCACGGACGAGACAACGATTCCAAGGCTGAGTGAGAGATAGTGTGATACAGATATATAGAGATAGAGATATCTAGAGGGGGACGGATACACGGAGAGAGACGGGGTGTGAGAGAGGGGAGAGATGCAGAGATCTGGAGAGAGGGATGGGGCGAGAGACGGAGAGCTATGAGGAGAGATTGGAAGATAGAGATGGAGCGAAACAGGAAACGCGGGAGAAGGGGTGAGAGTGAGGGAGCGTGGCCGCGGCAGAGGTCAGGGTCGAGAGCGAGTGAGAGGGGTCGAGGGCAAGTGAGAGGGATCAAGGGCAAGTGAGAGGGGTAGAGGGCAAGTGACAGGGGTCGAGGGAAAGTAAGAGGGGTCGAGGGCAAGAGAGAGGGGTCGAGAACGAGTGAGAGGGGTCGAGAGCGAGTGAGAGGGGTCAAGGGCAAGTGAGAGGGGTCGAGGGCAAGTGAGAGGGGTCGAGGGCAAGTGAGAGGGGTCGAGGGCAAGTGAGAGGGGTCGAAAGCAAGTGAGAGGGATCGAGGGCGAGTGAGAGGGGTCGAGGTAAAGTGAGAGGGTTCGAGGGCAAGTGCGAGGGATCGAGGGCGAGTGAGAGGGGTCGAGGGAGAGTGAGAGGGGTCGAGAGCAAGTGAGAGGGGTCGAGGGCAAGTGAGAGGGGTCGAGGACAAGTGAGAGGGGTCGAGGGCAAGTGAGAGGGGTCGAGGGCAAGTGAGAGGGGTCGAGGGCAAGTGAGAGGGGTCGAGGGAGAATGAGAGGGGTCGAGGGCAAGTGAGAGGGGTCGAGGGCAAGTGAGAGAGGTCGAGGGCAAGTGAGAGGGGTCGAAAGCGAGTGAGAGGGATCGAGGACAAGTGAGAGGGTTCGAGGGCAAGTGACAGGGATCGAGGGAGTGAGAGGGGTCGAGGGCAAGTGAGAGGGGTCGAAAGCAAGTGAGAGGGATCGAGGGCGAGGGAGAGGGGTCGAGGTAAAGTGAGAGGGTTCGAGGGCAAGTGAGAGGGATCGAGGGAGAGTGAGAGGGGTCGAGGGCAAGTGAGAGGGGTCGAGGGCAAGTGAGAGGGGTCAAGGGCAAGTGAGAGGGGTCGAGGGCAAGTGAGAGGGGTCGAGGGCAAGTGAGAGGGGCCGAGGGCAAGTGAGAGGGGTCGAGGGCAAGTGAGAGGGATCGAGGGCAAGTGAGAGGGGTCGAGGGCAAGTGAGAGGGGTCGAGGGCAAGTGAGAGGGGTCGAAAGCGAGTGAGAGGGATCGAGGACAAGTGAGAGGGTTCGAGGGCACGTGACAGGGATCGAGGACAAGTGAGAGGGTTCGAGGGCAAGTGAGAGGGGTCGAGGGCAAGTGAGAGGGGTCGAGGGCAAGTGAGAGGGGTCGAAAGCAAGTGAGAGGGATCGAGGGCGAGTGAGAGGGATCGAGGGCAAGTGAGAGGGTTCGAGGGCAAGTGAGAGGGATCGAGGGAGAGTGAGAGGGGTCGAGGGCAAGAGAGAGTGACATCGGGTACGACACCGCGTACGACACCGGGTACGACACCGCGTACGACACCGCGTACGACACCGCGTACGACACCGCGTACGACACCGCGTACGACACCGGGTACGACACCGCGTACGATACCGGGCACGACACCGCGTACGAGACCGCGTACGACACCGCGTACGACACCGGGCACGACACCGCGTACGACACCAGGTACGACACCAGGTACGACACCGCGTACGACACCGCGTACGACACCGCGTACGACACCGCGTACCACACCGGGTACGACACCGCGTACGACACCGGGTACGACACCGCGTACGACACCGCGTACGACACCGCGTACCACACCGCGTACGACACCGCGTACGACACCGCGTACGACACCGCGTACGACACCGCGTACGACATCGCGTACGACATCGCGTACGACACCGGGTACGACACCGCGTACGACACCGGGCACGACACCTGTACGACACCGCGTACGACACCGGGCACGACACCGCGTACGACACCGCGTACGACACCGGGTACGACACCGGGTACGACACCGGGTACGACACCGGGTACGACACCGCGTACGACACCGGGTACGACACCGGGTACGACACCGGGTACGACACCGGGTACGACACCGCGTACGACACCACGTAAGACACCGGGTACGACACCGGGTACGACACCGCGTACGACACCACGTACGACACCGGGTACGACACCGGGTACGACACCGGGTACGACACCGCGTACGACACCGGGTACGACACCGCGTACGACACCGCGTACGACACCGGGTACGACACCGGGTACGACACCGGGTACGACACCGCGTACGACACCGGGTACGACACCGGGTACGACACCGCGTACGACACCGGGTACGACACCGCGTACGACACCGGGTACGACACCGCGTACGACACCGGGTACGACACCGGGTACGACACCGCGTACGACACCGCGTACGACACCGGGTACGACACCGCGTACGACACCGGGTACGACACCGCGTACGACACCGCGTACGACACCGGGTACGACACCGGGTACGACACCGGGTACGACACCGGGTACGACACCGCGTACGACACCGGGTACGACACCGGGTACGACACCGGGTACGACACCGCGTACGACACCACGTACGACACCGGGTACGACACCGGGTACGACACCGGGTACGACACCGGGTACGACACCGCGTACGACACCGGGTACGACACCGCGTACGACACCGGGTACGACACCGCGTACACCGGGTACGACACCGCGTACGACACCGGGTACGACACCGGGTACGACACCGCGTGCGACACCGGGTACGACACCGCGTACGACACCGCGTACGACACCGCGTACGACACCGGGTACGACACCGGGTACGACACCGGGTACGACACCGGGTACGACACCGGGTACGACACCGCGTACGACACCGGGTACGACACCGGGTACGACACCGGGTACGACACCGCGTACGACACCACGTACGACACCGGGTACGACACCGGGTACGACACCGGGTACGTCTACGGGTGGACCCCGGTATGACACCGGATACGTCATTGCTGGTGACACCGGGGGGAGGGACCTCGTTGAACTCCGGAGCGACTTCGTGAGAGACCTCGCGGAGCGGACTGCTGGAGCGATGAACCGAGGCTGAGAAGCTACGAGGGCGAAGTTGAGAGAGTGCACTGGATGGTGGGATTCGTTGAATTGCAGTTTTGCTACATTGCTGTCAGGAGTACTATATGGATGTCACCATGGAAGAGATGAAGGAATTACTAGCGTACTAACCCAAATCAAGAACCTGAAACAGGGAATGGATAAATGGAGTCAGAATGGAAAACGTAAACTAGGGAATGGAAGAAATGAAAATCAGACTGGTCAGATGGGAAGCGAAGTAACAGGGAATTCCGCCATAAGAGAAGATAGAGGTGAAGATAAGGAGTGTAAAGGAAGAAGTGAAGATAAAAATATATTCTGGAATGGGAAAGACGACTGAAGTGATCGATACGAAGATGGGGCTATTGGTCGGCGTGAAGAAAGCCACGGAACAACTCGACGGGAAGGTGGAACTCCTCTGCTAGCGCGTGGACGTCGGGGAATGCTTTAACACCCTGGAAGGAAGAGTCGACGGCATCGTCAAGGAACTGGAAGCCAGAGGTGGACGGAGGGGACAGTTACGCCCGCATTGGACAATTGAAGTGTACGATACGATGAAGTCGATCGGTTGTCATGAAACCTTGTGGATCGTTTTCAGATGGGAGCAGGATGACGTGTGTGTGAAGGGCAACCGGAGGAACGTGGCCAACGCTCAGATATCTCCCAGGTCTTCGCAACCAGGGGCCGCTACTTAACAATCAAGTAGCTCCTTAGCTACCTAACGAGGCTGAGTGCACCCCGGAACAGGTCTCCCACTTGGTAAGCAACAGCGCTAGCTAAATAAAACGTATATCTTAAATGTTTTGGGAATAGTTTCTGAAGTCCTCTACATTTTGACTTACTTTTATATACATGGTAAACTGTAAGACAAAGACAAAACTTTACTACACAAAAGATAAAGGTACATCTTGTGTAAAGCAGAAAACTTATGTCAGTTTTTTCTTCGTTATCTATTTCCCAAATATTCCTTGTTATTGCTTTGAATTTTCCTATACTCAGAAAATGTGAAGTTGTTATTCAGTTTTTACCTTCTCTACTGGTAAGTAGGGGAAGTTTTGTATTCCACCCAAAAATTCGATGTCGAGATTTCACCAGAAATGTGTTTTTGAGGCCTCGTGAATAAAAAAAGGCATTTTTACAAAAAGGTCCGTGTGTGTGTTTGTGTCAGTCTGTCAGACTTTGGACAGCATAACTCAAAAACGAAAAGTCGTTTAAAAACCAAACTTGGTATTTAAGTTTAGTGTCTTTCAAGGATGTAGGATAGGAACAGTGTTCCTATTTGAGAAAAGTGTAAGTATTAGAAGATTCAGACAGATAACAAGTAATATCTCCGAAATTGTTCATAAACACACACACACACACACACACTCACACACACACACACACACACAATACCAAACTTGGTATTTAAGTTTAGTGTCTTTCAAGGATGCGACACGAAGATTTGGAAGAAAATAGCCCCACCCTAAACTACCCTTTACATGGAAAATTTTGATTTTCTTGAAAATGGTTCTAACGATTTTGATTAAAATATAATATATATGAGATATTTTTGTGACAAATGAAATGCATATCTTGAATTTTCTGGCTATAGCTCATGTAGTCGTATTTACTGTGGACGACTTTTGCATAACTGGTAAACCGTTAGAGATAGACCAAATCGTACTGTACAGAAAATGTAGATCTTGCTAAAATACACAATTTATGTCTAAATAAATTTTATTGTAGGGTGAACCATTTCAGAGATATTCCTTGTTGTGTCTGTGAGTTTCAGAAAACTTAAAACTTTCGTGAAATGGAACATCGTTGTTCATTTGTTTTGCATGTTAAGTGTGTAAAGAGAACGGAATCTCAAAGTTTTAAAACATTTGACTATCGCTCAAAGTCTACCGTATTCTAATATTCCCCTTGTACCTACAAGGAAATAAGCAATAATATAATTTGTACAAATGTTTATCTCAACTAACAAGAAGAAGATATAGGAATAAGAGTGCAATACATCAGATTTTTTGGATCTGAAGTTGTATTTTTAATTGAAATTTCGATATCGAAAAACAAAATTATATAAACAGTCAAGAATCCAAATTTTGTTTTATCTTATGGAAGGGAAAAGGGAAAGGAAAAAGAATTTTGCCAACAATAATTGCATTGCAGCTCTCTCCATGTCTCTCAGGCAGCCCAGTGTTCAGGCATACTAACTTATATACGAGCGAGCGATAAGGCCGCGGAGGACGGATGAATGAAGATTACGAAACAAAGAAAACGATGATTGAAGGACTTAAAACGGCTGCTCCTTCCCCTAGCAAGCACGTAACGGATTTCTGCTTTAGGGCTGAACAGCAGGTGCTAAAGAAATACGACCAAGAGATGTCAGCACTGTCTCGAGTCTTCTTCATGCAGGATAACCTTTGCAAAAATAGTGAAATGTAAGAGATAGACAAAAACCTTTTGCACAGAAATGTGAATCTCGTTAAAACACACAATTGTCTTTTTTCGTGGAAATAAGCATTTCCGAAGTATTTCTTGTTATGGTCTGAATGTTAAAATTCTAATTATTTTCTCAATTAGGAAGCAGTTATTGGTTTTTTACCATCTAACCGTGCAAACTGAATGGAATTTCAAAGGAATCACATAGTGACTGAATCTTAAAATCTTTGACTATCGCTTAGTCACAAGTTTAGTCACTGTACTGTGACGTCGGTCATAGGAGGGGCGGGGACAAGCCTCTTCAAACCACATGCCGTGTTGGCGAGCGGGATAAAATATACTATTTATTTTTTCGAAATCGGCCGATCAAAGAATAGTCGAGGAAATTTGCAATAAGATAAATTGTACAAATGTTTGTCTCAACTAACACGAAGAAGATATAGGAATAAGAGTTTGTAAGAATGGTTAGTACAAGAGTGAGTAGAGAAAGTCATGTGAGTGCAACACACGGGTATATAAAGGATCGACATAATTATTGAATTTGTTGTTGGTAAGGATACTCGTGTGTGTGTGTGTGTGTGTGTGTGTGTGTGTGTGTGTGTGTGTGTGTGTGTGTGTGTGAGGAAGCAAGAAGTGTTTGCTGGTGGACAGACATGAATCACGTTGGGGCAAGATGGTGGGCATGGCCACGTTCTGTCTGCCAATACCAAGTGTTGGGAGCGAGTGATTGATTGGTCACTCAATTCACGCCTACTCACCACAAACACAAATGTCAATAATTTCCTATCAAACTCCTAAACCTTACTTGCACTTCAAGAATTTTACAATATCATATCTCTGAATATTATTTCAACACTGCATTTGCTTTTGATTTTTAGTCGTAAGTGGGGGAAGTATTGTATTCTACACAAAAATTCGATGTCGAAATTTCACCAGAAACATATATTTTTGGATCCAAAAAAGCATTTTTTGGAAAAAGTTCTGAACAGCATATGTAAAAAATCAAACGTTAGTCAATAACCAAAGTTGGTATTTAAGTTTAAAGCTTTCAAGGATGCGAGACGAAGATTTTGAAGAAATTCCTTCAACTTTAACGGTCCTTAAATGGAAAATTGTGATTTTCTCAAAAATGGCTAACGATTTTGATTAAAGTGCTATATATTTAAGATATTTTTATGAAAAGGAGTTATATATTTTGAATTTTCATTCATTGGTTTGCATTTTGAAGTTTTTTATAACACGCACACACATATTTTTCTAAAAATACTTTTTATGGATTCAGGGTGTGTGAAAACATATTTCCGGTGAAATTTCGACATCGAATTTTTGGATGGAATACAATACTTCCCCTACTTGCTAGACCCCAGAAAACGATACAAAATCCCCCTTTGACCTCGTGTTAGTGAAGCGAAACTGAACTTCATTCCCTAGCACTTGCTCACAGTTCATCAACATTATCGTCACATCGTTTACAACACACCAGATCTTCCTCTGTTATATGACGTCAGTTGTTCACGTGTGACGTTGTATGTATATCAGAGAAACAAATGACTGTCGTTGTTGTTGTTCCACTGGAAATCACAAAGTTCCGGAGTGCCAACTTATAATAAATATAGTACAAACAGCAATTACATCGCATCGCCCGGAAATTCCGGTTGTTGCCTGTTAAACATACATACAGACTACCGACCTAAACATATGCCCTTGTAGTGTGTGGCAGGGCTGTCCATATGATGGGGAAAATAACTGTTAAAAGTAACAGTTACACTTGCACAAAAATCACGTCTTTCTCAAACAAAAACAAAATGTCGGTTAAGAACCAAAGTTGCTATTTAAGTTTAATGTCTTTTTGAAAAATATGACATCAACATTTTCAAGAAAATTCCTCCGCGCTAAGCTACCCTTTACATGGAAATTTTTTCGAAAATTTTCATTTTCTTAAAAATAGCTTCAGTGATTTTGATTAAAATGTCATCTGTTTGAGATATTTTAATGACAAATGAAATGTATATCTTGAATTTTCTGGCTATAGCCCCTGTAGTCGTATTTACTCTGGACGACTTTTGAATAACTGGTAAACTGTAAGAGATAGACAAAATCTTACTGTACAAAAAATGTAGATCTTGCTAAAATACACAATTTATGTCTGAATAATTTTTTTTGTGGCATGAATCATTTCAGACATATTCCTTGTTATTTCTGTGTTCATATTTTTTTAGGTAAGGTCGTGGATAAAACATATTTTTGTTGCAGGTCGAGTAATAAGGGAAAGGGTCAACTCCCAAGTGGAAACGTGGTAACCTAAGCCAGAGTAGCAATTTGCCCAAATGGAGTTTTACCCCCAGCACGATCTGAGAGGCCGGAAGAGGCTACCTAGCCCAGCGCCGCCGCCTCCGGGTGGCCACAGCTGTCTGTCCTTGGAAACAAAGGAACAACACATGCCATATGCAGTACGCTTTGACGTGATGTAAACACTAAACGTTACGTGTTTATAACACTTTGTTACGGACCATCAGGAGCAAGCCTTCATTCTGGGACCAGATGCAACACCTCGGCAAACTGCAGCATTAACTACTTCCGCGATATTCTCATTCATTCTTCAGTAATCTACTCGAGTCTGGATGAATCAATACCGATCCAAATACAGCCCAGATTATACTCTTAAACTTTTTAAATGTATAATATATATGTAAAATAAATTGCATCCATTTTCCTCTAATAGTTTAGAAATTATAATCAAATTTGTTTATTTTTTGTTACGTCGCTTAAAGGGACCCATTTTGGACCCATATCCACTCATAGTTCAAAATTAAGGTACTTTTTAAAATTGCCTTAGGATTCTCCGTAATAGAAAAAATTTATTAATTAAATATATTTGTTTTTACCTAGAAATTGTAATTTTCCTCTTAAAAAATCAAAAGTATACGTATAATAATTGTAGGAATTACCTTATTACTAATTTTCTTGTAGGTAAAAGGGCAATATGGGAATACAATAGACGTAAATAATAGTCAAATGCTTTAAATGTGGGTGACGAATGAAATTCCGCTGTCTATGCACGACATAAATTTTGTCTTTTAGTGAGATCTATATTTTTTTGTATAGTAAGATTTTGTCTACTTCTTACGGTTTGCGAGTTATTCAAAAGTAAGAGTAAATACGACTACATAGGCTATAGCCAGAAAATACAAAACATGCATTTAATTTGCCATCAAAATATCTCAAACCATTTTAATCCAAATCGTTAAGATACATTTTAATGAAAATCACATTTTTGGATCGAATACAATGCTTCCCCTACATATATGTAGTAGAGAAAGTAAAACCCAATGTGCAGGGGATTCGAACCCGCGGCGCATAGACGCTAGTGTCTACTTTGCACGACTCTAAGCTCTTGCTGCAGTAGAATGGTGAATCGTGAAATAAGCATGAAAGCGTTCCGAGATTATTTCTGACGTAATATTGCTACATATATATGAAACGGAATTTCCACAACAATAAGTTCTGAAGACATAAAAACGCAATTTAGTTGGTTGCTATGATACTGCGTT
Source organism: Tenodera sinensis (assembly GCA_030765045.1). NCBI lineage: Eukaryota > Metazoa > Arthropoda > Insecta > Mantodea > Mantidae > Tenodera > Tenodera sinensis. The sequence continues at coordinate 119,212,568 of CM060971.1, forward strand.
TCCATGACGACACTTGCTTTAAATTCAGTGGAGCGCTTTAAAACAAACCATTTGCAATATCCCGCCCGGATAATCTCCTAAGTATCACAATGATCAAGAAGGCGGTGGACTCTTAACAAAAGACTTCCTTCTTTTGCGACATTTTATCAGGCGATTTAGGGATTAAAGTCTAGCGCAAGAGAGAAGACAAAAAAATAACGCCACCAGCTTCCGCAGCTTTCTTCTTCTTCTTCCTAGTCGACGAAAATTTGTTTCTCTGTGCGGGAAATTCCCTCCCGAGTGGAGAGACAGAGAGAGGTGAGGTGGGAGAAGGTCTGTTTGCTTTTGTAAGGATTATAAAAAAGGGAGTCTTTGTAAAATGTCTGGTTTAGAAGTTTATGGAACAATTTATTTCAATTATTAGAAGTCGTCAGTGAGAGGCCCTTGGAGAATATTACGTAACACAGTTTTCCTTTTAAGAAGATGCATTAGAAATATTTATCTAAGACAACAGTGATCCATTTACTGCATTAAATTTCACCAACTGGCACTACTTGTGTTTCTTTGTTACTAACTGAAATACCCAACGTTGTCCGTGGTTCGACGGTTTATCCCAATAATTACTTACTTTTCCTGTGCCCAATAGTCTCGTATTTCCTTGAAGCCATTTAAAAAATCAATAAAAACATGTGAAAGACTCTTTGTCAAAGCACTTTTGAACAACGAAAAAATACCACAAATGTATTGTATGTTGAAGAGCGAGTAGCAAGGGATATATGAATGTTCTACGTAAAAGAGAAGTGAGTAGAGAAAACCGTGTAATACCTTGCATTTATATTTCAGTTATGGAAAATTGTGTATTGAAGAGCGAGTACAGGATATGTGACTGCGTTACTTAAAAGAAAGACGAGTAGGGAAAACAGCGTGAAAGTAATAATGTGCATAAATAGATAGCAGTAAACGCTCCATGAAAAGATATATGCATGTATCGAATTTCGTGCTTATCAGTCTAGTAAAGTAAGGAGGGGAAGTATTGTATTCCATCCAAAAATTCGATGTCGAAATTTCTCCGGAAATATATTTTAAGGCCATTGAATAAAAGAAAAGCAGTTTTAGATAACGGTGCGCGTGCGTGTTTGTCAGTATATGCACAGCATAATTCAAAAACGAACAGTCGGTTGAAAACCAAAGTTGGTATTTAAAGGTAAAAGTGGTAAAGGGGGATACCTCGCTCACGTTGACCTATTGTGGGTACCAGCCAACGCGAGGAAGTCGCTGAGATGTCTTCATCCCGGCGCTAGGCCCCCCCCCCCTCCAGCATCACACCGCAAGTCCGGGGCGGTATCGTACGAAATGGCCACCCCCCCCCCTCGACGGAGGACAAGGGCCAGCAGACGCCACCCAGCGCCGAGAACAGCAGTTACCATGCACAATCATCCACGCCATCTGTCCAACACCGCGCCAACTACATGCCTGGAACCAGGACCTCCTAAATACCGGACCTGACACTGTGATTCAAGATGGCGGCCTATGTGGTGGGAACTACTTATAAACAACTCGTCTACAGGCTACGATTTCAACGCAGTAAAATAAAAATGTGGTGTAATAACACGCCTATTTTGTGAATATGGGCTGTGTTAAACACAAAAACACTGTCTTAAACATAAACTCAAGTAAACAAAAAAGAATGACATTTAATATTAAACGATAAACCATGGGCAATGAAATATATAACCTCAAATATCATTCATGGAATCTACAGGTTTACATGCCATTATGTAACTCAAATTACAAAGAAGATAGACAAAACTGCAAGCAGCGTGTAACTTAAATAAAACAGAAGTGTTGACATTGAGTTGACTCAATTATTAATCATTGTTTACACTGTTTTTCACATTTGTACAATGTACATAATGTTATATACCTACACAAACATACTATACTGGATGGCTGATATACAAGTGCTGCCATTTACAATAATTAGCTACCTACTGAATTCAAAAGCTTTAGGGTGGAAATTTGCTTTTACTATTACTGAAAACTTTTGATTACTCAGTTTGCAACAACATATTACTCAGCACTTCATGACACTTTATTTTACACGGGGAATCCACAAAAGCAGATGAAATATTAAAAATAATAACCTTAAAACAGCACTGTAAATGAAATACATGAAATACGTAACCTTAAATCAGCATTGTAAAGCAACATTGTGTTAGCTTAGGTTAGGTTAGTTTTGCATATGAGTGGGGTGACAGGGTCCTGTGTTATCGAAATATTTACAATTTGGGCAGTGTTTATGCAATCATTTCAACGTAAATGCATTAATCAATCATTGTAGCATATTTTACACTCGTTTATACACATTTATTAGCTAAATATCCGCCGCATAAGCGAAATAAAACCACTTCATCGACCGTACGAAATTTTCTCATAAATAAAACACGAAGCTTGAGCGCACAATAAAACTTACAAGATCGTAATCAGCAATAAAAACTGCATCCATTGCACTATGTTTCATTCGTTTTCTCGAGCGGCCGATTTTGTAAATATTTACCAAACTTTGCTATAGTCTACAGTTTTACATGCAGCAACATAACACATTTCTTCTAAACTACAGCTACACATTTAAATTACAAAGACAAAAGATAATGTATAAATACAAGCAGCATACTACTTACATGAAACAAACTGTTGGTGTTGCAGCTGTCACTAATTGAGTCCACTCGAAATGATTCTTTCACTATTCACATTATTCACCATGTCATATATACACCGGCAACCAACACACATAACGCTGCAATTTATAGTAATTAAATACTGAATTTAGAAGCTTTACGTTGTAATTTACCTTTTGTTTTAACTGAAAGTTTCTGATATTTAATTTGCATCCGGGAATGCAACAGTTACGGTGCATTGTCATGTTTCAGGTTAGGTTGTAGTATGGCAACAATAACATACACTACTGGAACAGTTTTTCTTCAACAACCTCTCACCACTGTAATCGTGACACAAATTGTACTTGCAAACATATAAATTAACCACACTATACGGTTAACGTAGCCATAGTCTTAGATGGAACACAATAAACATGAACACGTGGTTAAACACACGGCACAGTCAACACGTTATTAGATTTATTCCTGTTCCTATACTGCCCAAATAAAACTTTTGAAACACTCGCTTTGCTAATATGAAGACAAACTTACATAGGAATTATTATAAGAAACAATAACTCGAAGACATAGAAAATAATACGAAAAACAGCGTGTGGAAACACCTCAGAAATCATCGCCACCAGCCGACGCCATTTTTGTACAACTTAGATGGCAGTGTCAGGTCCGTTAATCTAGAAGGTCCTGCTGGAACTGCACCACCTGAAACACTTCACCTCGAGACATCGAGCTGTCAACATGGGGAAGAACCGCCGCGCTAAGAAGAGGACCACACCGGCTACTCCTGCTACATCCGTAGCTAAGAAGCCGAGAAACAACTCCAGCAACACCGCCTCAACTGGCTGGCCCAGCTCGACGCGCTCCGAGGAGAGTACACCTTCACCCCCGGCGCCGGTTTCCAGCCGAACGCATGGACCAGTCAACACCACCTCGGCCGGCCAGTCCAGCCAGACGATACCGGAAGAGACGCCTCAGACCTCCGCCGACAAAACCACAGCTTCACCGGGATCGCGCACACAGCACCGCGGCACTTACAGTGCCGTGTTAGTGGACGTCCCGCATCATCTACCGACGCAGCTTCTCCGGGGCTATGTCGCGAAATTGTGGCCTTCAATTTCGAGGGTCACTCGCATCCAGTCCAAGAGAGGCCCAATTCCACTGGTGCGCCTTTTTTTTCACAAAAAAGGCGCATTATGACGCAGCAATCGACGCTGGCCTGGAACTACTGGGGGACTCCCTACGGATCGAACCGACCCGGGCCGAATTCACTCCACCCTGCCGACGCTGTTGCCTCTACGGCCACAATGAAGCAGGATGCACTGCACCTCCCCGGTGCCACTACTGCGGGGCACCCAGCACGACCTCACACGACGCCGCCGCTTCTGCGCTTCCTGCTGGGGGCAGGATCACTTCACCGGGCAAGCTTGCTGCCCGTCTAGGAAGCAACCAACACCGTCTCACCGGTCAGCGCCTGGCCAGCGCTGGGTCAGCGGGGACCAGAGCAAGACAGCCGACGCCACGCCGGAGTTCTCCACAACCTCTGCTACGCTGATCCTCCAAAGGCTGGAGGACCTCCAGGCAGAGATTACCCATCTACACACCCGATTAGACAACGCCGAAGAAATGTTCACAAACTTCAGGGACACCATGGAGTACTACATCTCACGCACTCTTATACCTACCAAGCATGAGGTGAATAGCAACCAGAGGACCCTGGAGTCAAAACTCTTCCTCAAGGAAGAGGTCTCTGCTCTTCAGACGATGCTGGAGGAGCGATATCCAACAGACGCCGCCGCGCCTTATGGGGCCAATGCAGCACCTCCGACGCAACACCGTGGACGTCGGCGGTACTAACATCGTAACAAATTCCCTCAATTTCCTTCACCTTAATACTTCCTTAATTATCACACCTGACTACCCAAGGGCGTAATCAGGGCCTCGGCCATGTTTACGTCTTGGCAACTTCTCTCCTGGCTTTGGCCCTTGTGGCCAGCCAATAAACCCGCTCCCTTAATCCGCAGGTGCATTAGCGGTACTGCCAATCCTTTCCTCCCTAAATTCTATCCGATGGAGGTTTTTTAGTGGGTAGTACCTTCGGGTGAAGCCTACAGTCCCCCTCTGTGCCATCCCAGCACATGTGGCACGGGAATCGAACCCGCGACCTCCCGCAGACGTTACCACCTGAACCATCCCGCAGAAGACAGAGCACTGCGCGACAAGAACGCGTTAAAGGTAGAGAGTTTAAAGAGGAGTTGAAACCGTTGTCCTCACGACCTGATGTCCTATAACTCGATGGATGGTGCAGACCCCAATTAAAGTAACGTCTCCACTCCTTTAGAAAAGGGAGATCTTATCCCCCAGTGACGTAACACTGCTCCCTTATGGAGACAGGGTAACCCACACCTCAAACTTGCAACGAAATATTTTGGGACAATAATATTGATCCGTGGTGATATTCAAAATGTAACTTTTCCCACAGAAATCAATCTATATATCTAATAATATATAATATATAATAATATAATAATAATATATATCTAATAATATATCTAATCAATCTATGATAGAGGTAGCTGTGTTTCAGTTTAACGTCGAGAAGTCGGCGAACTGATAACATTAATACCTTGTACCTGTAAGCAGAATCAGTGTAAGCTGCAACAACCCAGGACAGATTGTACCGAGGAATAGATAAGCCACTTATGTTGAGAGAAATCATTAGTAAACGCAATCAGGTAGCAAACATTAGCTGTAAATGTTCTGGGAAATGCATTATGGCGCTTTAGCGCCCTGATAAAGCCAGTTAGGTTGGAACTATTGGACGTGGGACGATAAGTGATAGTTCTCAGAAGCTACAGTGTTATATGGTTAATTTGTAACTGATGTACGCGTGCATTAACGCTTTCATGAAGGAGGTCTTTGTCGTGGGTTTCAAGGCGAATCAGACGTACTTAGCCACTATTGTTGCAACCTGACAAGGTTCAAGGCGAATATTAGAATACACTAGACTGTGAGCTGTGAGATAGCTTTGAGATTACGTTCTCTTTGCACACTTAACACATAAAAAACTGAACAAAGATGTTCCATTTCACGAAACTTCACTCTACAAAAACATTTATCAAGGCATAAATTGTGTATTTTGCAAGATCTACATTTTTTGTATAGTAAGATTTTGTCTATTTCTTACGGTTTAAAAGTTATTCAAAAGTCGTCCAGAGTAAATACGACTACATGGGGTATAGCCAGAAAATTCAAGATATACATTTCATTTGTCACAAAAATATCTCAAACATATGACATTTTAATCAAAATCGTTAGGGTCATTTTCAAGAAAATCAAAATTTTCGGAAAAGTTTCCATGTAAAGGGTAGTTTAGGGTGGGGCTATTTTCTTCAAAATCTTCATGTCGCATCCTTGAAAGACATTAAACTTACATACTAACTTTGGTTTTTAAACTACTTGTCGTTTTTGAGTTATGCTGTCCACACACACACACACGGACCTTTTTCTAAAAATGCTTTTTTTTGGATTCAGGGGGTCTCAAAACACATAATTCCGGTGAAATCTCGATATCGAATTTTTGGATGGAATACAATACTTCCCCTACTTACCAGTAGAGAAAGTAAAAAGTTACTGGACTGGATTTTGCCATTTTCTCACACTACCAATAAAAATACACGGAGACATCTGTTGGCAGTTTCAGGAACTATAAGGTGACGTGTGTTTCTTAGCTCCCTTTAGTGTGGTTACGGATGCAGATACCCCAAGTTGAAAAACAAAACACAATAGCAGCGCGTTATCGATATGTATTCATGAAGCGAGTGCATTAAACGTCACGTGTTTACAATTTAAATTGCATCCTCATCGAAACAGCTGTAGAGGCTGTAGGATGGTTATTGCATGGAAATTCCTGCAACGCTTCATTCAGCCCTGGCTGGCTGGCGCCAAAGTGTAGACTCGCTCTTACGTCACTCACTCATACGTTTTATACGTTACGGAAACGGCATCTACCGCCCTGGTCTTGTGTGTGTGTGTGTGTGTGTGTGTGTGTGTGTGCGTGTGTGTGTGTGTGTGTGTGTGTGTGTGTCGGGATTGGAAATTTATTCCCTTCAGCGAAATGATGATTTATTTATGGTCCGCCAAACAAAAACAGATATCAAATATTGGAATTAGCATCACAATAGGCTGATACGGTATTGCTACTGTTTATCGCCAGAGGGAAACACATTCGCCGTGACTGCCTGACATATGCCCCTCCCCGGGGGGCTTAGTAAACGTTCCAAGTACCCCCACCTAGGATTATCCCCACCGCTGACACCAATTTTTCGGTGTTCGGGCATTGGCGTCTGATTTCCTGGAACTGTGTACGGAAATCGATTTATACATCTTGGAATTCTATCATAAACACTTTAAACTGTCGCACCTTTGTTAACTGTTAAGTTCTATGCATTAATAGTACTCAGAAATTCGATATCGAGATTTCACCGCAAATTCTGTGAATTAAGAACGTCAAACCCTTTTAATAAAATTTGAGGAGTTGCACTCACTCAAGTATATGAAAGCTAGTCGCTTTCTAAAAGCTTAATTCCGCTCTCTTTACATGGCTGATAGATTAAAAACTGATTAACAATTTTCCAATTTAGAAAATAAATACTAACTTTGCATTTTAACCGACTTTTAGTTTTTTAACTATGCTGTTTAGAGACATCCATGCGCGCGCACCTTTTTCTAAGTAGTTTTCTTTGGATTCAGGGGTCCAATTACATATACTTCCGGTGAAATTTCAATATCAATATTTTGGATCAAATACAATGCTTCCCCTACGTGCTATACGTAGTGCAGAAAGTAATACAGTGGTACAAAAGTAATTGCACTGGGCTGTTAGTCACACTGGTGTCAGAAGTGGGATTTCGTGGAATATCGGTTTATTTCAATACCTTTTGGGGGATGGTCACGTGATGTTCTATAGATGTATTATATAACTCTCTAACTTGCTAGCTGTGTCCAAAGTGAAACGTTTATACACGTATAAAGTGCAGCTGACTTGTGTGTTAAGTTACCCATAATGCACGAGTGTTATCTTGTGTGCGCAGAGACACTTTTACATGACGTAATGCATATGGAAGTGGAGATGATATCCACGTTTCAGTGCTTCTCACTTACTTTCAGACAACTTTGTAACGAAAAAGTTAACTTCCTTTCTTCCTTTTCTCGTTTTTAAGAAGCTTATCGGATCAAAGTTGGGGGAAAACATAAGGTCGGTTGGCGACACTGCTCAAGGAAAGGCAGCGAATGGGAAAATGAAATGAAAACCCTAGCAGATGCGGAATGGAAAAGAAACATATAAAAAAATGTAATTACAAACTGTCTTTCTCGTCGGCTGGCTGCTAGGTACTCAGCCAAACTTTCCAAAGTTGGCACGTCGGTGTTTTTAGACCACTTTGTTCAGGAATAAAATGTCTAGCCTACTTCCCTCTGTAGTTCGTACAATGTATAGAACAAGGGGCACACTTATATCTATCACTGACAATCTCTACTCTGTCTACTAAGTAGAGCAAGTATTGTATTCGATGTGGAGATTCTACCGGAAATATGTTTCAGGTTCCCTGAATCCGAAAAAAAAAACATTTTTAGAAAAAGGTCCATTTGTGTGTGTCAGTCTGTGGACAGCATAACTAAAAACGATTAGTGGGTTAAAAACCAAAGTTGGTATTTAAGTTTAATGTCTTTAATGAAACTGGTTGCTAATTTTGGTTTCTAAACGACTTTCTGTTTTTCAGTTATGTTGTTCACACACACGTGCGCACGCGCACGGACCGTTTTCTAAAACTTTCTTTTTGGATTCAGCTCGCCCCAAGGCATATGTTTCCGGTGAAATTTCGACATCGAATTTTTGGATGAAATACAATACTTCCCCTAAGGAAGTAGAACTGAATGCGGGGAGGAGGTATCGATGATTGGGGTGCAAATATTACTGCAGCATTTTATAACTCAAAATAAATATTTATTCTCATAATATTTATATTTCTAAAAATAATTGTATGATATCAAAATATTAAAACAAGGATATAAATAACAGTTGTGCTCTATTTACAGTTGGACAAATATTTCATTATATTTCGCAAATCTGTAGTCACTTGTTATTTTACACTGTGGTGGAAATTAAACAGGGTATTGCGATATTTATTGTTGCGTTGTGTTTTGTTTCTGCAATTTTCCCAAAGCTATCCATGCTTAAAATGTTTTATGAATACACGCAGCTCGCACGCACGCACGCTTCAACTCAACTGTGTGCATTTCGTTTTTTATCATCGCACTGACTCGTTTTCACAACTTTGTAATTAGAAAGGGTTTTAGATAAAACTGTAAACGCAGCTGAATTGCTGTTATAATACAAGGGAGGGATGTATGCAAAAACACCCTCGAAACACAGCGTGGTTAATTCACACAGAGTGAGTGAAAATTATATTAGCTGTCCAGCAATTAACACGAGTAGTCCGTTTTCTTTTCATTGCCAGGACATAGCAAGACATACCTCGGAAACGGTTAACACTACAAAACATTTCACATCCGTCTTAGCAAGATATACATTTTTTGTACAGTATGATTTGGTCTATCTCTAACGGTTTACCAGTTATACAAAAGTCGTCCAGAGTAAATACGACTACAGGGTTATAGCCAGAAAATTCAAAATATACATTTCATTTGTCATAAAAATATCTCAAACATATGGCATTTTAATCAGAATTGCTACACCCTTTTTTGAGAAAATCAAAATTTTGGAAGAAATTTAGCATGTAAAGGGTATTTTAGGGTGGGGCTATGGGGGCCTCAAAACATATATTTCCTCGACACCAAATTTTTGTGTGGATACTTACTAGTAGTGAAAGTAAAATCACTTTTTTTGGATTCAGAGTCCAAAGATATGTATTTCAGGTAAGATATCGATATTGAATTTTTGGATTGAATACAATGCTTCCCCTGCCTAGTAGAGAATGCAAAAGAGCAATCTAGAAGTAAAAGAAAAGAGGAAATGTAATGAAAATACGACTGACTCAATGTTTTTGTTTCATGTTTTGCGAATGGTCCATTTTCTTAACAGTGAACATCTGTTATTGGAAATATGTATTGCATAAGCTGCTGTGTGTGTGTGTGTTTATATATACGTCCATCTAATGAAAGAAACAAAGCAGAAAGTTGCATCAATGGACAACATCGCTGGCTTTTTCATCCAGAAGGAATGTTGTTGGACAAGAAATGAATGAATGCCTGTCATACAACGCTTTGTCTCTCCTCGTTTGGAAACAAAAATGGTTTGTGGTCGGTCTATAGAGAGAAACAAGTTGATATTTGGCGCGTGTATTATCAGCGAAACAATGCTCTGTTACGTCATACAAACGTCATCTCAATAGATGAAGGGAGTTGGGGGGGGGGGGTTGTTTACTGCCGCTCAACTTTGAAATACTTTTGTTAGCAGTGGCGTTGCCAACCAGGAAATAGACCCGCTTCCTCTAACATCTTCAAATAATAGCGGGATACTCACAAAGTAAGCTCCCATTGTTTATAATAAACTGTGTAGATTAAATCTCACTATACAAAAATGTGCATCTCGTTAAAATACACAAGTTATGTCCAAATGTATTTTTGTAGAGTTAACCATTTTCGATATATTCTTTGTTAGTTTACATAAGTCCCAGGCGTACAAAGGGAGTGGTATTACTGAGTCGTAGGACTTAGGGAAGGAAGGAAGGAAGGGCACGATTCCCGGAACGTTGTCTTTAGAGTAGACGCTGGTGTGGTGGATTTTCTCGACAGACAGACAGACAGACAGACAGACAGACAGACAGAGAAGCCTGACATTATCTTGGTGAAACGGTTGTATTGAATATAATTCGCTCCTAAACCGAGAAGGAGGGAGGGAGGGAAGGAAGGATTATTAACTGGGGGAGTGAGGGAGTTTTCTCAGAGTGAGTGTCAAGGAAGACGCGGGCGATATCAGAAAAGCCCAAACTTCCGCAACAATAGCGGCCCGCCCGCCCAACCGACATTTCTACAACTGTAATGGCATGCAAATGTATTCAAAACCGAGCAACGCTCTGAATCTTTGCACAAAGAATGGATTTGTCTTCCACGGTGATTAGGTCGGCTACTGCTACTGCTACTTCCATATCATCTTGCTTTTAACACTTCATTTGTTTTATATTGGCCTCGCCTCGTACTCTTACTCCGGTTACTTTCCTATCAGCCTATTGTATTCTAACATTTTCCCACAAGTACAAGCTCCCAAGAAGTCAAGTGGATCTTACTGCTCTTACCTAGGCTATAGCCCCTGTGGTCGTATTTACTCTGGAGGACTTTCGCACAACTGGTAAACCGTTAGAGATAGACCAAATCATACTATACAAAAAATGTATATCTTGCTAAAATACACAATTTATGTCTGAATAAATTCTCTTGTAGAGTGAACCATTTCGGAGATATTCCTTGTTATGTGTGTGAGTTTCGGAAAATTTAAAACTTTCGTCAAATGCAACATCGTTTATTTTTTATACCTTAAGAATACAAAGAGAACGGAATCTCAAAGCTTTAAAAGATTTCACAATCGCACAAAACCTACTGTATTCTAATATTCCCCTTGTACCTACAAGGAAATAAGCAATAAGATAATTTATATAAATGTTCATCTCAACTAACACGAAGAAGATATAGGAATAAGAGTTTGTAAGAATGATTAGTACAAGAGTGAGTAGAGAAAGTCATGTGAGTGTAACACATCAGATTTTCTTACATGAGGCTTCATTTTTGTGACAATAAGCTGTTATTTATAGAAATTTACGGCATCTTGCTGTCACTCGTTACCAACTCTTTTACTTTTTTCTAAACTCGTCCTAGTTGTTGTTCGATTGAACGTACCATAATAATGGATGGTTGTGGTTTCTTCTGATTGGTGAAAACTTGCACTTTAATAAAGAGGTGTTTGGGTGTAAAAATTGTTATATGTATTGGTTTTAAGTTCAATCACATGACAATTAGCCAGTTGCCCTTGTATCTGCAATGTTAAAACATTCGACTTAGTTTCAATAACTTTTATTTTTCATTTTCATATTATTTATTTATAATGGCGCTCGCATCGCAGTTCATAATACAAATTGCTATTTTTACTTTCTCTACTAGTATGGTAAAACACACACAGACACACGAACCTTTTTCTAAAAATGTTTTTTTTTTTTATTTTTTTTTATTCAGGGGTCTCAAAACATATTTCCAGTGAAAACTCGACATCAAAATTTTGGATGCAATACAATACTTCCCCTACTATGTAGTAGAGAAAGTAAAAAAATGTATTGCTATGTTTATATTGGTAGAATTTACGGAGCCCTGTAGCTATTGGTGGAGTCACGTGACTGTTACACATGTCTTGCTGGAAGCTACTTAACATAATAACGCTGAAATGGGATTTTAAAAAACAAACACGTGCATAAATTAGAGCCAAGATTACAGTTGAGTTCCGGGCAAATGCAAAATTTCCCGCCGAAAAGGGATTTCTGCCGGAACGAGGCTTGGGATGTTGGTAATCCCTGGCGAGTCATAAAACACGCGCAGGGAACAAAAAAATAGCCGGTAATCCAACGGTTCAACGCACAATTCACGCAGTAAGCAATGAATACCCCGAGCTACCAACATTGGTTACCTACAACTGTAAAAATCCCGTCAGGGCAGCCAACCGTTATCGTTACAAAAACAAGGGGCGAACTGCTACGGTCTTTAGCATGTGGTGAAATTAAATTGTGTTAAACTGGAAACAGTCCAGGTTATAGTGAACCTCTACATTACCGCGCTCATTGCGTTAACCTTGCGTCTACTTACACTTTTGTTAGTATAGTTCGTTTAGCGACATGAGAAATAATGTGAGAGTAAGGTATCCGAATATTTCCTCCCCCTCTCTCTCACTCCCTCCATCAACCCCTCCTTTCCTTACTCCCTCCCTTTCGCTTCCTTTTCACGTATTTATGCCTCTCTCCTTCATTCTCTCTCTGCCGGTCTCGTGCTCAGTCTCTCCCATTCTCCTTCTCTGTCCCTCTCTCTGTCGTCATGAATAAGGTAGTCGATATACGATTTTTAAACATCCAATACACTCACATGACTTTCTCTACTCTTGTACTAATCATTCTTACAAACTCTTATTCCTATATCTTCTTCGTGTTAGTTGAGATAAACATTTGTACAAATTATCTTATTGCTTATTTCCTATTAGGTACAAGGAGAATATTAGAATACAGTAGGCTTTGTGCGATAGTGAAATGTTTTAAAGCTTTAAGATTCCGTTCTCTTTGCACACGTAACGTATAAAGAAATGAACAACGATGTTCCATTTCACAAAAGTTTCAAGTTTTCCGAAACTGACACAGATGACAAGGAATATCTCCGAAATGGTTCACCCTACAAGAAAATTTATTTGGACATAAATTGTATATTTTAGCAAGATCTACATTTTTTGTATAGTATAATTTTGTCTATCTCTTATGGTTTACCAGTTATGCAAAAGTCGTCCAGAGTAAATACGACTACAGGGGCTATGGCCAGAAAATTCAAGATATACATTTAATTTGTCATAAAAATATCTCAAACATATGACATTTTAATCAAAATCATTGCAGCCATTTTCAAGAAAATCAAAATTTTCGAAAAATCTTCCATGTAAAGGGTAGTTTAGGGTGGAGCTATTTTCTTCAAAATCTTTGTGTCGCGTGCTTGAAAGACATTAAACTTAGATACCGAGTTTGGTTTTAAACTAACCCTTCGTGTTAGAGTTAATGCTGTCCAAGAAGAGGCACAGAGTGAATTTTGACATCGAATTTTTGGATGGAATACAATGCTTCCCCTGCTTACTGTACGTAGTGGAAGAGAAGCTTTTGTGGGAATGGTAAAATTTCGATATCTGAAATGTTTGCTCCGTGCTGTTGTATTTATAAATTCACCGGCCCATGAGTTCACGCCGCGCCGTGCTGTTCATTTTATGTTCATTGAGAATGCAACAAAAGACAGACAGACGGACGGCATCTTGTGCATGTGTGTGTGTGTCGCAAAGCCCCTAAGGATTTCAGATGCGACACAAACTCACTTCTTTTTTGTTTCACTCACTGTGCAGAACGGCAGGAACATAAAAAAGGGGCCTGAATTATGTCGCACAACCGTGCTGCAAGTATTTTGAAATTCAGATCCCGGAAGGCTAAACATATGTATACACTTGGTGCTGGGGCCCAAAACTGGGGAGTGGGGGGGGGCAGGTTATTGCGCGCTCTTTCGCTCGTCATCTGTCTCTCACAGTGCGTTTCAAAATGTTGTATCCAACGATATTGTTGTAGATTAATACCTCAGGCAATTTAACTAGTAAAACCATTTATAGAAAAAGATATATCTGTGTGTGTGGACAGCATAAGTCAAAAACGACAATTCGGTTAAAAACCAAAGTTGGTATTTAAGTTTAATGTCATTCAAGGATGTGACACGAAGATTTTGAAGGAAACAGCCCCCCCCCGCCCCCCTAAAGTACTCTTTAGGTTAAGCTTGCAAAGAGAACGAAATCTCAAAGGTTTAAATGATTTCTGTAAATGTTTATCTCAAGTTAGATGAAGATAAAACGATGAGGTGAAAACTTGTGGAAATCTAGAATTTCAGGTGTTGCCGATCAACCGCTGGGAGCTCACAAATATGGCGGGCGGCGGGCGGGCACCTCGCAAGTAATAGACTACATTATTAATTTTGGGGACTGCGCTGCACCCAGAAGACACCGACTGACCAGACAGAACATGTCATAAACATGAGCTAGCCAGCGAGCCATCTACTAGTACATTACTTCCGGCTCAGAAACATCGCAAATTGCTCCGGGAACGCGCTCACACGAGTAAATAATCTCCCCCCCCCTTGCTTCCCTTACTTACTTACTTACTTACTTACTTACTTACTTACTTACTTACTTACTTACTTACTTACTTACTTACTTACTTACTTACTTACTTACTTACTTACTTACTCACTTACTCACACAATGCTTCTGATTACCTCAACTCTCCAACTTGCCTTTCATTTTGGACCTACATCGATCACCTTGGCTCATTAAAACCTTGTTCTCAATGTTCTATGCACAAAAATAAATATACATAAAATAAATGGTTTATCTCAGAAAAAAGTTCGTTTGACATAAATTCTCTTTTAGCGAGATCTAAATTTTTTATATGGTGTGACTTGGTCTATCTCTTACGGTTTACAAGTTATGCAAAAGTCATCCAGAGTAATAAGGATTACAGGGGCTATAGCCAGAAAATTCAAAATATACATTCTATTTGTTATAAAAATATCTTAAACATATGACATTTTAATCAAAATCGTTAGAGCCATTTTGGAGAAAATCAGAATTCTCGAAAAATTTTCCATGTAAAGGGTAGTTTAGGCTGGGGCTATTTTTTTCAAAATCTTCGTGCCGCATCCTTGAAAGACATTAAACTTACATATTAACTTTGGTTTTTAATCGTCTTTTGGTTTTTGAGTTATGTTGTCCAGAGGCTGACAGAGAGAGACGTTTTTCTAAAAATGCTTTTTGTTTTAATTCACTAAGCCTGAAAACATATTTCCGGTGAAATTTGGACATCGATTTTTCGGATCGAATACAATACTTCCCTTACTTATCAGTAGAGAAAGTAAAGGGATATTAGAGAAAGATGTGTGTATGTGTGTGAATGTGTGTGCGTGCGTGTGTGTGTATGTGTGTGTGCGTGCGTGTGTGTATGTGTGTGTGCGTGCGTGTGTATGTGTGTGCGTGCGTGCGTGTGTGTGTATGTGTGTGCGTGCGTGCGTGTGTGTATGTGTGCGCGTGTGTGTGCGTGTGTGTGCGTGCGTGTGTGTATGTGTGTACGTGTGTGTATGTGTGTATGTGCGTGCGTGTGTGTATGTGTGTACGTGTGTGTATGTGTGTGCGTGCGTGCGTGTATGTGTGTGTGTGTGTGTGTGTGTGTGTGTGTGTGTGTATGTGTGTATGTGCGTGCGTGTGTGTATGTGTGTACGTGTGTGTATGTGTGTGCGTGCGTGCGTGTATGTGTGCGTGCGTGCGTGTGTGTGTCTGTGTGTGTGCGCGCGCCTGTATGTGTGTGTGTGTGTGTGTGTGTGTGTGTGTGTATGTGTGTATGTGCGTGCGTGTGTGTATGTGTGTACGTGTGTGTATGTGTGTGCGTGCGTGCGTGTATGTGTGCGTGCGTGCGTGTGTGTGTCTGTGTGTGTGCGCGCGCCTGTATGTGTGTGTGTGTGTGTGTGTGTGTGTGTGTGTATGTGTGTGTGTGTGTGTGTGTGTGTGTGTGTGTGTGTGTGTGTGTGTGTGTGTGTGTGTGTAAAGGTTTAGAAGGCTAAACGACGGCGCCCTGAATAACAAAGGAAGTAAATGAGGATGATGATGTTGTATACGTATAGTTGATGTCACTCGATAATTATTAATCGACATATCGTCTATGTTGTACGTACGTACCCTGAGAGATTACAGGCCTGCCACCAGCTTATCGGTATCGGACAACACATACGGAAATGTACCTACACCATTTGCTAATTAAATGCGCACCGGAATTTCTTCCGTATCCAGATAAACTCCACAAGGGTCGGTCAATGGCGAAAATAGATCACCTGTGTCCATGGAAACACAGGGCTGACCTGACCTGACCCAACACACTTCAACGATATCTATATCTCAAACATATGACATTTTAATCAAAATCGCTAGAGCCATTTTCAAGAAAATTAAAATTTTTGGAAAAGTTTTCCATTTAAAGGGTGGTTTAGGGTGGAGGAAATTTCTTCAAAATCTTCAGACACACACACACGCGCACGAGGACGTTTTTGTAATTTTTTTCCGGGGTGAAAAACATTTTCTTTGAAATCTGGACACTGAATTTTTGGGTGGAATACAATACTTGCTCCATTTGCCAGTATAGAAAGTAATAACTGGGCAGATTGTTATAATGGTGTCAGGAGTGGGATTCGTAGAATTGTTCTTTTGTTGCAGTGTTAAAAAGAGAAGCCCTTAATAATGATTTGCTTGTGTGCAAGGGCTAATTCGCGGTTATATCCTCGCGTTTATCACGCTTCCATTATGCTTAAGTATTCAAGTTTGTTTGGCACCAGACACTATAACCTCTTCTCTATCACGTGATGCTAATTAAGATAAGTGCGTTGGGATTTCCAATTGGAAGATCATCCACTTTCACATAATTAGACTGTCATTTTTTTCCTTGCATAAAACAAACATGGCGCTGTAATCAGAAAGAATCGTTTACGACAATTCTCTGACGTAATGCATGACAGCGCAGATAGAAATAATTGCTGTGTAACAATCACATGACGCTATCTGCCCACAAAATTGGCATACACCAATATATTTAATTACTCAGAAGTGCAAAGAATATAGGTTTCGCGTATTTGTTGTATTCCCATATTCCCCTTGTACCTACAAGAAAATTACTATTAAAATAACTTATGTAAATGTTTACCTGCATTAACATGAACTAGATATAGGGATAAGAGTTTGTAACAATGGTTAGTACAAGGGAGTGAGTAGAAAAAGCGATGTGACTGATGAATGACAAACGCGGACTGGACAAAACCTCCGTCACGTAAAGCTATTAATCAAGTGGCGAGTTTGTAAACACGTGGTGCTTGTCCACGGACCAATATTTGGTGTCAACAGCAGCCATTTTGTTTAATCTCGACCCCACACGATCTTCATTTACACTATCGGATGGATGGATAGACGCAGCCTGGCTCAAACTGTTGATTTATGGAATTATTGCAAACAAGCGATCCAACTCTACAAGATTAAAATGTAATTTAGGAGACAATGTCGCCTTAACAGTTAAAAAACATTCTAAAAATTTGCACTCGCATCACGGGTATTTCAGTTAGTGACAAAGAAACACAAGACTATTGGACAAGTACAACCTAAGTCTAAATGTTGTAGTGATAAATCATCAAACCACGGACAACGTCGGGTATTTCACCTAGTAACAAAGAAACACAACACTATTGGACAAGTACAACCTAAGTGTAAATGTTGTAGTGATAAATCATCAAACCACGGACAACGTCGGGTATTTCAGTTAGTAACAAAGAAACACAAGACTATTGGACAAGTACAACCTAAGTCTAAATGTTGTAGTGATAAATCATCAAACCACGGACAACGTCGGGTATTTCAGCTAGTAACAAAGAAACACAAGACTATTGGACAAGTACAACCTAAGTCTAAATGTTGTAGTGATAAATCATCACACCACGGACAACGTCGGGTATTTCAGTTAGTAACAAAGAAACACAAGAGTATTGGACAAGTACAACCTAAGTCTAAATGTTGTAGTGATAAATCATCAAACCACGGACAACGTCGGGTATTTCAGTTAGTAACAAAGAAACACAAGACTATTGGACAAGTACAACCTAAGTCTAAATGTTGTAGTGATAAATCATCAAACCACGGACAACGTCGGGTATTTCAGTTAGTAACAAAGAAACACAAGACTATTGGACAAGTACAACCTAAGTCTAAATGTTGTAGTGATAAATCATCAAACCACGGACAACGTCGGGTATTTCAGTTAGTAACAAAGAAACACAAGACTATTGGACAAGTACAACCTAAGTCTAAATGTTGTAGTGATAAATCATCAAACCACGGACAACGTCGGGTATTTCAGTTAGTAACAAAGAAACACAAGACTATTGGACAAGTACAACCTAAGTCTAAATGTTGTAGTGATAAATCATCAAACCACGGACAACGTCGGGTATTTCAGTTAGTAACAAAGAAACACAAGACTATTGGACAAGTACAACCTAAGTCTAAATGTTGTAGTGATAAATCATCAAACTACGGACAACGTCGGGTATTTCACCTAGTAACAAAGAAACACAAGACTATTGGACAAGTACAACCTAAGTCTAAATGTTGTAGTGATAAATCATCAAACCACGGACAACGTCGGGTATTTCAGTTAGTAACAAAGAAACACAAGACTATTGGACAAGTACAACCTAAGTCTAAATGTTGTAGTGATAAATCATCAAACCACGGACAACGTCGGGTATTTCAGTTAGTAACAAAGAAACACAAGACTATTGGACAAGTACAACCTAAGTCTAAATGTTGTAGTGATAAATCATCAAACCACGGACAACGTCGGGTATTTCAGTTAGTAACAAAGAAACACAAGACTATTGGACAAGTACAACCTAAGTCTAAATGTTGTAGTGATAAATCATCAAACCACGGACAACGTCGGGTATTTCAGTTAGTAACAAAGAAACACAAGACTATTGGACAAGTACAACCTAAGTCTAAATGTTGTAGTGATAAATCATCAAACCACGGACAACGTCGGGTATTTCAGTTAGTAACAAAGAAACACAAGACTATTGGACAAGTACAACCTAAGTCTAAATGTTGTAGTGATAAATCATCAAACCACGGACAACGTCGGGTATTTCAGTTAGTAACAAAGAAACACAAGACTATTGGACAAGTACAACCTAAGTCTAAATGTTGTAGTGATAAATCATCAAACCACGGACAACGTCGGGTATTTCAGTTAGTAACAAAGAAACACAAGACTATTGGACAAGTACAACCTAAGTCTAAATGTTGTAGTGATAAATCATCAAACCACGGACAACGTCGGGTATTTCACCTAGTAACAAAGAAACACAAGACTATTGGACAAGTACAACCTAAGTCTAAATGTTGTAGTGATAAATCATCAAACCACGGACAACGTCGGGTATTTCACCTAGTAACAAAGAAACACAAGACTACTGGACAAGTACAACCTAAGTCTAAATGTTGTAGTGATAAATCATCAAACCACGGACAACGTCGGGTATTTCACCTAGTAACAAAGAAACACAAGACTATTGGACAAGTACAACCTAAGTCTAAATGTTGTAGTGATAAATCATCAAACCACGGACAACGTCGGGTATTTCAGTTAGTAACAAAGAAACACAAGACTATTGGACAAGTACAACCTAAGTCTAAATGTTGTAGTGATAAATCATCAAACCACGGACAACGTCGGGTATTTCACCTAGTAACAAAGAAACACAAGACTATTGGACAAGTACAACCTAAGTCTAAATGTTGTAGTGATAAATCATCAAACCACGGACAACGTCGGGTATTTCAGTTAGTAACAAAGAAACACAAGACTATTGGACAAGTACAACCTAAGTCTAAATGTTGTAGTGATAAATCATCAAACCACGGACAACGTCGGCTATTTCAGTTAGTAACAAAGAAACACAAGACTATTACACAAGTACAACCTAAGTCTAAATGTTATAGTGATAAATCATCAAACCACGGACAACGTCGGGTATTTCAGTTAGTAACAAAGAAACACAAGACTATTGGACAAGTACAACCCAAGTCTAAATGTTGTAGTGATAAATCATCAAACCACGGACAACGTCGGGTATTTCACCTAGTAACAAAGAAACACAAGACTATTGGACAAGTACAACCTAAGTCTAAATGTTGTAGTGATAAATCATCAAACCACGGACAACGTCGGGTATTTCAATTAGTAACAAAGAAACACAAGACTCTTGGACAAGTACAACCTAAGTCTAAATGTTGTAGTGACAAGTCATCAAACCACGGACAACATCGGGTATTTCAGTTAGTAACAAAGAAACACAAGACTATTGGACAAGTACAACCTAAGTGTAAATGTTGTAGTGATAAATCATCAAACCACGGACAACGTCGGGTATTTCAGTTAGTAACAAAGAAACACAAGACTATTGGACAAGTACAACCTAAGTCTAAATGTTGTAGTGATAAATCATCAAACCACGGACAACGTTGGGTATTTCAGTTAGTAACAAAGAAACACAAGACTATTGGACAAGTACAACCTAAGTCTAAATGTTGTAGTGATAAATCATCAAACCACGGACAACGTCGGGTATTTCAGTTAGTGACAAAGAAACACAAGACTATTGGACAAGTACAACCTAAGTCTAAATGTTGTAGTGATAAATCATCAAACCACGGACAACGTCGGGTATTTCACCTAGTAACAAAGAAACACAAGACTTTTGGACAAGTACAACCTAAGTCTAAATGTTGTAGTGATAAATCATCAAACGGCGGACAACGTCGGGTATTTCAATTAGTAACAAAGAAACACAAGACTATTGGACAAGTACAACCTAAGTCTAAATGTTGTAGTGATAAATCATCAAACCACGGACAACGTCGGGTATTTCAGTTAGTAACAAAGAAACACAGTGTTGTTTAAGTCGCAGTTTTGCAGTATGGGGGGGGGGGTGGTCTGAGGACGCCCTAGATGAGATAAAGCGGGTATGTATGTACTTGCGGCCTGGCCCGAAGTTGGCCAGCAGTAAGTTTGGTTTAGTGACCACATTTCCTGGGTGGACCACAGACACTATCACCTCGGGGGTGCAACAGTGAACATTGCAGCTGTCACTAGCCAACTGACTGGCAGTGACTGACATTCTATTACCAACATAACATCACCACCATCATCAACAAACTGTATTCAGAAATGAAGATACAATATTATATGGAATGTAAGTAAACATAACGCATGTTTATATTGGTGGAAGTCATGCTATTGCTAATCTTCTTGTAGGTACAAGGAGAATATGACAATACAGTAGACAATTGCAGGAAAGGCAGATGTACGAACGAGCCTACAAGTGAGGCAGTTCTTGCTGAAGCAATCACTAATATGGAGACATACATACATCGCCAAATTTCCCCTTGCTCCCTGCCTGCCCCAATTTAAGTTGGTAGCACCGCACACACCAGTTAGTTTATCTGGAGTGCAGCCAATCTTCTAAAACGTCGCCCGTTTTGCGTAAATAAATCAGACTAAAGCATAACGCCTCGACCCGTTTTTATCCCCGTCTGTCAGGTTGGTAAGACCTGCATTAACGTGTCAGATACGGTTTACAACAAAGACTACTCCGGCCACCGCAACAGTAAATCTCAACACAATTGAGCTTCGCTTTAACGTCCATCAGCAACCATTTTTATTTTAATTGTCCATGAATTATTATCGCCTCGCACGACTAACTGTTTTATCATTACAAGATACACTTTATAACACTCCCAACACATCATATTTTCTCTAAACCATTCCTTCCATCTTAAATTCCAGTTTTACTTTCTCTACTACATATAGAAAGTAGGGGAAGTATTGTATTGTATTCCATCCAAAAATTCAATATCGAGATTTCAAAGAAAATGTTTTGAAACCGCCTCAATAAAAAAAAGCACTTTTAGAACATCGTCCGTGTATATGTATCTGTCAGTCTGTGGACAGCACAACTCAAAAGGAAAATTCGGTTAAAAACCAAAGTTGGTATTTAAGTTTAATGTCTTTCAAGGATGCGACACGAAAAGTTTGAAGAAAATAGCCCCACCCTAAACTACACTTTACTGGAAAATTTTTCAAAAATTTTTATTTTCTTGAAAATGGCGTTAATGATTTTGATTAAAATGTCATATGTTTGAGATATTTTTATGACAAATGAAATGTATATCTTGAATTTTCTGGCTATAGCTCCTGTAGTCGCATTTACTCTGGACGACTTTTCCATAACTGGTAAACCGTTAGAGATAGACCAAATCTTACTATACAAAAAATGTAGATCTTGCTAAGGTACACAATTTATGTCTCAATAAATTTTCTTGTAGGGTGAACCATTTCGGAGATATTCCTTGTTATGTGTGTGAGTTTCGGAAAACTTAAATTTTTCGTGAAATGGAACATCGTTGTTCATTTTTTTGTATGTTAAGTGTGCAAAGAGAACGGAATCTCAAAGCTTTAAAAGATTTGACTATCGCTCAAAGCCCACTGTATTCCCATATTCCCCTTGTACCTAGAAGGAAATAAGCAATAAGATAATTTGTACAAATGTTTATCTCAACTAACACGAAGAAGATATAGGAATAAGAGTTTGTAAGAATGGTTAGTACAAGAGTAGAGAAAGTCATGTGAGTGTAACACATCAGATTTTTTTTCTGTCACCTTATTATCTTCCAAACTCTTTTACAAATAATTTTCGTCGTTAATACAGTCTAATCTTTCGTGATTTCACAACTCACAATTTTTTTAACTTGGCATAACCTTGCTCTGTCCTTTCACTTCCTCTTTCTCTCAGCCACTAATAATATGAAGTACTAACCCGATGAGATACACACACAGCTGTCTCACACTCATTGATACTCATGCTCGTAAGTAACTCAAACTCACTGCTCAGCTCTCCTCTAGCCTCCTTATATATTGGGGATGACGTCACGCGGATCTTTCTCGAGTTTCGCACATACCGGAAGTAACGCAGCTGGAAGTCTCGCGAACGTTCTCGAAACCCCGTTTATTCCGCTTTGATTGTTGACAGTTCCGTACAAACAGCAGTCGCACGAGGCAGCCCACCCTTTCAATGTCTTTGCTATGTACTAGTTGTGCCAAAAAACGCCGACAACGCTAGTGTGTTGTGTGGGACGGGAAACTGATCGCTTTTAAATAGGAGCCCCTGTCTGTCCGGAAATGCACGGTTTGGCCGCTGGAGAGTGTAGAAGTTTGAGAACAAACGGTCAAAATCTTCGTGTCCCATCCTTAGATATTAAACATAAATGCCAATTTTGGTTTTTAACCGAGTTGTGTTATACTGTACACACACGCGCGCGCGCACACACAAACGGACTTTTTCTAAAAATTGCTTTTTTGTATTACGTGGGCTTCAGAACGCATATGTTCGCTGAAATTTCGACATCGAATTTTTGGGTCAAATACAATGCTTCCCCTACTTACTATACGTAGTAGAGAAAGCAAAAATGGAAGGGAAGCAGTGATAGATGGTATCTGCGCCCAGGATTTGCCTACCGTTCCGGTAAAACCACGAAAAGCGCATGGTTGGCGTGGACAGTCTGCGTGAACAAAATTGGATCTAGGGATGTTGCTATTAGTTGCTAGGGTAACCAGCTAGCGACCTTGACCTTCCACTTGTCCCGCTGCAAACAAGTGAAGGTAGCTAGGTAGGTTGGTTGGTTTACCGTTCGTGAAAATCAGTGTTGTCAACGTGTGCGAACAGATTAACGGAGCGAGCGAGTGAGCGAGCCGGGTTATAAATCAAGCTGCTGGGTTCAGCAAACAGCCGTTCCCAGATATGTTGACCTGCGGCTAATCACCGCTAATCCTATCATACACCATCTCCACAATAGTGTGCATAAAACTCGCCTAGACCTCTAGTATAGTGCGCCGATTACTGATTCTCAAACTATACCAACACTCGACACATCCCACTTCTGACACCAAAATCATAAAAGTGATTTTTCTATCACTTTATTTCCTGATAAACTTTTGCACAAAAACACACTTCTACTGACTGCAATATAGTTTACAGTCTTTCGGGCTATTCTAACTCACAACTGTTTTCTTCTCATAACCCTGACTCAGTCTTTGTAGTCTTTCTTCACTTTCTGTCTCTCATTCGTTATATTGATGCCTTCTTACGACGCACAGACACAGCGACTGGTGTGTCTGATTGTAACTAACCTATTCTGCTGTTTTCTCGCTTCCTTATATAGAGGAAAAACCCATGTATATTGTTGTTAGCCACGTACACATGTGTGCAAGGCAGCCTGATCATGAACACCTTTGCCCGCTCACCGACCCTGTAGTCACACTATTATAGTCATAAACAATCCAGAAATTATACTTATTTTCTTGTAGGTACAAAGGAATACGCTAATACAGAGTGATAGTCAAGTATTTTTAAGCTTTTAAAATATTATCTTTGCGCACACAGCCCAGAGATTTCTCCATTTGAGAAATATTTAAATATTGCAGAGCTCACAGAAATAACAAGGAACATCTCCGAAACGGTGCACTCTACAAAAAAACTATACGGTTTACCAGTTGCGGTAAAATTTCGACATCGACTTTTTGGACTCAATACAATACTTCCCCTATATGTAGTAGATAAACTAGAAATCGTAAGTTTACCTCTGAGGAATAATTTTTTTTTATCGGTCAGCTGTAAAAGTATTGCCAAACTTGGGTCGAAGAATTCAGCTAGTGATAATGGGTTATTAGTTAACATTGAGAACATAGGACATTTCGACTCCGCTTAGTCGAACACAGGACCTCGTGAGATACTGAGCTGTTATTGATCTAGGATGCAAAGCTTTTCATTAGCACTGCCATAAAAGTCACCTTGCCCTGCCGTCTGTAGAAATCTGCTGCTTTCCTAAGGATTCCTATGGGTGCCGCACAAAGCATAGAGAAGAGGGGCAGAATATTCCTGTCCCAGTACTGTAGGTAAATACAGTTACAGCATCGCGATATTCCTCGCCCCACTTCTGACACCGACTTCCTCAACTTCCCAAAAATACTCCGCTAACAGGAAATAAGTCGGGTAGCTACAAGGGGTGTAAAACAAAGTGATATTTTATAAATACCCCGGGGCTGCCCGTGGTTGGACAATTTTATCCCTAGATTTAGGCTGAATAGTATAACAAAATCAAAATAATCAAAATTAATAAGTAAAAACACTATAAAAAGCATTGAACCACAGGAAAAAAGGAACTAGAGAAAGCTATGTGAATGTGAAGAGGACAAACGTACATTCATTTTTTACTTTCTCTACTACATATAGTAAGTAGGGGAAGCATTGTATCCAAAAAAATTCGATGTCGAGATTTCACCGAAAAAACACACACACAAAAAAAACATTTTTAAGAAAGGTTCGTGTGTGTGTATCAGACTATGGACAAGATAATTCAAAGACAAAAACTCGGTTAAAAACCAAAGTTGGTATTTAAGTTTAATGTCTTTCAAGGATGCCACACATAGATTTTGAACAAAATAGCCCCACCCTAAACTATCCTTTATATGGAAACTTTTTCGAAAATTTTAATTTTATTGATGATGGCTCTAACGATTTTGATTAAAATGCCATATTTTTTAGATATTTTTACGACAAATAAAATGTATATCTTGAATTTTCTGGCTATAGCCCCTGTAGTCGTGTTTACTCTGGACGACTTTTGAATAATTCGCAAACCCTAAGAGATAGACAAAATTTTAATATACGAAAAATGTAGATCTTGCTAAAACACACAATTTATGTCCAAATAATTTTTTTTTTGTAGAGTGAACCATTTCGGAGAGATTCCTTGTTATATGTGTGAGTTTCGGAAAATTTAAAATTTTCGTGAAATGGAACATCGTTGTTCATTTTTTTAAAAGATTTGACCGTCGCTCAAAGCCTACTGTATTCCCATATTCCCCTTGTACCTACAAGGAAATAAATAGTTTATATGTATACTTTTAGCAGAAAATTTATATACGAATGAATTTCCTAATTCACTATTGAGCTTCATCAAGTCATATGACTGTTACGCATCGTAATATTTTTATTCATTACAAATTGCTTTATTCAAATTTCCAGTTTTTTGTGTTAGTTATTTGTATCATCATTTCTAACAGACTACATTTTAATATTCTATCAAATAAACAACCAATCAGCATTATGAATACTAATGAAATGAAGTCACTAAAATTCTGATAAAATAAACGATAAATAAAACATGGACGAAATTTGTAATTAAATATTGAAATAAAAATAAGAAATAATTGAATTAAACTTTGACCTTTGTTATTGGAACATTGATTTTATTTGTGTGAATTAGATTCCCTTAGGATTAAAAGCTATTTTTATACGTTAACTGTATACATTGATATTTTAAAAGTAAAATTATTTCTAGCATTCAGATAAAAATGATATAGATTAATATGTAAAATATCTCTCACCGTATTGGATGATGCATCTAGGTTTCAGTGGCGGCGAAATCGTCGGGTATTTCAGTTAGTGACAAAGAAACACAAACTGCGCTGCGTATTTCATGTAGTGGGGTAAAATATCATTAATTGTAGGAGTAATTAATTGCGATGTTAATATTTATAGAGTCATATGATAATCTCTGGTCGTGTCAGTGAGTAGTGGCTTCACCTGGTGAACCAGTGCGGTGTGTGTGTGTGTGTGTGTGTGTGTGTGTGTGTGTGTGTGTGTGTGTGTGTGTGTGTGTGTGTGTGTATGTGTGTATGTGTGTGTGCGCGCGCGATAACGAAGTCCCAAGTTTTCTGCACAGATGCTCCGACACACAAAGTTGCATGTTCCGGCGCCCCCCCCCCACAACAGAACAAACACTTGTTTAATTAATGCACAACAAATTTGAAACTACTACTACGAGCTGGAACCAACCCACGACCCTGCGGTCACCAATCACTGTCCTTAACGAGCTTAATCAGGGATAATGTGCAAGCAAAAGTATAGTTGGTGGTTGTTGTTCCGCAAGCTGTGTAACAGTCACAAGGCTTTCTCTTCCCTTATTATTAATGGAATTGTTATCAAAGTAGTTTTGCTGTCCACTTTACCACAATAAACGTTCGTCCAGAAACAGTTGCAAATTGTATTGTTGTATGGAACACGCCAAAACAATACGGGCGCGGTGGCGCCGAGGTAAGGTTTCTGACTCCCATTCGGGAAATTGCAGGTTCGATCACTCTGATTAAGATTTGTCGAGTTTTCTCCTCGTTATTTATGTAAATCACCATTTTCCCCTCATCCGAACTCCGTATCATCTTTCAGGTGTGATACGAGACACGTGGTGTATTGCGGCATCGGACAGATGGCGCGGATGATTGTGCATAGTAACTGCACTGGGATTAAAACATGATATACTCTTAAGGACGTTGAATTACTTGTTCATTACCGCCGTAATAGAAAGGCAGAAGTATATTAAAAAGATACACAAAATATTACTCGACAAAAAATATAGATATTATTAAACCACACAATTTATATCAAATTAACTTACCTAGTTGTGGAAATAACCATTTCGGACCTATTAGTCGTTTTCAGTCTGGATTTACAAATGGATATATTTTCCTCAAGGTTGCGAAGGCCGCATAAAGGGCAGAGGTGAGAGACGCAGCGGTCGGGCGGTAAGCCTTGGCCCATCAGAACTATTGTGCTACGGGCTATACTTCTGTCAAAGGCTAGATCGTTATTCGCTGTTTTATGTCTTACTAATACAAAGAGAAGGGAATATAAAAATCTTTTTTGAAAAAGGGCGACATGATTGGATTATTCCACCATATTAAATAGGATCAAAAGTCTAAGATAAACCAATTAAGTTTAACATACCATCAATATATCAGCCAATTCTACTCTCTCCACTGGTAAGTGGGGGAAGTATTGTATTTCATTGAAAAATTCGATTTTTGGATGGAATACAATACTTCCCCTACTTACCAGTAGAGAAAGTAGAAGTCTGGTAGCAATAGGTTTTCGCTGTGTTTGACTTTGCTATTAAATTGAAAAGGGGGATGTAATTATAATATTGTAGAGGGGTGTTTTAGAGCTCACATTTCATAGCTGTATGTGACAGACACGTTGAGATTATTATCAAACAGCCACTCTTGAAACGTGCCTGTGTGTGTGTGCGTGTGCGTGTGTGTGTGTGTGTGTGTGTGTGTGTGTGTGTGTGTGTGTGTGCGTGCGTGCGTGTGTGCTTGGTTGTTGGCAGATGCAGCTCCAAACATTAGTTAGTATATATGGACATGAAAATGTTAATGCATGCATGCATACATGCATAACACACGACACGCATTATGTTCACTGTATTTAAACCTAATTTTACGAAATCAACATCTGCCACATTGGACTGCGCAGAATGGAAGCGAAAACACTGACACAAAAATACTGGCACAGATAAACATGTAAGGGTACACTAGACTCACATGACTTTCTCTACTCACTCTTGTACTAAGCATTCTTACAAACTCTTATTACTATATCTTCTTAATGTTAGTTGAGATTAACATTTGTACAAATTATCTTATTGCTTATTTCCTTGTAGAATGTTTAAAGATTTAAAATTTCGTTCTCTTTGCAGACAACTGGTAAACCCTAAGAGATAGACAAAATCTTACTATAAAAATGTAGATCTCGCTACAATACACAATTTATATCTGAACAATTCTTTTTTTTTTTTTTTTTTTTTTTTTTTTTTTTTTTTTTTTTTTTGTAGAGTGAACCATTTCGAAGATATTCCTTGTTATTTGTGTCAGTTTCGGAAATCTAGAAGCTTTCGTGAATTGGAACATTGTTGTTCATTTTTATATGTTAAGCGTGCAAAGAGAACGGAATCTCAAAACTTTAATTGACTATCGCACAAAGCCTACTGTATTCTAATATTGCCCTTGTACCTACAAGGAAACAAGCAATAAGATAATTTGTACAAATGTTTATCTCAACTAATACAAAGAAGATATAGGAATAAGAATTTCTAAGAATGGTTAGTACAAGAGTAGAGAAAGTCATGTGAGTGCAACACATCAGATTTTTTTAAATATTCCTTAGAGAGCTTCAATGCAATAGGGTGCAGGTTCTCGCTGTTTTCTGTAGATGATTTTTTTGCGTGGCTGTCTACCTCAATTGCCCGTTCTGGCGTGAAGATAAATGTTCTTTTTATTAACTTGGTTAGTTATTTTAATGACTTCTTCACAACAATGCGAAGACCCTTCAAAAACGTCGATAACTGCTTCAACAGAAATTCAACTCCCCACTTCATTTTTCGTTACACAGTTAATGGACTAGCGGCAAGCAAACAACGTGCAGAAACAAAAGACGGTGATAGTCTAATCGATACATCGAGCGCTGTGCCGGTTTCGATAACAGTGTGTTCGATATATCATACTTTGGTGTTCCGCATTCTCGCCCACACCTCCAGGAATGTGATGACGTCAGATCCAATATCTCATAACCTCAAATATATCATGTCCTCACTCATATAAACTACCCCTAAAAATATGGGATAAAAAATAAGGACGCCCCAGTTGAGAAAAATATAAGTATTTAAAAATCTGATGTGTTGCACTCACATGACTTTCTCTACTCTTGTACTAACCATTCTTACAAACTCTTATTCCTATATCTTCTTCGTGTTAGTTGAGATAAACATTTGTACAAATTATCTTATTGCTTATTTCCTTGTAGGTACAAGGGGAATATTAGAATACAGTAGACTTTGTGCGATAGTCAAATGTTTTAAAGCTTTGAGATCACGTTCTCTTTGCACCTTAACATATACAAAATGAACAACAATGTTCCAATTCACGAAAGTTGTATTCCGAAACTGATACATATGAGAAGGAATATCTCCGAAATGGTTCACCCTACAAGAAAATTTATTTCGACATAAATTGTGTATTTTAGCAAGATCTACATTTTTTGTATAGTATGATTTGGTCTATCACTAACGGTTTACCAGTTATGCAAAAGTCGTCCAGAGTAAATACGACTACAGGGGCTATAGCCAGAAAATTCAAGATACACATTTCATTTGTCATAAAAATATCTCAAACATATGACATTTTAATCAAAATCGCTAGAGCCATTTTAAAAAAATCAAAATTTTCTAAAAAAATTTCAATGTAAAGTGTAGTTTAGGATGGGGCTATTTTCTTCAAAATCTTCGTGTCGCATCCTTGAAAGACATTAAACTTAAATACCAACTTTGGCTTTTAACCGACTTTTCGTTTTTGAGTTATGCTCTCCACAGACTGACAGACACACACGTTCAAACCTTTTTGTAATTTTTTTTTTGGTGGGGGAGGGGGGTGTTTAGGGGGTTTTAAAACATATATTTCTGGTGAAATCTCAACATCGAATTTTTGGGTGGAATACAAAACTTTCTCTACTTACCGGTAGAGAAAGTAAAAATGTAAGGCTCTTCCAAGAAATACCTCGGAAATGGCTAAACAAATGTTTTTGATGTGTTATTGAACGCTAAAGAAAATCTCACTGAACGTCACTTCTACGTCGAACTACAAAACAGTCACCACCTCCCCCACCCCACAAAGTTGTGCCAAATAGCCTTAATCAAGAACCAAATTCCATCGTATTGACTAAAAGAGAAAGAGGTAGTGAGTGCATTCAGTATGTGACAAAGAAACACAAGGCTATTGGACAAGTGCAACCTAAATCTGGAGGTTAAATCATCAAACCAAAAACAACGTCGAGTATTTCAACTAGTTTAATAAAATTCTATATAACTAAAATATGTAAATATTGTTGGATTTTACTTACGTCGACGTGGATACCGGAGTAGGGGAATATCTTGGTGGGCGGATTCTCGCCCGGAGAGTATCTGTAGAACTCGAAGTTGCCCCTGTACCATTTGACGGAGTAGAGTGGGGCGTGTTCCAGGTCGTAGTTGCAGAAGAGGGCTGCATGCGACCCCAACTGGACTACTGCAGGCTGGACCCGAAGACTCACGTCCTTCAAACACTGGCCACCTGCAACAAACACGTCACCATTTCACCTTTACAGCAATTTGCTTCAAAATGTTTGTGTCGCATCCTTGAAGGATATTACATTTAAATACCTACTTTAGTTTCTAATGGACTTCGTTGTTATGCGGGCACACACACACTCACACAGTCTTAGTTGTCTTGCTGCCCAGAGATGGCTCTGCTTGCTATATCTTATTGTAGGAATGAAAATGTATAATTGTTTATAAAGTTTTATAATAAACTGTAATTATGTTTATTAGATATAATGCAGATTTAAGTTCTTTTTATTGCCTGAAGACGAATAGTTAGTTTTAGTGCATACTCAGATAATTACAAACAACGAAAAAATTGAGTGTGGGAAAAGGAATACTCTAATGTAAACATATATTTGCATTTCAGTTTTATGTGTCGTCCCCCCGCCAACCCCAACATCACAGACATCCCAACCCTAGAGGTTGCGGTCTCTTCCTTCACCTCTGTCGTGAAGCGAACGGTCCACAACCTCACCATCCACACCCCAGCTCCTCTCCATCCTGATGTCCTGCCTTTAGAGCTTCTATTGCTCATCCGCCGCTCTTGGGCGGCTCGCAGGCGCTACCAGAGGCAACGCACGCCCCATCATCTAGCGGTTCTAAGGCGTTTACGCCATGAGGTTCGTCTCCGCCTACGCGAGCACCGAGTGCGCGCGTGGGAGGATACGATGACTCGTCTGAACCCGGAAGATGGCGACGTGTGGAAGATTGCCAAGCGACTCAGGAACCGAGGAGGGTCACATACCTCACCCATCCAAGGCACCCGAGGCCTGGCCTATGAACCCCAAGCCAAAGCAAATGTGTTTGCTGACTACCTGGAGAGGACTATGCGTCCTAGAGACGATCCGCAGGACCTAGACTTCTCCGACCGTGTCCGCCAGGAGGTACGTCGATATCTTCGGCGTCCTCATGGGGAGGCGGATCGGCTTCCCATCATCAAACCTAGCGAACTCCAGGGCGTACTCCGACGCCTCGACCGCAAAAAGGCTGCGGGGCCTGACGGGTTAACCCCTGCCATGCTCCGCCACCTTCCTTTCAAGGCCGTGCTCTTCCTTACTAAGGTCTTCAATGTGTGCCTTGCCCTTGGTCACTTTCCACGTGAGTGGAAGCAGGCCCGGGTGATCTGCATATTGAAGCCAGGGAAAGACCCGGTTCATCCTGCCAACTACCGATCCATAAGTCTCCTGTCTGTACTCTCGAAAGTACTCGAGAGGCTTATTCTAGTCCGCTTGTCTCCCATCTTAGGGGACATTCAAGCCATCCCTCCCCATCAGTTTGGGTTCCGGCCTGGCCACTCAACATCTCAGCAGTTGCTGCGTGTGGTGGAGGCAGCTGCCCTGGGTTTCCAGGACAAAGCCTATACCGCCGCGGTTTTTCTAGATGTTGAGAAGGCCTTCTCTACGACCTGGCATGCCGGTCTCCTTTACAAGCTCATCCAACTGGAGTTACCCACACACCTAATACACCTGCTACACTCATTCCTAAAACATAGATCCTTTGTGGTCGCAGTTGCGGGAACCAAATCCACACGAAGGCCAATCAGAGGCGGAGTCCCTGAAGGTTCTGTACTGTCCCCTACGCTATTCAGCGTATATGTGGCCGACATTCCATCCGAGCAGCACGTTAACATAGCCCAGTATGCTGACGACGTGCTGCTATACTGTACAAATAAACACCCTCGCAGAACCTTCCTCCCCATACAGCGACACCTCCGCCTCATCCAAGAGTGGTGTAGGCGTTGGCGATTGTCCATCAACCCGGAGAAAAGCCGCGCCATACTTTTCACCAAACGCCGCTTTCCCGCCAACTTCCCCACATACACATACCTTCGCCGAAGGATTGAGTGGGTAGATTCCCTTACCTACCTGGGAGTAAAGCTCGACAAGGGCCTAACTTTTCGGGGACACATCAACGACCTATCAGCGCGGACCAGTGGGGCAATTGCCTCATTGTACCCTATGCTGCGGTCGGGGATGCCAATCCCCTTAAAGCTACGTCTCTTTCGGGCTCTCATTATCCCTATCCTCCTGTATGCCTGCGAAATCTGGGGCATGGCTGCAGACACCCACCTCCTGCGTCTGCAACGTATACAGAATAGAGGTCTCCGAGTAATCTATTCTGTATACCGCAGATTCCCCACGAGACTACTGCACGAAGCCTCGTCCCTCCCGTACGTGGAGGACGAAATTAGGCGCCGGGCAACAAAATTCTACGACCAGTTTCCACAACATCGGAGCGCCCTGGTTAGGTCTCTTGGGGACTATATCCCTAGAGAACGCACGCTTGTGCGACACCGGGTTCCCCGCATGGCTTGCGGGCACCCCCGGTAACACAGGAGCTTCCCCATCAACAGCGCAAGCTGAACTCCTGACAGTCCTTCCAAGAGCAGTTTGGAAGTCCAAAACATTTCGCCAATATCCATATTTGGACCACCCATCAGCAGTGCCCAACGGCAGTTGCATGCTGAAAGTAACATCCGACGAGGAGCATAAAAAATGCTACCTCCCAACAATCCTCAATCCTCATTCTTCACCAGCCATCCTATAACTTCCTAATCCCGTCATGCAGTGGTTAAGCCCTAAAAGGGCAGGTACACGGATGACACACCTCGGGCTGATCTCAGCCTGCCAGATAGCGTCGTCGTCGTCGTGTGTCGTCGGTTCATGGTAAGTGAATTCCATTTCCTCTGCAGTATGGTATGGGGCGTCTTATGGAGGGGGAGGCAGGGGGGACCTGGTGAGGTGCTGCAAATGTCATCCTATGCCTAAATATATGTAATTGGGTTAAAAAGGCTAAACCCTCCTCAATTAGTCCTCCTGGATCTAACTAGGCTGAGTGCACCCCGTGTCAGACCTCCCAGAAGGATAAAATAAAAATCCCCTTGCTGTACCGGGGATCAAACCCGGGTCCTCCGCGCCAGAGGCAAGCGCGTTACCAACTGCTACACAATTACACTCAAAAAAGTAACTGACGGGGCATTTTAAATATTTTATCCAGTATAATAGATTAGAAAAAATCATATTACCCCCATATATAAAAAGGGGATAAATCCCATTAATTATAGGGCATTAAGTGTTACCACAGCAGTAAATAGAACTCTCAAATTCATAATGAAGGGAATACTAGAGAAAATAATTAAGGATAAAATATCTAAACAACTGGGAAGTCATTCCTAGATCATATTTTTACAATTAGACAGATCATTAAAAAAATTATGCCCAATGGTAAAGAATTGCATTTTTTTTACTTTCTGTACTGGTAGTAGGGGAAGTATTGTATTCTAGCCAAAAATTTGATGTCGAGATTTCACCGGAAATATGTTTTGAGACCCCCTCAATCCAAAAAAAGCATTTTTAAGAAAAGGTCCGTGTGTGTGTGTGTGTGTGTGTGTGTGTGTGTGTGTGTGTGTGTGTGTGTGTGTGTGTGTGTGTGTGTGTGTGTGTGTGTGTGTGTGTGTGTGTGTGTGTGTGTGTGTGTGTGTGTGTGTGTGTGTGTGTGTGTGTGTGTGTGTGTGTGTGTGTGTGTGTGTGTGTGTGTGTGTGTGTGTGTGTGTGTGTGTGTGTGTGTGTGTGTGTGTGTGTGTGTGTGTGTGTGTGTGTGTGTGTGTGTGTGTGTGTGTGTGTGTGTGTGTGTGTGTGTGTGTGTGTGTGTGTGTGTGTGTGTGTGTGTGTGTGTGTGTGTGTGTGTGTGTGTGTGTGTGTGTGTGTGTGTGTGTGTGTGTGTGTGTGTGTGTGTGTGTGTGTGTGTGTGTGTGTGTGTGTGTGTGTGTGTGTGTGTGTGTGTGTGTGTGTGTGTGTGTGTGTGTGTGTGTGTGTGTGTGTGTGTGTGTGTGTGTGTGTGTGTGTGTGTGTGTGTGTGTGTGTGTGTGTGTGTGTGTGTGTGTGTGTGTGTGTGTGTGTGTGTGTGTGTGTAAGAACTCTTACTCCTATATCTTCTTCATGTTAGACATAAATATTTGCAGAAATTATTTTATTATTTATTTCCTTGTAGGTACAAAGGGAATATTAAAATACAGTAGACTTTGACTAATAGTCACATATTTTAAAGGTTTGTGATTCCGTTCTCTTTGCACACTTAACATTGCGCATTACGCCTTGTTCACCTTCAAGTTTTTTATTTGCCACCGTCGATCTATTTCCTGCTGTAAGTTTATCTCGCAGTGATTGAGGTTATGTTGCGGAAGTAGAAGTGTTAATCATGTTCGGGATGTGGCTACAGCGCGTGAGAACTGCGTTCAATCTGAGAGAAGCCATCACCTCAACATTAGCCCAATTGCGCACTTCGATCTGAATCCACAAGTTCTTTAAGAAGCCTTTGACCAAGTAATGCGTCTTATGAATAGTCACAGAAACGTCCTGAACACCACAACTAAGAATTCACATGACTTTCTCTACTCTTGTACTAACCATTCTTACAAACTCTTATTCCTATATCTTCTTCATGTTAGTTGACATAAACATTTGTACAAATTATCTTATTGCTTATTTCCTTATAGGTACAAGGGGAATATTAGAATACAGTAGGCTTTGTTCGATAGTCAAATATTTTAAACCTTTGAGATCCCGTTCTCTTTACACCCTTAACATATAAAAAAATGAACAATGATATTCCATTTCACGAAAGTTTTAAGTTTTCCGAAACTCACACTCATAACAAGGAATATCTCCGAAATGGTTCACTCTACAAGAAAATTTATTTGGACATAAATTGTGTATTTTAGCAAGATCTACATTTTTGTACAGTATGATTTTGTCTATCTCTAACGGTTTACCAGTTATGCAAAAGTCGTCCAGAGTAAATACGACTACAGGGGCTATAGCCAGAAAATTCAAGATATACATTTCATTTTTCATCAAAATATCTCAAACATATGGCATTTTAATCCAAATCGTTAAGAGCCATTTTGAAGAAAATCACATTTTTCGAAAAATGTTACATGTGAAGGGTTGTTCAGGGTGGGGTATTTTCTTCAAAATCTTCGTGTCGAATCCTGAAAAGATCTTAAACTTAAATACCAAGTGTGGTTTTTAACCGACTTTTCGTTTTTGAGTTATGCTGTCCACAGACTGACACACACACAGACCTTTTTCTAAAAATGCTTTTTTTTTTTTTTTGGATTCATGGGGTATCTAAACACATATTTCCGGTGAAATATCGACATCGAATTTTTGGATGGAATACAATACTTCCCCTACTTACCAGTAGAGAAAGTAAAAATCATTCAATTTTGTTTCAACGGAACTCGAGAATTAGTTTGAGAGACTGAAAACAATTCCCTGTCTTTTTAGGGTGTTCATTACAATGCCAAGGAGAGGACGAGCTGAAATACGTTCAATATATCGCGTTTGTGGCGAACGTATCTGCATATTTACATTTAAATAAGCTTTTTCGTGAACAAAGGCAGTGGATTTTCAGAATGGACTTGTTGAGTTCATATTATACTGGCATTGGCTACAAAATGCAATTATTTCTAGCTATTTTATGTCATAAATGTATTTATTTAAGGGGAGGCATCGGTGAAATTTGGACAAAAATGACGAAAAAGCGATTTTTCGTTTTTCTGCCTTAAAATTATGTGTGTACGTTGTACTTTTAGAATCTACCGTCGTTTACCTCATCGCCATTTAAAAGGCCGTTACGCCATGATTTAAATGCCCATGGCGTGTGTATGTTGTCATATACTTAAAACTTTAAAGTCATTTTTCTCTGCTTTCTATTTTTTCACATTTTTCAATCTTCAAAATGCATCTTCTCATACAGTTCTTAATATATTTTTTTTAAATTTTGCACACATGTTTTTAGATGCTTGCTACATAAAACGTGGTATTTTAAATGCTCTAGATGGGGTAGTTTAATTGTTATCGAATTTTTATTTTGAAAATTATTAGTAATTTGAAGAAAATGGACATTGAGGTATTCAATATTTTTCTTCTCCAAAACTGTTTGACATAGCCAAATAAAAATACCAGGTTTTGTAGACATAATCTAGGGAAACATGGCCAGAGTTTAGTTTACCTAGAACAAATAATATTTTATAAGAAGCGTTTGCTATACTACCCTAAAATTGCAGCAAAGAAACGAATAAAAATTTTTTTTTGCAAAAACTATCTTACATAGAAAAGTGAAATTTGGTAAAGCTTCTAGTTATGCTT
>CM060971.1:119252329-119342329 GCA_030765045.1 Tenodera sinensis
ATTATCCTATTGCTTATTTCCTTGTAGGTACAAGGGGAATACGGGAATACAATAGGCTTTGAGCCAGTCAATTTTGAAACCATTGAACTTCCTTTCTCTTTGCACTGTTAACATATATAAATGAACAACGATGTTCCATTTCACAGAAGTATGCTCTCCAAAGCTTACATAAATAACGAGGAATATCTCCGAAACGGTTCACTCTACAAAAAAATGTATTCAGACATAAATTGTGTATTTTAACAAGATCTAAATTTTTTGTATAGTAAGATTTTGTCTATCTCTTACGGTTTAGCAGTTATACAAATGTCATCCAGAGTAAATAGGACTGTATGGGCTGTAACCAGAAAATTCAAGATATACATTTCATTTGGTATAAGAATATCTCAAAGATATGACATTTTAATCAAAATCGTTAGAGCCATTTTCAGGAAAATTAAATTTTTCGAAAAATTTTCCATGTAAAGTGTAGTTTAGGGTGCTGCAATTTTCTTCAAAATCTTCGTGGGGCATCCTTGGAAGATATTAAACTTAAATACCAACTTTGGTTTTTAACCGACTTTTCGTTTTTGAGTTATACTTTCTACAGACTAACAGACACACACACGCGTACGTGTGCGCGTGCGCGCGGACATTTTCTAAACAAATTTTTTTTTTATATAGGGAGTCTCAAAACATATATTTCCGGTGAAATTTCGACATCGAATTTTTGGATGAAATACAATACTTCCCCTTCTTACCAGTAGAGAAAGTAAAAAAATGTTTTTCCTCTATTTTATTAGAGTCATGTATAAACATGTGCCTAACAATTTAATGAAACACTTGCCTACTTGCAGGGAGTCGCAGGTGTTGTATAAGTCGCATGTTGAAGACGCGATATTAATGACATTACTTGCCCACAGAGGCGCTTATATCGTTTCCATTACTATTAGAATTCGCACAGCTGTAGCAGGCAAATTAAGGCAGAGCCATCTGTATTGGCGAAGAATTTTTACCGGAGCCACTCTGGAAATTAATACGTGAAACTGGGAGCGAGAGAGCGAGAGAGCGCGCGCGCGGGACATGATTTGTGAACCCAGAGCTAGCAGGCAGGGCCCAGATGTGTAGGGACGGGAGATTTACGAGTTACAGTTGGCAGTACCTGGGAATGGCCGGGTCTGAATCTTCACTCTCACTCACTATCATACTTGTATCGTCACGTGCTGTCACTTTCCGATCTGTGCAGCTACGTACAAAAATGTCTGCCTCATTGTGAACAAATTCGTTTCTCTGCCATCTCCAAAATCAGTCCTGTTACTTTCATATCTATCGCCTTATTGACATCTAAAATGCTTTTTCTTCCCATCATTAGCGGACTCTACACAGGGATGTCCAACCTTCTCTCTTTGGTGAACCTTAGGTATACCCCACTCCACTCCTTTAGTTAGTGGGACACTGACGGACACAAATAGACGATTCCATGGCAGTTTCTATGTCATACCCTGAATTTTATGGAAGACTTCTTCATTCTGGATGATTAGCGAATAGTAGCGGGGAGAGTACACTGCCCTCTGGGACTCCTGCCGCTATGCCTCTTACTGTGGACAGTTTTCCTTCCACGTTCACTCTGAAAGTGCGGTCCTGAAGGAAGCTGTGAGATATGGGGGAGGGATATTTGCCTGCTTTGGTTTGTACAGTAGGCCTTGGTGTCAAGTTGTGGCGAAGACCTTTTCCACGTCCAGCAGCACTGCTATGGTCTTGATGGAAACCCAGAGCAATCTTCTCAGCTACACGCAGCAACTGCATGGTCGTGGAATGACCCCGACGAAAACCAAACTGGTGATTCGGTAGGAGTTGCCTGTCCACAAAAAGAGGCGTTAGGGTGGGTGAGAAGCAACCGCTCAAAAACCTTTGAGACAATTGGGAGAATGCTGATGGAGCGGTAGTTGTTAGGAAAGACTGGGTTCTTGCTCGGTTTCAATATACACGGCACCCTCGCCTCCTTCCAGCATGCTGGATAGTGACAGCATGCATTGAAGATTCGGGTCAAGCGGACCACAGCCTTTTTGGGTTGGTGCTGGCGCCGTGACGCCGTCATGTCCAGGGGTTTAGGCTTTGGATTTCGGAGATCACCGCTTTCGGGATGATTATAGGAACTTGGATCTCCTCGTGTAACCGCCGTGGTTCCTGATAGAGGTATTACAGGGTCGCTTCCACAAATTCCGTAAAGTCTTCGTCTTCTGGGTCCTCCCGGGGTTCGAACTGTACCTCAAGATGGTCCGCGAACAGTGGCTTTCTTGATTGGCTTGAACCCGAGCCGCCCATGCAAGGGATGCTGGTATTGGGTCTTGTCCTTCCTCAAGGCCTTTATAATCCGCCATGGCTTCCTTTGCTGAAGAGTGTTTTCCCAGGCTGTTGTTCTATGCGCACGGATCAGTCGCCTTAGCAGGGTTTTGAACCTCTGGTATACTGCTCCTATCCTGGGATGGCGGAAGCGCTGCCATAGCCTTGACTTTTAGCAACTGCCAGTTCTATAGGTAAGGTTCTCGGGTCTGAGGTGTTGGTGGGAATGCGGTGAGTGTGTGCGCGTACCGCATTTAGGATCTGGTGGGAAAAATCCGTCGCTGGCGCTTCCAACGCTTCGAGATTATCGATGCGTGGTCGAGGGTCGACGGCTGGCATGGCTACTGTGGACTCCACGACGACGGGATCGTGGGCAGATTCCAGCTCATTGACTGCCGAGAGGTCAAAGTGCAATGACATGTTCTTGGTGATCATAATGTCTAAGACGTCAGGCCTGCCGCGGGTCGGATGGAATGTAGGACCTCTTGGCCCGTGCGCGACGAGGCTTGTGTCTCCGCTGATGAGGCGATAGAGCCCGCGCCCCCTCTGGTTGCTAGTGCGACTGTACCAGAGCTTCGCGTTGAGATCTCCAGCAATGCAGACTACTGTGTGTAGGTTAAGGAGAGTGGTGTAATCTGCTTCGTAGAGGCGATGATCTGGAGGGTCATAAGCCGAAATCAACAACGCCAATGGCAAGCCTGATGGCAGCAGCCTCCACGTGCTGAAGGGCAGGAAGGGGGAAAGGTGTGTGGGTGATGCTGTGTTTGATGAAGATAGCTGTAGCACCGCCCTGTCAGCCGACCCGATCAGACCGATGGGCGACGTAACTTGGCAGCGAGAAGTTTATACCAGCATGCAGGTGTCTAGGTCGATCCCGTAGGATTGTACAAACTCGAGAATGCCTGGGCGTTGTTCCCTTCCGCCATTAGCATTCCATTACTCACTGCAAGTTCAAGCCGGGCGCGCCGTCAATCGCCCTCTAGTTGTCAACCAGCTATGACTCATTCTCTGAAGATGTCCAACGCAGTTTTCGGCGAAACGTCACAAAATTCATCGACTGGACCACGACCTACAAGCCCGAAATCTACCATCTACTGGATTAACGCCGACCGTGAAAGCCCCAGTGCTCCTAGAGTATGTCCGCAACGATCAGAGGAAATGGTTGAAAATTGAATGCCAATGAATACATTACCACACAGTAGCTAAGAGGGTCAAAGGCCTTCAAAGTATAACAGACATACGTCATAATGGAATAATGGAAGAAGATCTGCAGATCCATGGAAGGTCACAATTCGTGAACTGGCCGACAATGTCGGATTGGGGTCTTCGACTTTGCCTAAGTCCCTGAGGAAGCGGCTGTCGACTCAAACCATTCTTACAAACTCTTATCCCTATATCTTCTTCGTGTTAGTTGACACAAACATTTGTACAAATTATCTTATTGCATATATCCTTGTAGGTACAAGGAGAATATGGGAATACAGTAGGCTTTGAGCGATATTCATATATTTTAAAGCTTTGAGATCCCGTTCTCTTTGCACGATGTTCCATTTCACGAAAATTTTAAGTTTTCCAAAACTGACACAAAAAACAAGGAATATCTCGGAAATGATTCACTCTACCAAAAAATTTATTCGGACATAAGTTGTGTATTTTAGTGAGATCTACATTATTTTTACAGTAAGATTTTGTCTATCTCTTACGGTTTACGAGTTATTCAAAACCCATCCAGAGTAAATACGACTACAGGGGCTATAGCCAGAAAATTCAAAATATACGTTTCATTTGTCATAAAAATATCTCAAACGTATGACATTTTAATGAAAATCGTTAGAGCCATTTTCAAGAAAATCAAAATTTTCGAAAAATTGTCCATGTAAAGGGTAGTTTAGGGTGGGATATTTTCTTGAAAATCCTCGTGTTGCATCCTTGAAAGACATTAAACTTAAATACCAACTTTGGTTTTTAACCGACTTTTCGTTTTTGAGATATGCTGTCCACAGACTGACAC
Organism: Tenodera sinensis; assembly: GCA_030765045.1. Taxonomy (NCBI): domain Eukaryota; kingdom Metazoa; phylum Arthropoda; class Insecta; order Mantodea; family Mantidae; genus Tenodera; species Tenodera sinensis. The sequence continues at coordinate 119,256,663 of CM060971.1, forward strand.
ACTTACAGATATTTTTCTAAAATTCCTTCTTTGGACTCAGGGAATCCCAAAACATATTTCCGTTGAAATCTCGACATCGAATTTTTGGATCGAATGAAGTGCTTCCCCTACTTAGTGGGGAAGGTAAAAGTGAACTATTCAATCTAACTCCTTCCCTGCGATTTATACAACTTTACTCGCAACAGTCAGCTATATTACTAACACAGAGGTATATTTCGCGTCGCAAAGACCGTTTTCTGGCGCCTTTCCGACCTACAAAGTTGGTAGCAATCAACAGGGATACATTGCAACTCCCTTAACGAGCCGTAAAAAGTATTACCAACATAACTCAACATTTCCCCCACAAAAGCATTGCTAGGCTGTTAATAATTCTTCCTCCTTCCATTTTTTTATTCTGTCTTTTATTTAAGTGGTGGAAAAATAAAATGTGGGGCGACATATATATCCAGGGGGTTACATTGCCTCTTTGTGGTCGGCCATACGTCACAGGAGAGACTGCGGTAACAAGAGAACCTCGTCCGGCAGGCAGTGCTGCCACTGCTAGAAAATATACCTCCCTTGACAAACTTCCCTCACAGATTTCTGCCTTTTAAAAGGGTTACGTGACGTCACAATCCTACACACCCTGTTATTAACCTCACTCAGGCTGCGTTATTTATGTGCCTAATTTGGAATAGACTTTCACACTGGGTTCGTATCCTAGGCAGGATATGCAAGTCATATTTGGTATCCATATTCTTTTTTCTGTTCTATAGGATAACACCGAATTAATTTCCCCTTTTTTATTTTCACTACTACACATACTAAGTTGAAGTATTGTATTCAACCCAAAAATTCGAAGTCCAGATTTCACCGGAAATATGTTCTCAGATCCCCTGACTCCAAAAAAATAATTTATAGAAAAAAGTCCGTGTGTGTGTCAGTCTGTGGACAGCATAACTCAAAAACGAAAAATCGGCTAAAAACAAAAGTTGGTATCCAAATTTAATGTCTTTCAAGGATGCGACACGGAGATTTTCAAGAAAATAGCCCCACCCTAAACTACCCTTTACCTGCAAAGTTTTTCGAAAATGTTTATTTTCTTCAAAATGGCCCTAACAATTTTAATTATAATGTCATATGTTTAAGATATTTTTACGACAAATGAAATGTATATTTTGAATTTCCTGGCTATAGCTCCTGTAGTCCTGTTTACTCTGGATGAATTTTTAATAACTCGTAAACCGTAACAGGTAGACTAAATCTTACTATACAAAAAGTGTAGATCTTGCTAAAATACACCATTTGTGTCTGAATAAATTTTTTGTAGAGTGAACCATTTCGGAGATATTCCTTGCTATTTGTGTCAGTTTCAGAAAACTTAAACTTTTGTGAAATAGAGACTTTTTTTATATATGTTAGCATGCAGATTTGACTATCGCTCAAAGCCTATTGTATTCTAATATTCCCCTTGTACCTACAAGGAATTAAGCAATAAGATAATTTGTGCAAATGTTTATATCAACTAACACGAAGAAGATATAGGAATAAGAGTTTGTAAGAATGATTAGTACAAAAGTAGAGAAAGTTAGACTTTTTTATATAAATATAGTTTTTTTTATCACTTTCTAGTCCATAAAATTCGATAAGAGGATAAGAAATGTTGATATGTAATAGTTATCAGAGATATAAAATCATTTTATTTGTCGCTCGAGATTCATTTTTGTTCATTATTCCGTTTATTGCTTAGGCTTTGATAACGTTTGCTCACTTTTCACAACAGTTTTAATTGGCTTGTTAGAAAACTCAATTAATGCACAAACACCGTCACAATAAATGTTATATTCGCTCCGTTACGCTCTGCAGATACTAAAAATAACAAATCTCTCTCTCTCGCTTAGCACTTGTAAGTTTCTATTGCTATATTCCTCATCAGATAATTAAAATATGTAAACATGACTAAATTCACAAGTTTTCAATTTCAGGTTTAAATATTTTATTTAAGACAGATAGACGAGTCCACTGATGGAAATATCTGAAATATCTTATTGTTTATTTCCTTGTAGGTACAAGGGGAATGTTATAAGTTTTCCGAAACTGACACACTTAACAAGGAATATCTCCGAAATGGTTCACTCTACAAGAAAATTTATTCAGAGATAAATTGTGTGTTTTAGCAAGATCTACATTTTTTGTACAGTAAGATTTTGTCTATGTCTAACGGTTTACCAGTTATGCAAAAGTCGTCCAGAGTAAATACGACTGCAGGGGCTATAGCCAGAAAATTCAAGATATACATTTCATTTGTCATAAAAATATCTCAAACATATGACATTTTAATCAGCTCATAAGCGACTTTCTTTGGAAATGAGACCCGAGTTTCTTTTATGAGTGATTGTACGAAACCTGCAAGGAAATAAGCAATAAGACAAATTGTACAAGTGTTCATCTTGGCTGAAGAGGAGTAGAGAAAGTCATGTGAATACAACAAAGCAGATTTTTACCTTCTCTATTGGTAAGTAGGGGAAGTATTGTATTCCACCCAAAAATTTGATGTCGAGATTTCACCGAAAATATATGTTTTGAGGCCCCCTGAATCCAAAAAAAAAAAAAAAATTTAGAAAAAGGTCCATGTGTGTGTGTGTGTGTGTGTGTGTGTGTGTGTCAGTCTGTGGAGAGCATAACTCAAAAACGAAAATTCGGTTAAAAACCAAAGTTGGTATTTAAGTTTAATGTCTTTCAAGGATGTGACACGAACATTTTGAAGAAAATAGCCCCACGCTAAACTACCCTTTACATGGAACATTTTTCGAAAAGTTTGATTTTCTTGAAAATGGCTCTAACGATTTTGATATAAATGTCATATGTTTGAGATATTTTTATGACAAATAAAATGTATATCTTGAATTTCCTGGCTATAGCTCCTGTAGTCCTGTTTACTCTGGATGAATTTTTAATAACTCGTAAACCGTAACAGGTAGACCAAATCTTACCATACAAAAAGTGTAGATCTTGCTAAAATACACCATTTGTGTCTGAATAAATGTTTTGTAGAGTGAACCATTTCGGAGATATTCCTTGCTATTTGTGTCAGTTTCAGAAAACATAAACTTTTGTGAAATAGAGACTTTTTTTATATATGTTAGCATGCAGATTTGACTATCGCTCAAAGTCTACTGTACTCCCATATTCCCCTTGTACCTACAAGGAAATAAGCAATAAGATAATTTGTACAAATGTTTATCTCAACTAACATGAAGAAGATATAGGAATAAGAGTTTGTAAGAATGGTTAGTACAAGAGTGAGTAGAGAAAGTCATGTGAGTGTAACAGTTCAGATTTTTCATCTGGTATCGTATATGCAACACGCTTAGGTCCCAAGGGAAAGCACTGTTTGGTTCCAGTAGGTATATGGATTTCTGTTCTCTGCTGTTATTTCCCTCTCGGTCGGTTTATTCGCTTTAATTTCACGGCACAGTGCCCCACTAAGTTCATAAGATATAAATAAGTGAAAGTGAAACTCCGCACCACCAACAACAAAGATCGAATTTTACATCTTTGTGAACACAAAGCTATTTTGGTTTCAGTGTCTCCTTCAGACATCCAAGTTTTATTTATCTGCGCGCGCTGCTGCTGCGAGCAAGTGATATAATTTTATTACTCACTCGCTGTTTCTGAATGTTAATGAGCGAGTCCTTTTTTAAAAATTCTCTCACAGAGTTGCAGTAATTCCAGGGGGCCGGGTATGTCACTGATAAAGTGTTTATTAATTTGAGTTATGTAGTCGCAAAGAAAATACTACAAAAATAATGAAAATCTCGCATTTAGCGATAATAAACAACCAGAGAAATTCTTTTTAGTTTAAATACTGCTTTAAAAACGTGAACTAGGGGTTAGTGTAAGTTACATTTAAGAATATCGCGTCTTTGTTGTGACAAAATGACAAAATCCATTCGGTTACTCTTCAATCACTAAACTTTTGTACAAATACACCCTTCTCCTGCACAGGCGTTAAGACAGACTTTACTGGTATTAAAACTCACAAATTTTACTTCTCGTAACCTTGCCTCAGTCCTTTAAGTGCCGTTGGAATCTTTATGACTGACACACACACACACACACACACACACACACACACACACACACACACACACACACACACACACACACACACACACTCACATATAAAACCCCTTTTTACTTTCTATACTCGTAAGTAGGGGAAGCATTGTATTCCATCCAAAAATTCGATATCGAGATTTCGCCGGAAATATATTTTAACGCAGCCTGAATGCAAAAAATAACATAACTCAAAAACTAAAAGTTGGTTAAAAACCAAAGTTGGTATTCATGTTCAATGTCTTTCAAGGATGTGACACGAAGATTTTGAAGAAAATAGCCCCACCCTAAACTAACCTTTACATGGAAAATTTTTCGAAAATTTTGATTTTCTTGAAAATGGCTCTAACGATTTTGATTAAAATGTCATATGTTTGAGATATTTTTATGACAAATGAAATGTATATCTTGAATTTTCTGGCTATAGCCCCTGTAGTCGTATTTTCTTTGGACGACTTTTGCATAACTGGCAAACCGTTAGTGATAGACCAAATCATACTATACAAAAAATGTAGATCTTGCTAAAATACACAATTTATGTCTGAAGAAATTTTTTTGTAGAGTGAACCATTTCGGAGATATTCCTTGTTATGTGTGCGAGTTTTGCAAAACTTAGAACTTTAGCGAAATGCAACAATGTTGTTCATTTTTTTTATGTTAATCGTGCAAAGAGAACGGAATCTCAAATTTCAAAAAGATTTCACTGTCGCACAAAGCCTTCTGTATTCTAATATGTCCCTTGTATCTACAAGTAAATAAACAATAAGATAATTTGTACAAATGTTTATCTCAACTAACACGAAGAAGATATAGGAATAAGAGTTTGTAAGAATGGTTAGTACAAGAGTGAGTAGAGAAAGTCATGTGAGTGTAACACATCAGATTTTTTTCAAAACCACTGAACCTATTTGAATGAAAATTTTACAGTAGTTCCAGAAGCATGTATTCTTCAAACGTAACCCATTATTATTGGAAAAAATCCAAAACATAAAATTAAAAAAAAATATTTGTGTATTTTTTTTTTTTTTTTTTTTGCAAAATTTAAATATTTTTTTCTTTTGAATAGTGCTAGAGATATTTAAGTAAATTTAGGTTATTATAAATATGAATACATATTGCCTAGTGTACTACAAAAGTTACAACACACTTGCTTGAATGTTGTCGAAGGAATTTGTTAGTACTATATATATATTTCCAAAAATATGTTATCAGTTATTGCCTTATTACATGCCCATTTTAGGTAATTGTTTTGATGTTTTCTATATCAATGGAATCACTAAATATTCATCCCAAATTAAATTTTGATCTGAGCAGTAGAAGTTTAGATATCGTCAACTAAAGTTATGTTTTGAAATTTTGAAATCGTGTCCCCTAAAAGAGCTATAAAATGAAATTACATAATGGTAACTTATACTGATGCTATTAGTAATACGAGAAGCAGTTTAAGATTATAGTACCCTAACGGGTTAATAGCAACAATTTTAACGTTCTAAGCTGGCATCAGTTGAAGCATAGGATATACGTTAAAGCAATTAAAAGCAAGCTTTCCCGTGTTGGATAAAATCCGGAAAAGGGAAAATAACCACGTTCTAGTACTTGAAACTCCGTTCTTCGGTTTTAGAAACCGTGAATGTAATATTAGGGATGTTCCCAAACTCCCTCCAATCGTCCAGCAATTAGGTATATATTTAAAAGTCATAACCAAATTACGCTGCATATTGCCTGGTCAGTCAAATTAAGGATACAACATCTTTTGCTCTTTCGTTCAAACAGAATCCATTTGTGCCTGCCTTTAATTCTTCCTTTCGTGCAATAGTTCAACATTAGATTGATATGACAAATTATTTGTACATAAACGAACAAATATATACTCCTAAATAGCACTAAAGTAGTTTATTACTGGTAAGTCGAGAGAAGGAGACAAATATTATCACGAGATTTATAACACTTCCCTTTGCACCAGAAGGAACTATAGACCGCCTGTGCTTATTTTGTCCTCTGGTATTTACCCTATTAAGGACAACTCAAATACACCGGGCAGTCCATAAATACAAGCCACACACATTATTTTTGAAATTCCTTTTTCACTTCCTCTACTATGCAAGGTAAGCAGGGGAAGTATTGTATTCCATCCAAAAATTCCAGGTCCAGATTTCACCGGAAATAGCTTTCGAGGCCCCCCCCCCCCGAATCCACCCCAAAAACCCCATTTTTGATAAACGTCCCTGTGTGTGTCTGTGTATGTGTGTTTTTGAAGAGCGTAAGGAAAAAAAAATCAATTAAAAATGAAGGGCGGCATTTAATTTTGATATCCTTTAAGGATGCGACATAGAAAAATTGAAGGAAATTCTTCCCTCGTAAGCTACCCTTTACATGGAAAATTAAAATGTCATATGTTTGAGATATTTGTATAACAAATAAAATGTATATCTTGAATTTTCTGGCTATAGCACATGAAGTTTTATTTACTCTGAATGACTTTTGTATAACTACTAAAACTTAAGAGATAGACCAAATCTTAATATATAAAAAATACAGATCAAGTTATGTCTAGATAAACTTTTTTGTGCATTGAACCATTTCGGAGATATTCTTTGTTACTTGTGTCAGTTTTACTTAAATTTGTCAAATGAAAGTTCGTTATTCACTTTATGTATTGGTTGCGCGTATTGCCTTATTCCCCTTGTACCTACAAGGAAATAAACAATAAAATAATTTGTACAAATATTTATCTCAACTAACATGAAGAACATATAGGAATAAGAGTTTGTAAGAATGGTTAGTACAAGAGTAGAGAAAGTCATGTGAGTGTAACACGTTACTCTGTGTATTTGATGTTAAATAACTCAGCAATAAGAATATCTGTTGTATAAGTGCAGCAGTTTCTCCCAGATGGCAGCATGTTCAGGGCTACCAAATGTTGCATGTCTGGAATTTCTTGCGTTTGACTATTATTGGTGCTTCAGTTGGTAGGACGGGCGAGTTGGCAAACTTGTGTGAGTTGGTACACACCTTGCAAGCCATTTTCATAATGAAGGGCGAGGGCGACTTCAGAGCCCTCTGCGACTAAGTACGGAAGCTGCAACAAAGTGAAAGTGATGGTCACTTTGAGAAGCCCCTGAGGGGGGGGATTACAAAATCACCTTTGATCCTGGAACGTTGCTTCGTTCCGCGTTTAGAAAAGCATTAACGTTAATTCTGTTCTGGTAACCCAGTAAAGTCGTGTTCAAAGCGCGTGTAAGCATCTGGCTGGCTGGGTTTACCTACTTCTCGTCTGAGTGTGGTTCATTCATACGACATTAACATTAGAAATGTTCTCGAGTCTTCTTCTAGGTCTATATTCATTCATTCCACCGAACTGGATAATAATATTACGATACCAATTACAGTGCAACTTGCATAATTCAAACGTTTATAATTCAAAATCGTTGTTATGCATTTATGACGTTAATGTTGTTTTCCTTACCCTGGTAAACAGGTATGAGCTGGCAAGTCGACCTTTGAGACCATCTGGCATAACTAATCGATAAGCCACCCTGGCTTCCCCCCGCGGCTAGGAGCATGGGAGTCGCAAAAACATTTGGACCCGACTATATCTATATTGCTGAAATGTCAATTTAAGACGTAACTTTTATAATTTGAATTTATTTCTTATCCCTTCAGTTTGGAAATATCCGTGTACCACTATACCTCTAACAGCCTGTATTATTAGTCCGCTATTTTCTGTACATTTAACATTATTTGTTTAAATTTCACTCGATTACTACAACCCCTGTTATCAATTTCAAACAACTTGTCTCTTCAACCCGTTTTACACTCACTCCCACACTAGTTCGACCCTGTTTTTATCAAACAGCTTTATTGCGTTTGTAATGAAGGGACTTTGCTCTTTTAGCGCCCACGTGGGAAACAGAAAACAATAAAACCACCCTATTAATGAACAAAGGGGCGAGTTAATATTAAATTGTCATTTCCCGGGCGAAAAACAAATAGTTTTTGACTATTTGTCCAACGCTTTGAGCCGAGTGCTGTTCTACTTTATTATTATACGAAACAGTACAATGACCAAAGTTAGAAAAAAACATGTTGTACTCGTATGACTTTCTCTACTCTTGTATTATTATACTTCTATCTACTTCATGTTAATAGAGATAAAAAGTAGATAATATGTAGCGAGGTATAAACATGTTCTCAAAAGAGAGGTAGTTATTCACCTTTTATCTCTTGGTCTTGCAAAGAGAACGTGAATTTCGAAGTGCTCTACTGTATTGCCATATTTCCCTTCTACCGACAAGAAAATTAGTAATAATAATCTATTAACGTAGATAGAGGAATAATAGTACAAGAGTAGAGAAAGTCATATGAATGCAACACATTTTTACTTTCTCTACTGGTAAGTAGGGGAAGTATTGTATTCCACCCAAAAATTCGATGTCGACATTTTACCGGAAATATGTTTTGAGACCCCCTGAATCCAAAAAAACGCATTTTTAGAAAAAGGTCCGTGTGTGTATCTGTCAGCCTGTGGACAGTATAACTGAAAAACGAAAAGTGGGTTAAAAACCAAAGTTGGTATTTAAGTTTAATGTCCTTCAAGGATGCGACACGAAGACTTTGAAGAAAATAGCCCTACCATAAACTACCCTTTACATGGAACATTTTTCCAAAATTTGTATGACAAATGAAATGTATATCTTGAATTTTCTGGCTATAGCCTATGTAGTCCTGTTTACTCTGGATGACTTTTGAATAACTGGTAAACCGTAAGTGATACACAAAATCTTAATGGACAAAAAATGTAGGTGTCGCTAAATCAAACAATTTATGCCCAAATAAATTTTCTTGTAGAGTGAACCATTTCAGAGATATTCCTTATTATGTGTGTGAGTTTTGGAAAACGTAAAACTTTCTCGAAATGGAGCATCGTTGTTCATTTTTTAATATGTTAAGTGTGCAAAGAGAACAGAATCTCAAAGCTTTAAAAGATTTGACTATCGCAGAAAGCCTACTGTATTCTAATATTCCCCTTGTAGCTACAAGGAAATAAGCAATAAGATGATTTCTACAAATGTTTATCTCAACTAACACGAAGAAGATATAGGAATAAGAGTTTGTAAGAATGGTTAGTACAAGAGTAGAGAAAGTCATGTATTTTGGATGAAATTTCGATATCGAGTTTTTGTGTAGAATACAATGCTTCCCCTACGTGAGTCGTAGAGGATTTAAATGTATTTGCAGAATATGACGTCATAGACGAACTGTTCTCTGTAGTGAATGATATAGTTTTTAAAAGTGTCCGATGTAACAGATGATTAACGAACTGGTTTCAGAGGAGAGAGAGCGGATCAAACTCTTGTCACAGATAAGCTGCTTACCTAAAGCCCTTTGCACCAAAGGACAAATGCCAACTACCTTGCTTCATATAACAGAAATATTATCTGTCCTCCATTCAGGCTTAACTTGTAGCTAGCTATACGGTAGACAGTTCTACTCATATTACTTTCTCTACTTCATCATAATCAACACAATCATTTGTAAATATAGCTTTATTACACATATTCCCTATATGTGTAATGGGAATATCTGAATATTTAAATGACAGAGTTTAAGAGCAGCTCGCTTTGTGACGGCTTTGAAATGTATATGGTGAGAACTGTGCAATTATATCTTTGCTTCTAGTCCTATCGACTAGATGGCACTAGTATATGGATACAGAGAGCAGCACATTCGCTATTACAATCAATTTTAATTTTTACTTTCTCTACTGGTAAGTAGGGGAAGTATTGTATTCCACCCAAAAATTCCATGTCCAGATTTCACCGGAAATATGTTTTGAGACCCCCTGAATACAAAAAAAGAGCATTTTTAGAAAAATGTACGTGTGTGTGTCTGGGGACAGTATAACTCAAAAACAAAAAGTCGGTTAAAAACCAAATTTGGTATTTAAGTTTAATGCCTTTCAAGGATGTGACGCGAAGATTTTGAAGAAAATAGCCCCACCTTAAACTACCCTTTACGTGGAAAAATTTTCAAAAAATTTCATTTTTTTGAAAATGGCTCTAATGATTTTAATTAAAATGTCATATGTTTGAGATATTTTTATGACAAATGAAATGTATATCTTGAATTTTCTGGCTATAGCTCCTGTAGTCGTATTTACTCTGGACGACTTTTGCATAACTGGTAAACCGTTAGAGATAGACAAAATCTTACTGTACAAAAACTGTAGATCTTGCTAAAATACACAATTTATGTCTGAATAAATTTTGTTGTAGAGTGAACCATTTCGGAGATATTCCTTGTTATTTGTGTTAGTTTCGGAAAACTTAAAACTTTCGTGAAATGGACCATCGTTGTTCATTTTTTTATATGTTAAGCGTGCAAAGAAAACGGGATCTCAAAAAAAGCTTATCTCAACTAACACGAACAAGATATAGGAATAAGAGATTGTAAGGATGGCTAGTACAAGAGTAGAAAAAGTCATGTGAGTGTATGGATTTGGTTTAGTAATCCTTCTTTCTTTAAGTGCGTTCATCAAGTGCACAGAACCAGCTGGGTTTGTATAAATCTTTTACAATTTGCAAGAATGAAGCAGGAAGGTAATTTGATGACGTGATAATGAATGCACAAAGCTCATTTGTTAACTAAATACGGCCTCAGGGAATATGCACATCAATGCTCTGTAATCTACTGAAAACATCACATAACCTAATATACGTAACAATATAAACTTTATATCTGGTAACGGCCTCGAGGCTGTAACACTTCAATCGCAGCGATACAGGGTGTTCATTCATCTCATGCTTCACATTCATATCAACCTCTCTCTCGTTCCTCGTTCCTACTTCGCTTTAATTGAGATAAGAATTTGCAGAAGTAAGCGTGGGAGCTAGAAAAACTTTGTTCCATGTATTTTTACTTTCTCTACTACATATAGTAAGTAGGGGAAGCATTGTATTCCACCCCAAAAAATCGATGTTTCTATATTGTCGAAATACAATACATTCTCTCGCGTTTCTTTTAGAAAACATTCGCCTTTCTTTCTCTGTTACAAATAATTCGTGGAGTTTTTTATATCATTGACATAGAAATGCAGTGTCTTAAATTCACACAGCTTTCTCTACTGAAATTGTGAAACCACGGGCAACGCTGGGTGTTTCAGACAGTTACTAATAACAATTACTATCAGTTTTTAGTATAGGCGCCGTATTTACACCTGGCAGCTGTGTAATGTTTGAAGCCAGCAGACAGACAGACAGACAGACAGACTAGCGCGCATGAAATTAGGAGCTAGCTACATTAGCATTGCAGTCTACATAAGCGCCCTACAAATGGTAAAGTGAGATGCACGTAACTGGGATGAGAGACGCTGTGAATCAATACTCAGACCTGACAAACACCACACTCACTCACTCACTCACTCACTCAGTCTCACTTGGGCTTTGTCTAACATTCATAAATCCCTTTATATAAACACGTGCTCAACTTCCAAACCTGCCCAAAATACAATCCATCTACCCATTAATACTTTACATAAATACTTAAAGTTACCTATCTGAGAAACTCAAAAAAAAATCCAAAAATTCATGCCGATTCATTTCAAACAGCAAGCTGACACTGAACAATTTTACAAAATTTTGGTTTGAAATCTTGAAGTCCTAAATTTACACCACCTGCTTCCAGGTCTTCACTCTGTCTAGTCCAGAGGTTCCTCTGCTCCCCAACAGGCGTCTGACCCTAGGTACCGGCTTGTAAGTTCTACATAAGGGGAGAGTAATCAGGGAAAAAAGAAACAAGAATACTGGCTTCCTATTTGAGAAAAGTAATTATCTTGGAAATGGCTAATTCTAGAAAAAAATTGCATTTGAGACAAATTGTAATTTTTAACGAGATTTACACCTTTTGTGCAATGAAATTTTGTCTATCGTTTACGGTTTAGCAGTTATGCAAAAGTCACCCAGACTGCAGAACACTTCTGAGGAAATTTCCAGAAAATTCAAGATATACATTTCATTTGCAATAAAACTATCTTAAACTTATGGTATTCTAACCAAATTCGCTAGAGCAATTTTTGAAAAAGTAAACGTTTTCGAAAAGTGTTTCATGTAAGGATTAGATTATTGTGGAGGGATTTTCTTGAACATATTCGTGGAACATACTGCTTTTAAGTGTCAAGTTTGGTATTTAACCCAGTTTTTGTTTTTGAGTTGTGCTTTTCGCAGACGGAAAGTACTTTTTTAGGATTTAAGGATGCCAAATGTTCTATTTCCGTTGAAATTTCGATATCGAATTTTTGGATCGAATACAATACTTCCCATATGTAGTACAGAAAGTAAAAATTTAAGTTTAAATATTTAATTGTTGTCACGGTTTTCCTGTGTTCCCTGACAGACGTCTGACTCTAGACACTGACTTGTAAGTCCTACATAAGGGGAGGGTAATCACTTCCTCACTCTCATACTTGCAGGTGTTCACTCTGTCTGGTACATAGGTTCCTGTGTTCCCTGACAGACGTCTGAGACTAGACACTGCCTTGTAAGTCCTACATAAGGGGAGGGTAATCACTTCCTCACTCTCATACTTGCAGGTGTTCACTCTGTCTGGTACATAGGTTCCTGTGTTCCCTGACAGACGTCTGACTCTAGACACTGACTTGTAAGTCCTACATAAGGGGAGGGTAATCACTTCCTCACTCTCATACTTGCAGGTGTTCACTCTGTCTGGTACATAGGTTCCTGTGTTCCCTGACAGACGTCTGAGACTAGACACTGTCTTGTAAGTCCTACATAAGGGGAGGGTAATCACTTCCTCACTCTCATACTTGCAGGTGTTCACTCTGTCTGGTACATAGGTTCCTGTGTTCCCTGACAGACGTCTGACTCTAGACACTGACTTGTAAGTCCTACATAAGGGGAGGGTAATCACTTCCTCACTCTCATACTTGCAGGTGTTCACTCTGTCTGGTACATAGGTTCCTGTGTTCCCTGACAGACGTCTGACTCTAGACGCTGTCTTGTAAGTCCTACATAAGGGGAGGGTAATCACTTCCTCACTCTCATACTTGCAGGTGTTCACTCTGTCTGGTACATAGGTTCCTGTGTTCCCTGACAGACGTCCGACTCTAGACACTGTCTTGTAAGTCCTACATAAGGGGAGGGTAATCACTTCCTCACTCTCATACTTGCAGGTGTTCACTCTGTCTGGTACATAGGTTCCTGTGTTCCCTGACAGACGTCTGACTCTAGACACTGTCTTGTAAGTCCTACATAAGGGGAGGGTAATCACTTCCTCACTCTCATACTTGCAGGTGTTCACTCTGTCCGGTACATAGGTTCCTGTGTACCCTGACAGACGTCTGACTCTAGACGCTGTTTTGTAAGTCCTACATAAGGGGAGGGTAATCACTTCCTCACTCTCATACTTGCAGGTGTTCACTCTGTCTGGTACATAGGTTCCTGTGTTCCCTGACAGACGTCTGACTCTAGACACTGACTTGTAAGTCCTACATAAGGGGAGGGTAATCACTTCCTCACTCTCATACTTGCAGGTGTTCACTCTGTCTGGTACATAGGTTCCTGTGTTCCCTGACAGACGTCTGACTCTAGACGCTGTCTTGTAAGTCCTACATAAGGGGAGGGTAATCACTTCCTCACTCTCATACTTGCAGGTGTTCACTCTGTCTGGTACAAAGGTTCCTGTGTTCCCTGACAGACGTCCGACTCTAGACACTGTCTTGTAAGTCCTACATAAGGGGAGGGTAATCACTTCCTCACTCTCATACTTGCAGGTGTTCACTCTGTCTGGTACATAGGTTCCTGTGTTCCCTGACAGACGTCCGACTCTAGACACTGTCTTGTAAGTCCTACATAAGGGGAGGGTAATCACTTCCTCACTCTCATACTTGCAGGTGTTCACTCTGTCTGGTACATAGGTTCCTGTGTTCCCTGACAGACGTCTGACTCTAGACACTGGCTTGTAAGTCCTACATAAGGGGAAGGTAATCACTTCCTCACTCTCATTCTTGCAGGTGTTCACTCTGTCTGGTACATAGGTTCCTGTGTTTCCTGACAGACGTCTGACTCTAGACACTGGCTTGTAAGTCCTACATAAGGGGAGGGTAATCACTTCCTCACTCTCATACTTGCAGGCGTTCACTCTGTCTGGTACATAGGTTCCTGTGTTCCCTGACAAATGTCTGACTCTAGACACTGACTTGTAAGTCCTACATAAGGGGAGGGTAATCACTTCCTCACTCTCATACTTGCAGGTGTTCACTCTGTCTGGTACATAGGTCCCTGTGTTCCATGACAGACGTCTGACTCTAGACACTGTCTTGTAAGTCCTACATAAGGGGAGGGTAATCACTTCCTCACTCTCATACTTGGAGGTGTTCACTCTGTCTGGTACATAGGTTCCTGTGTTCCCTGACAGACGTCTGACTCCAGACACTGACTTGTAAGTCCTACATAAGGGGAGGGTAATCACTTCCTCACTCTCATACTTGCAGGTGTTCACTCTGTCTGGTACATAGGTTCCTGTGTTCCCTGACAGACGTCGGACTCTAGACACTGTCCTGTAAGTCCTACATAAGGAGAGGGTAATCACTTCCTCACTCTCATACTTGCAGGTGTTCACTCTGTCCGGTACATAGGTTCCTGTGTACCCTGACAGACGTCTGACTCTAGACGCTGTCTTGTAAGTCCTACATAAGGGGAGGGTAATCACTTCCTCACTCTCATACTTGCAGGTGTTCACTCTGTCTGGTACATAGGTTCCTGTGTTCCCTGACAGACGTCTGACTCTAGACGCTGTCTTGTAAGTCCTACATAAGGGGAGGGTAATCACTTCCTCACTCTCATACTTGCAGGTGTTCACTCTGTCTGGTACATAGGTTCCTGTGTTCCCTGACAGACGTCTGACTCTAGACGCTGTCTTGTAAGTCCTACATAAGGGGAAGGTAATCACTTCCTCACTCTCATACTTGCAGGTGTTCACTCTGTCTGGTACATAGGTTCCTGTGTTCCCTGACAGACGTCTGACCCTAGACACTGGCTTGTAAGTCCTACATAAGGGGAGGGTAATCACTTCCTCACTCTCATACTTGCAGGTGTTCACTCTGTCTGGTACATAGGTTCCTGTGTTCCCTTACAGACGTCTGACTCTAGGCACTGACTTGTAAGTCCTACATAAGGGGAGGGTAATCACTTCCTCACTCTCATACTTGCAGGTGTTCACTGTCTGGTACATAGGTTCCTGTGTTCCCTGACAGACGTCTGACTCTAGACACTGGCTTGTAAGTCCTACATAAGGGGAAGGTAATCACTTCCTCACTCTCATTCTTGCAGGTGTTCACTCTGTCTGGTACATAGGTTCCTGTGTTTCCTGACAGACGTCTGACTCTAGACACTGGCTTGTAAGTCCTACATAAGGGGAAGGTAATCACTTCCTCACTCTCATTCTTGCAGGTGTTCACTCTGTCTGGTACATAGGTTCCTGTGTTCCCTGACAGACGTCCGACTCTAGACACTGTCTTGTAAGTCCTACATAAGGGGAGGGTAATCACTTCCTCACTCTCATACTTGCAGGTGTTCACTCTGTCTGGTACATAGGTTCCTGTGTTCCCTGACAGACGTCCGACTCTAGACACTGTCTTGTAAGTCCTACATAAGGGGAGGGTAATCACTTCCTCACTCTCATACTTGCAGGTGTTCACTCTGTCTGGTACATAGGTTCCTGTGTTCCCTGACAGACGTCCGACTCTAGACACTGTCTTGTAAGTCCTACATAAGGGGAGGGTAATCACTTCCTCACTCTCATACTTGCAGGTGTTCACTCTGTCTGGTACATAGGTTCCTGTGTTCCCTGACAGACGTCTGAGTCTAGACACTGTCTTGTAAGTCCTACATAAGGGGAGGGTAATCACTTCCTCACTCTCATACTTGCAGGTGTTCACTCTGTCTGGTACATAGGTTCCTGTGTTCCCTGACAGACGTCTCACTCTAGACACTGTCTTGTAAGTCCTACATAAGGGGAGGGTAATCACTTCCTCACTCTCATACTTGCAGGTGTTCACACTGTCTGGTACATAGGTTCCTGTGTTCCCTGACAGACGTCTCACTCTAGACACTGTCTTGTAAGTCCTACATAAGGGGAGGGTAATCACTTCCTCACTCTCATACTTGCAGGTGTTCACACTGTCTGGTACATAGGTTCCTGTGTTCCCTGACAGACGTCTGACTCTAGACACTGTCTTGTAAGTCCTACATAAGGGGAGGGTAATCACTTCCTCACTCTCATACTTGCAGGTGTTTAAGCATTTCTTCAGTGGTAAGGAACGCTTCATTGTGCAATGCCGCCAGGGTGTACCGTTTTATTTCGTCAAATTTGCGCGTGTTCTACTTATTATTATTATTATTATTATTATTATTTCTTCTTATTCTCTCGCTGAACATCTGTCCTACTCTAACGAATCGTGTAATTAAAATTCTCCATAGGGGGCCGTTTCATTTACAGGTGTTTGCAACTATTGTTCCCAAACAAGGGCAGAATTTATCTGTCCCTCGCGAACATTCCTTTTACACAACACGGCCCAGCGGTGTCGTTCTCTGATACTAACCTATTTATTTAAATATTCTAATATTTTCAGTAGCGCCCCGGTTTTTGTTCCGCTCCTATGATTTATCTTATATTCCTTACCACTTTCTGCAAAAATAAATAATATTTATCTAACAGCCCCTAATAAAATGTCCTCTTGGTAAAAACGAGGTCTAGCGCTTCAAGTTTAAACCAAAAACAAAATAATAAAAGGGTAGCTCAGTGGATAGGGTACCTGCCTGCTGTATAAAGAGTTCCTGGTTCGATTCTATACGAGTTAATATGTTCCAAAAGTAAAAATCTGATGTGTTACATTCACATGACTTTCTCTACTCTTGTACTAACCATTCTTACAAACTCTTATTCCTATATCTTCATGTTAGTTGAGATAAACATTTGTACAAATTATCTTATTGCTTATTTCCTTGTAGGTACAAGGGAAATATTGGAATACAGTAGGCTTTGTGCGACAGTCAAATCTTTTAAAGCTTTGAGATTCCGTTCTCTTTGCACACTTAACATATAAAAAAATGAACAACGATAATCCATTTCACGAAAGTTCAGTTTTCCAAAACTGACACACATGACAAGGTATATCTCCGAAATGGTTCACCCTACAAGAAAATTTATTGAGACATAAATTGTGTATTTTAGCAAGATCTACATTTTTTGTATAGTAAGATTTGGTCTATCGCTAACGGTTTACGAGTTATTCAAAACTCGCCCAGACTAAACAGGACTACAGAGGTTATAGCCAGAAAATTCAGAATATACATTTCATTTGTCATCAAAATATCTCAACCATATGACATTTTAATCAAAATCGTTAGTGCCATTTTCAAGAAAATCAAAATTTTCGAAAAATGTTCCATGTAAAGGGTAGTTTAGGGTGAGGCTATTTTCTTCAAAATCTTTGTGTCGCATCCTTGAAAGACATTAAACTTAAATACCAAGTTTGGCTTTTAACCTACTTTTCGTTTTTGAGTTATGCTGTCCAAAACGCTGACACACACACGGACGTTTTTCGAAGAATGCTTTTTTTTTGGGATTCAGGGGGCCTCAAAACATATATTTCCGGTGAAATCTGGACATCTAATTTTTTGGTGGAATACAATGCTTCCCCTACTTACCAGTAGAGAAAGTAAAAATAGAGCGACACCAGTCGACAGCAGCCACAATACAACAAAGGCTACCTCACACCACAAGCGGTACGTGCATCCAAGGCGCTCAAGGTCAGGCTGCCTCGCGCGACAACAACCAGAAAGGCGCAAGCGTGTTTAAAAACACCAATAGGAACTTTCCTGGCATAAATGAATAATTACCATCTAATATTTACTTAAACCAGAGACAAAGTACTCGCCCTTGGGATATTTATCTCTGATGTGAGATTCCCTTGTGCTCTACCGGGAAAAAGTACGAATCGACTGGGGAATTTAATGTCACACTGGCAAGTTGGCCGTGGTAGCTCAGTTAGAGCAGCCGCTCGATAAGCGGAAGATCCCTGGTTCAAATCCCGGCTATGGCATTGCATTTTTCTGTCCTGATTCCTCCTCTCAACCATACGTCTTGTGTTTAAAAATACCAACAGTAAGTTTGTCGGCATAAATAAATGAATATATTTACCTTCTCTCATAGCAAGTAGGGGAAGTATTGTATTCCACCCAAAAATTCAATATCCAGATTTCAACACAAATACACGTTTTGAGACTCTCAATTTAAAAATGTATTTCTTTGTATTTAAACTTAATATCTTCCAATGACGGAACACGAAGTGTTTCACAAAAAATTTTCGAAAATTTTGATTTCCTCAAAAATGGCTAACAATTTTGACTAAACTAGCATGTGTTTAACACTCTTCATGAGAAATGAAATTTATATTTTCAATTTTCTGGCTATAGCCCATATAGTCCTGTTTACTTTTGATGTCTTTTGCATAACTCGTAAACTGTAAGAGATAGACCAAATCTTACTATACAAAATATGTAGAACTCGTTATGTAAAGGTGAATTTTTTTGTGGAGTGAACCATTTCGGAGATATTCCTTATTATTTGCACGAGTTTTGCAATACTAGTTTTTTCAAGTGAGAGGTTCTTATTTACTTTTCTAGGTCATGCAAGAAGAAAGGAATTTCAAAGCTTTAAAAGACTTCACTATTGCTCAAAGCCTACTGCATTCCCATATTCCCCTTGTACACACAGGGAAATAAGCAATAAGATAATTTGTACAAATGTTTATCTTAACTAACACGAAGAAGATTTAGGAATAAGAGTTCGTAAGAATGGTTAGTACAAGAGTAGAGAAAGTCATGTGAGTGTAAGAGTTCTTTCAAAAACATAACTGTCCAAAAATGCCATTTTCGCCCGTTATTGACATTTAAAACAGCAATATATCGAATATAAATAAATGTTATAGAAAGGGTAGTTTGACGGGATATTTATTTTTATTTCACCTTGACAGGGTCGCGCAGTATTCCATAAATTTGATTATCTCTGGACAATGACGTCACCTACAGCTAAATTTCATCTGTTGACAAGACACACGTCACCACAAATGTAAAAGGTCGACAGTAGATGGACGGCGACGCCGATATTACTGCACTCTGGTGTCAAATGTGGTGAAACATCATTCTAGCTGACGTAGCAGATAGTGGCGTAGTGGACAGCGCTTTTATTGCTTTATTTGCCGCGCGCGCGCACCAGAAAGTAATATATGCATGTGTGACACAGTTGGCTAAAATAAACAGTCTGCCATGCAACTTGTGGGAGAGTCGTTACGTATCGACTTTACAATGTTCTAACGAACTCTGCAGTTACGGTGTTCCGTGAGGACTAATGTTTTTAACCAAATATTTCCAACATTTCAAGATAATACATAAAATACATGTAGTAAGCAGGGGAAGTATTGTATTCCATCCAAAAATTGCATTTCGAGATTTCACCCGAAATGTGTTTTCAGGCCCCTGAATCCAAAACAAAAAAGAAATCTGAGTCTTACACTCACATGACTTTCTCTACTCTTGTACTAATCATTCTTACAAACTCTTATTCCTATATCTTCTTCGTGTTAGTTGAGGTAAACATTTGTACAAATTATCTTATTGCTTATTTCCTTGTAGCTACAAGGGGAATATTACAATACAGTAGACTTTGAGCGATAGTCAAATATTTTAAAGCTTTGAGATTCCGTTCTCTTTGCACACTTAACACAAAAACGATGTTCCTGTTCACGAAAGTTTTGTTTTCCGAAACTGACACACTTAACAAGGAATATCTCCGAAATGGTTAACCCTACAAGAAAATTTATTGAGACATAAATTGTGTATTTTAGCAAGATCTACATTTTTTGTATAGTAAGATTTGGTCTATCTCTAACGGTTTACCAGTTATGCAAAAGTCGTCCAGAGTAAATACGACTACAGGGGCTAAAGCCAGAAAATTCAAGATATACATTTCATTTGTCATAAAAATATCTCAAACATATGATATTTTAATCAAAATCGTTTGAGCCATTTTCAACAAAATGAAAATTTTCGAAAAATTTTCCATGTAACGGGTAGTTTAGTGTGGGGTTATTTTCTTCAAAATCTTCGTGTCGCATCCTTAAAAGACATTAAACTTAAATACCAACTTCGGTTTTTAACCGACTTTTCATTTTTGAGTTATGCTGCCTACAGGCTCACACACAGACCTTTTTCTAAAAATGCGGTTTTTTTTTTTTTTTTTTTTTTTTTTTGATTCAGGGGGTCTCAAAACATTTCCAGTGAAATCTCGACATTGAATTTTTGGATGGAATACAATACTTCCCCTACTTAAGAGTAGAGAAAGTAATATTAGATAAACTTTGGTGTGTGTGTGTGTGTGTGTGTGTGTGTGTGTGTGTGTGTGTGTGTGTGTGTGTGTGAGTGTGTGTGCGCGCGCGCGGGCGCGCTCGCGCGTTTAACTTTAATATGTTTCAAGGATGCGACACGAAGACTTCGAAGAATATTCCACCCTAAACTACCCCATATCTGTAAAATTTTTTGATTTTCACAAGTGAAAGGTCGTTGTTCATATTTTACCTCTTGGTCATGCAAAGAGGGCGGAATTTCAAAATCGTGCGAGTTTTTTAAAACTATGTTTATGTAACGATGTATGCAAATTGAGACTGATAGAATGGTCTATTTTACACACCCCTTTATATGGCAGAGGGTAATGCTGTACATATTTACATGTAATTAATTATTTATTTTATATTTTTCAGGGTGGGGGTGGTTGGGG
The DNA here is from genome assembly GCA_030765045.1 of Tenodera sinensis. Lineage (NCBI taxonomy): Eukaryota > Metazoa > Arthropoda > Insecta > Mantodea > Mantidae > Tenodera > Tenodera sinensis. The sequence continues at coordinate 119,277,612 of CM060971.1, forward strand.
GAAGGTTGTTCATCAAACATTAATGTTGCACTTTATCAATAATGCAGGAGATATTGTGGACAGTAAAAAGCTATCTGTATGTGTGGTGTGTGTTTTTACCCCCTGCTGGTCAGTAAATAATATATCATCACATCCATCCCCCATAAATATGTAAGCTATTCCATTAGCTAAGCAAATTACTAGCTAAGTGATTTCAAGTCAATATTTACTGCAAAGTGTCATTAAACAGTCACTTTTCTTAATTTAAAACCCTTCTGTGGTTCATCCACTCTCACCCCTTTTTGCATATTTAATTTCAGCTGAACTCTGTCAGCTAAACCATTCTGTCTCTCTCTCTCTCTGGTGTCAAAAATTGATTTATAATATAACCTTTTTACTTTCTCTACTACGTATACTAAAGTAGGGGAAGTATTGTATTCAATCCAAAAATTCGATGTCGAAATTTCACAGGAAATACCTTTTGAGGGCCATCAATCCAAAAAAAAAGTCGGTTACAAATAAAATTTGGTATTTAAGTTTAATACCTATCAAGGATGCGACACGAAGATTTTGAAGAAAATAGCCCCACCCTAAACTACCCTTTACATGGAAAATTTTTCGAAAATTTTCATTTTCTTGAAAATGGCTCTAACAATTTTCATTAAAATGGCATATGTATAGGATATTTTTATAACAAATCAAATGCATATCTTGAATTTTGTGGCCATAGCCCAAGAAGTCCTATTTACTCTGGATGACTTTTGAATAACTGGTAAACCGTAAGAGATAGACCAAATCTTACTATACAAAAAATGTAGATCTTGCTAAAATAGATAATTTATGTCTGAATAAACTTTTTTGTAGAGTGAGCCATTTCGGAGATATTCCTTGTTATGTGTGTGAGTTTCGGAAAACTTGAAACTTTCGTGAAATGGAACATCGTTCATTTTTTTATATGTAAGCAGGCAAAGAGAACGGAATCTCAAAGCTTTAAAACATTTGTCTATCGCTCAAAGCCTACTGTATTCCCATATTCCCCTTGTACCTACAAGAAAAAGAATTTGTAAGGATGGTTCCTTACACGTGGAGGTTATTCAGGCCGAAACAGTATCGTCCACCTTGTTAATGTGATAGTGGAGAAATGGTGCTAGTTGCGTAGTTACCCACCTGTATTATTTGCTGTTATTTTTTGCACTGCAAGTTTGTATCGTTGAAATGAGTGTGCAATAGGGAAATTAAGTTGGTATGTGATGAAAACCACAAAGAACCAGAGTGGGATATGAACCAGCGACCTCCTACATCTTACTATTAATGACGTAGCAGTAGGTAAGAAGTTAGACGGACGGAGGGAGGGAGGGTTTGCGGTATTTCCAAGTTGAATAGAGACAGAGTCATGTAAACTCATGTGGCTTTCCCGCACCTTAATGCACGTCGGTGGAGTTTCCAAAGACCCCCCCCCCCCCTCGCCCCCTCCCAACCAATTTGTACATTAATGAGCGCTGAGAGACGCGCAGTTTTAACCTGCTGTTAAACTTTGCTGCTTCAATTTCCTGCTTCTGCGCACCAATTTGCATACACATTTATTTAACGTGCTACGTAAAATACGTAATATTCACTTGAGATCGTGTCAGAACTATTTCATAAATTAATCTTTAGTTTTTCATCTTTTATCTGCAATACCACAGAAAAACATTTGATGTGTTGCACTCAAAAATGCATTTGGATATAAGTGTTCGAAGATTTTGTCTCTGACGAGTTAGTCAAACGTCATCTAGAGTAAATAGGATTACCTAGGCTATAGCTAGAAAATTCAAAATATACATTTCATTTGTCATATAAATATCTCAAACATATGGCATTTTAGTCAAAATCGTTAGAGCCATTTTCAAGAAAATCAAAATTTTTCATGTAAAGGGTGGTTTAGAGTTGAAGAATTTTCTTCAAAATCTTCGTGTGGCATCCCTGATAGGTATTAAACTTAAATACCAAATTTGATTTGTAACCGACTTTTTTTTTGGATTGATGGCTCTCAAAAGGTATTTCCGGTGAAATCTTGACATCGAAATTTTGGATCGAATACAATGCTTCCCCTAATTTACGTACTAGAGAAAGTAAAAAAAAAAAATGTGTTTTTATTACATAGTAGGATGCAGGTCGAGAGGGTCAGAAACGAACGCACAAAAGTTGAAAGTCTCAGGTTTAAAAATGTGGAAATTAGGCCCATTAAAGACCGCGCTCGAGTTATGCTTCTGTGGCTAAAACCAACATACAACAGTTGTCTGGTTTAATACTTCAATAGTTACAGTTTCTAGTGATGAAACCGTTTAATTCTACATAGACTTACATCAAATATATCATTTCTGAGTCTATATTAGTCAATTTAAATGATGTCGATTTTCACAGACATCCACATGTAGAAATATGTCATAGTTTAACACTGGAGCAGCTGACAGCGAATACACAGGAAAAGGCTGATGATATCGCCAAAGCTGTTATGGCTCATTCCATAAGTAGTGGCAACATAACTTCTGAAAATAATGGGAAAGAATAACTGATATGTTTTATCTGTGAGTTTTTAGACAGTAATTTTATTTATAAGATATTAGTTTAATGTATATATGAGCCCATGGGATTTTGACCGTAACCACTTAGAATACTGCATTTTAGAACCACGCATGCGCAGGAGTAGGGTGGTCTGTTGCAAGACTAGCACAAAACTTCACTTACACGTGACGTTTTATTCATGTTGAAGGAAAGCACAACAATGTGAGTGTTATTAATTCAAATGTTGGCACTACTTATTGACTGAACCAAGTTGTTACCAACAGTATAGCTCCATATTTAACGCCGTCAGAGTTGCGAAAGTAAAGAACTGCGAGTGCAGCAAACCATGCACTTCCCCATGTGTACAGGAGGCAGTTCACGTAATATATAATGACGACACAGCTGCGTATACATTTTCAGAGGGCCTTGTTTCTCACCGCGTGCGACACATAGACTGTTCCCATCTCATCTGCAGCAATAACAACAAAATCTTGTCACCGTATCCCACAGGAGACAGAGAGAGAGAGAGAGATTTAAATTCGCTGCCATGAATGTTGTATGGTGCTCGGAAAAAGGTCGCGGCTGGCTTTCTGTTTACAAAGCTTGCCTTGTTTTAACAGTTAAAACATTCGCCAACGCCTCCCAAATTTACAGTAGGCTCGTTCGCACCGGAATGATTCTAAAGAAATAGGCAATTGGGCGTTTCGGTGGATTTCCTGCACTCTTATAATTCATAGAATTGCCTACAAACAAACATATAGGCCAGTTCAGAAAATCAGAAAAGCAAAATAATTCTTAGAATTTGGCTAGTCATACAGCAGAAAGCGATAAATTGCACTCACATGAATTTCTCTACTCACTCTTGTACAAACCATTGTTCCTAACACTTATTTCTCTATTCAATCATAAATATTTGTATAAGTTATTGCTAATTTTCCCTTCCATTCTCTTTGTATGACCAACAGATTAAAAACGAATAGCGACTTCTCATTTGAGAAAAGTACAAGTATTGAAAATTCAGACAAATAACGAATATCTCGGAAATGAGAAAATGAGCAAAGGTGATAAGATGGCAATATGTGATGTATGAATTTGGACAGGTAGAGAGAGATTCGGCGTGTGTTGTCTTTCTTGAGATTCAAGCCGACAAGGAAATGCTTGTAAAAGACTTGTATCGATTTAGTAAACGCACCATTTCACATTCAGTGCACATTTTCCACAGAACATGTGAATGTGAAATCTCCCTGTTCTTTTATTGTGTTACGTCACGCCTTCATACGTCAGATTACCTGTGTGTGGAATCCTGCCGTACATGTCAAACCCTTATTCGCAGACTGAAATATACCAACATTAATTGTTATTGATCAAATTTTTTACTTTTAAGCATTCCGAATTTCAGTAAAACCTCTCTGTGGTTCAGTGGACATCGCTGAAGTCCTGGGTTTGATTCCTGACTGTGGTTGGAATTTTTCCTTAACAATTCGACATACCACAGTCTGGAAGTGTGAAGGTGGCGTTGGCTGCAACACGCATGAAAATTGTGATTTATTAATTTATTTTTATTTCTGAATCAGGTAACTAATATATTTATAAATCATATATGGTTTCTGTCAGTCTGTGGACAGCATAACTCAAAAACGAAAAGTCGGTTAAAAACCAAAATTGGTATTTAAGTTTAATGTCTTTCAAGGATGCGACACGAAGATTTTGAGGAAAATCGCCCCACCCTACACAACCCTTTACATGGAAAATTTTTCGAAAATTTTGATTTTCTTGAAAATAGCTCTAGCGATTTTGATTAAAACGTCGTATGTTTGAGATATTTTTCTTACAAATGAAATGTATATCTTGAATTTTCTGGCTATAGCCCCTGTAGTCGTATTTACTCTGGATGACTTTTACATAACTAGTAAACCGTAAGAGATAGAGGAAATCTTACAATAGAAAAAATGTAGATCTTGCTAAAATACACAATTTATGTCTGAAACAATTTTTTGTAGAGTGAACTATTTCCGAGATATGCCTTGTTATTTGTGTGAGTTTTGGAGAATTATACTTCTGTCAAATGGAACATCGTTATTCATATTTTTATATGTTAACCGTGCAAGGTTTCAAAGCTTTAAACGATTTGACTATCTCCGAAAGTCTACTCTATTGCCATATTCCCCTTGTACCTACAAGGAAATAAGTAATAATTTAGCAGATTTTTATCTCAACTAAGAGTTTGTAAGAATGGTTAGTACAAGATCAGAGAAAGTCACTTGAGTGCAGAAAATAACATTTTTTCTATAGCTCTTTTACCGTTTCCTAGTTACTCAAAAGTCATTCAGAGTAAACAGGACTACATAGGCTATAGCCAGAAAATTCAAAATATGCATTTCGTTTGCCATAAAAATATTTGAAGCATGGCATTTTAGTCAAAGTCGTTAGAGCTATTTTTGAGAAAGTCAAAATCTTCGAAAATTTTCCATGTAAAGGGTAGTTTAAGGTGGAGGAATTTTCTTCAAAATCTTCGAGTTGCATCCTTAAAATATATTAAAATTAAATATCAGCTTTGGCTTTTAACCGACTTTTCGTTTTAATTATATTTGTCAGAGAGAGACATGTATTTCCGGAGAAATCTGGACATCGAAATTTTGGATCGAATACAATGCTCCCCCTACTTATTAGGGGAGGTAAGACCGTCTACATGTTAAATTGAAACGTCCTATTGATAATACAAAGCGTGGATAAATCCAAGGGCGTTTAATGTTAACCCGCGCGCCTTTGAACGGCCGCTGAAGGAGGTCAGATTAGAAGCAATTAGACAGCGTTCGGCTTGTGTTGGAAATGCACCACACTAGAATCACATAGAATTACACTTCAAAGAGGAACTAATCTCTTTTAGTATTCCAACATAACACACAAGAGAATCTCAGACCCCTTCACAAGCATTCCAAATTTGTTACAAGTCTTACACCAAATACACACAAGCAATATCTCCGAAATGGTTCACTCTACAAAAAAATTTATATAGACATAAATTGTGTGTTTTAGAAAGATCTACAATTTTTGTACAGTAAGATTTGGTCTATCTCTTATGGTTTATGAATTATGCAAAAGTCGTCCAGAGTAAATACGACTACAGGGACTGCAGCCAGAAAATTCAAGATATACATTTCATTTGTCATAAAAATATCTCAAACATATGCCAATTCAGTGAAAATCATTATAGTTATTTTCAAGAAAATCAAAATTTTCGAAAAATTTTCAATGTAAAGGGTAGTTTAGGGTGGGGCTATTTTCTTCAAAATCTTCGTGTTGCATCCTTAAAGGACATTAAACTTAGATACAAAATTTTGTTTTTAACTGACTTTTCGTTTTTCAGTTATGCTGTCCACAGACTGACAAATACACACGGACCTTTCTCTAAAAATGCCTTGTTTGGATTCTGGGGCCTCAAAACACATTTCCGATGAAATATTGACATCGAATTTTTAGTAAAATACAATACAATACTTATCTTCCCTCTTTTGTCCAGTAGTCTCTCCTCAGATTCATCTTTCACCTGAATTTGGGTATTTTTCAGCCCTTTTAGCCCAATTTTTGTTGAAATACTGCCGAAAATTTAAATAAAAATGGATTTCTTTCACTTGCACAAACCTAAAAATCGTAAATTTGATATGTTTTTGGTCACTGCTCAGTCTGGGGGACCCTGAAGTGACCCCGGGGTACATAGAGCTGAGGGAAACCCCCGAAAAGAACTTATCGAGGTAAGTCGCCCTAACCGAGGCTCGAACACGGCACCTCTAACACGTGAAACAAACACGCTAGCACCACGCCATGGAGTGCTGAAACTTGAGTTCCTCTATCACAGAATCTACCAATCCCGCAACAAGACGGTTGTCTGAATGTGGAAAATGTCAAGGTAAAGAAAGAGACAGAGATATACAAGAGTGGAGATTAAATAAGGTTAGCCGTGCAACAGGTGAGCAGTAGGCCTGCAAGTGAATTAATTCGATATCCCCTCTTCTCCCCCGCGACGTTAAAACAGATCAAACTCCCTTAAAATAAACATACGGGCAACGTCCTTATCAGATAATACATTGGCACCTTCATCGCTGTCTACGTGCAAGAAATAGTCCACACAGCCTCGGGCCTCCTAACCTCCAAACACACGACAATCAGCATACATTATTTGGCACTTTCCCTACTCCTTATAGCAAGTAGGGGAAGCATTGTATTCGATCCAAAAATCCAATATTCGACATTTCACCGGAAATTTGTTCAGAGGGACCCTGAATCCAAAAAAGGGCTTTTTAGAAAAATGTCTATGTGTGTTGCTATTTAGGATTAATATATCTCAGCGATGCCTCACCATGATTTTGGAGAAATTCCTCCACCCTACACTACCCTTTACATGGAACGTCTTTCGAAAATTTTGATTTTCTCAAAAATAGCTAAAGATTGATTAAAATGTCATACGTTTAAGACATTTTTATGACAAATGAAATGTATATTTTCAATTTTCTGGCTAGAGCCTTTGCAGTCCTGTTTACCCTAGATAACTTTTTTATAACTACTAAACCGTAAGACATAGACAAAATCTTACTATACAAAAACAATGTAGATCTTAAATTCCCTTTGTTGTGAAATAAACCGTTTTATAGAAATTCCAAGTTAGAACTTTGCAATAATAATAGACATTTCGATGTCGAGGTTTCGCCGGAAACGTAAGTTTTGAGGCCCATGAATGCAAACAAGCAAGAAAGCATTTTTAGAAAAAGGTTCCTGAATGTCTGTGTGTCTGCCTGTTGAAGAGCATAACACAAAAATCTGATGTTTTACACTCACATGACTTTCTCTACTCTTGTACTAACCATTCTTACAAACTCTTATTCCTATATCTTCTTTCTTCTTAGTTGAGACAAACATTTGTACAAATTATCTTATTACTTATTTCCTTGTAGGTACAAGGGGAATATTAGAATACAGTAAGCTTTGTGCGATAGTCAAATGTTTGAGATCCTGTTGCCTTTGCACAATTGACATAAAAAAATGAACAGCGATGATCCATTTCACGAAAGTTCCAAGTTTTTCGAAACTGACACACATAACAAGGAATATCTCCGAAACGGTTCACCCTACAAGAAAATTTATTTGGACATAAACTGTGTATTTTAGCAAGATCTACATTTTTTGTACAGTAAGATTTGGTCTATCTCTAACGCTGTACTAGTTATGCAAAAGTCGTCCAAAGTAAATACGACTACAGGGGCTCTAGCCAGAAAATTCAAGATATACATTTCATTTGTCATCAAGATATCTCAAACATATGACATTTTAATCAAAATCGTTAGAGCCATTTTCAAGAAAATCAAAATTTTCGAAAAATTTTCCATGTAAAGGGTAGTTTAGGGTGGGGCTATTTTCTTCAAAATCTTCGTGTCCCATTCTTGAAAGAAATTAAACTTAAATACCAATTTTGGTTGTTAACCGACTTTTCGTTTTTGAGTTGTGCTGTCCACAACCTGACACACACACGGACCTTTTTCTAAAAATGCTTTTTTTGGATTCAGGGGGTCTCAAACATATATTTCCGGTGATAACTCGAAATGGAATTTTTGGGTGGAATACAATACTTCCCCTAATTACCAGTAGAGGAAGTAAAAATAGAAAGTTGGCTAAAATTCGAAGTTGGGATTAACGTTAAATATCATTCAAGGATGCGACACTGAGATTTTGAAGAAAATTCCTCCACCTTAACTAAGCTTTACATAGAAAAGCAGTTTGAAATGTAGTCTTATTTACTCCTCATGACTATAGAAAACGTATATATTCTTAAATCACACTATTTATGTCCAAATAGATTTTTTTGTGAAGTGTCACAATTTTGTAATACTTATCCATCGTTCTCAAATCGGTCACTATTAGTTTTTTTATCCCTTGTTCATGCAAACAGAAACGAATTTCAAAGCCACCATACAGCGATCAGCTCTTACAATATTTGACTATCGCTCAAAGCCCACTGTGTTCCCATATTCCCTTGTACCTACAAGGAAACTAGTAAAAAGCGTTTCTAAGGATGGTTAGTATAAGATTAGACAATGTCATTAGATATTTTTAAACGAAATTAATATAGGCGCTTTGAATTGGCTTATGATGGCGGAAGACTTACGTAAATGAATTTTGCTGCTAGATATTTGTGTTTAACGCCAGAGTTTCTAATTACTGGGGAAGAAAGCAAGGACTTCTTGTTTCATTTCATGAATGAACGAAACGCCAGACTGACTCTCTCCCTCTCCCCCTCCCCCCCTCTCTCTCTCCCTCTCCCTCCCCCCCCCTCTCTCTCTCTAGGTATGTGGAGTTTGAATCCCTCTTAATTGAGACGACTCGACTCGTCTCTAATCGTAGCGGAAAGCGATTTTGATGGGCTTTAGAAGGAACAGCCCCTAAACGACATTCCAGGTTCGAGACCGCCTTCCCTTCCACTACCAACCTTCTAACAACGAAATTTTGCTGCGTTCGGGAGTCAAGGATTTAATTTATCTTACATTTCCCGATGTTATTATGGATTACTAACTGAAATACCCGACGTTGTCCGTGGTTTGATGATTTATCACTACAACATTTAGACTTAGGTTGTACTTGTCCAATAGTCTTGTGTTTCTTTGTTACTAACTGAAATACCCGACGTTGTCCGTGGTTTGATGATTTATCACTACAACATTTAGACTTAGGTTGTACTTGTCCAATAGTCTTGTGTTTCTTTGTTACTAGGTGAAATACCCGACGTTGTCCGTGGTTTGATGATTTATCACTACAACATTTAGACTTAGGTTGAACTTGTCCAATAGTCTTGTGTTTCTTTGTTACTAACTGAAATACCCGACGTTGTCCGTGGTTTGATGATTTATCACTACAACATTTAGACTTAGGTTGTACTTGTCCAATAGTCTTGTGTTTCTTTGTTACTAACTGAAATACCCGACGTTGTCCGTGGTTTGATGATTTATCACTACAACATTTAGACTTAGGTTGTACTTGTCCAATAGTCTTGTGTTTCTTTGTTACTAACTGAAATACCCGACGTTGTCCGTGGTTTGATGATTTATCACTACAACATTTAGACTTAGGTTGAACTTGTCCAATAGTCTTGTGTTTCTTTGTTACTAACTGAAATACCCGACGTTGTCCGTGGTTTGATGATTTATCACTACAACATTTAGACTTAGGTTGTACTTGTCCAATAGTCTTGTGTTTCTTTGTTACTAACTGAAATACCCGACGTTGTCCGTGGTTTGATGATTTATCACTACAACATTTAGACTTAGGTTGTACTTGTCCAATAGTCTTGTGTTTCTTTGTTACTAACTGAAATACCCGACGTTGTCCGTGGTTTGATGATTTATCACTACAACATTTAGACTTAGGTTGAACTTGTCCAATAGTCTTGTGTTTCTTTGTTACTAACTGAAATACCCGACGTTGTCCGTGGTTTGATGATTTATCACTACAACATTTAGACTTAGGTTGTACTTGTCCAATAGTCTTGTGTTTCTTTGTTACTAACTGAAATACCCGACGTTGTCCGTGGTTTGATGATTTGTCACTACAACATTTAGACTTGGGTTGTACTTGTCCAATAGTCTTGTGTTTCTTTGTTACTAACTGAAATACCCGACGTTGTCCGTGGTTTGATGATTTATCACTACAACATTTAGACTTAGGTTGTACTTGTCCAATAGTCTTGTGTTTCTTTGTTACTAACTGAAATACCCGACGTTGTCCGTGGTTTGATGATTTATCACTACTGGTTTATGACGGGCAGGCATTTCTGTCGCGCACTGTACCCGTGAGAGACCGTTACTAGGCAACCAGCAGTAGTACCAACTGAAATGAATTGCCATTAATTTGGGAATGAGATTGGTCAGGAAACGTCATGATGGTCTTGTCCCCGGTCAAGAGGGGCTCCCAACCCTCCTCCACTCACAAAGCAAATATCTGAAGATGCAGCCTTCCCCTTCTCGTATATAAACTCAAACTCTACATACCTACCTGGTCGTAATATTAAAAAGTGCTGACAATTTTTATCTCTGAAATGTTAATAGACATATACGTGGCAGAAAAAATAAATAAACCGGATAAGGCTCTTCCATTTGAGAAAAGTAAAAAAAAAAAAAAAAAAAAAAAAAAAAAAAAAAAAACACAATTTATGTCTGAAGAAATTTTTTTGTAGAGTGAACCATTTCGGAAGTATTCCTTTTTATTTCTGCGAGATTTGCAATACTTTTGTGAAATGGAAGTACAAGAGCAGAGAAAGCCATGTGAGTGTAACATATCAGATTTGCTTTTTCCAGATGAGGTTATTGACGCTCAGAACATGTTTAGAACACAAGAGTTGGTAACACTGTCTACTGCTGCGAATGTCGTATTTTATAAAGAGTAGATATTTTTTTTTTTTTTTTTTTTAATTAACGTCCTCCAACATTGTGTCATATCGGACGAATGAATGAAATGAAACGGGTGAAATGATGCTCAAATGAGCCCGAGGTCCATGGAGCTTTAAGTTACCCGACATTCGTCTTCTCAGGGTAGGGAAAACCTCGGAAAAAAACCTTACCCGGATAACTTACCCTAAGCGAGATTCGAACTCGCGACCTCTTGAACGTGAGGCAGACACGCTAACCATCACGCTACAGAGGCGGGCATAATAAAGAGTAGAGTGTGGAGTTTAAGGGCCCGTCGACAGCTGGGTCATTTGGGCCCCAAGTCAATTTTTACGGTCCAAAATAAATTGATACGGTTAAAAAGCGAAAACTAAAAAAGCAGTAAACATATAAGAAGTTAAAACGTTAAAAATCTAAAGGGCAAATATTAAAATAAAAAAGTTAAAACGTAAAATAAAAGCGGTGCAAAAATAGAACTGGGATTCATTGTCTAAAAACCGTGGAATAAAACAAGAAAAATAAAACACAAGTTAAACTTGTTTGGCAAATCTACGGATACCGGGTTGTCGCTCAGAATTGACCGCATAGTAAAACCCAGGCCATGGGACTGGCGCTCTCTAGTATATTGTGGACGGACAGTTGTACGCCGCACGTCTGACACACAGGGGCCGGGTCGCCACGCAAGAGATGACTGTGTGTGTGGCGCGAGTGTGACCGATTCTCATCCGGGTGAGAATGACCTCCAACCGCCGCGCATCCCTGACGAATGTCGGCCAGGGTGTTACTGTGGCTCTAATTGTCCATAATTGGGTGCCAGATATCTCTTCCCACGACTTGTGCCAGAACGAAACAATACGGCGCCGGAAATATCGTTATCCGTGAGAGCCTAACTGTGAAACGAGTGTCTGTATTTTAATTATCAATGCTGATGTGCCGAGAAACTGTTGCAACGCCTGAACAGCGCTCATGGAGTCGCAGCATATGATGAAGCTATCAGGAACCGAACTAGAGATAAAGAGTAAGAAATAAAAGATGGCAAACAGCTCGGCAGTAAAAACGGAAGTGTTGTCTGGAAGTCTGTACGTATGAGCCTCGCCGTAGTACATGAAACTACATCCTGTACCACCCCCCCCCCCCTCCGCACCTGGGACCCGTCGGTAAATACCGGTGTTCAAGTCCGGTAACGTCCCAGGAGCTCGGTGAATACTTGGCGAAACACCGAGTTAGAGGTAGCCACCTTCGCATAGCCCGAAAGCTCCAGGTCAAACCGCGCGCGCTGGAGTTGCCAAGGAGGGTAGCGCCCTATAGACGATCGCTCTACATGGGGCATGCGAAGATGTGCAGTGAGCAGTTCACGGAATCGTATACCACTTGGACGTGAGATAGTGGTATTACGTATATAACGGTGGGCGAGGTCGGGGCGTAACACGCATTGGGAACGAATTTTTACTCTGGCCCACTTGGGACCATACACGCGACGTTCACCGTTCTCAGGGGACTCGCCTGATGTGCGGCAGTCTGAAGTTTCCCTTTGGCTCACGGAGCGGGAGCGGGACTTCATGGTAGCAGTATGCCTGGAACGTGGGCGGTCATCAGGAGTTGTGGCACTCGTGGACGGTTTGGGATCTGTCGTCTGCACTGCGATTGATGTCGTCACTGTAGGACGTTGTGGAGGGGGGTTCGTCGACCAGTCGGTTTGCGTGGAGGCATACGAAGAGGGTAAGTGTTGCAAACCGACAGTAGCTACAGGGGGGCGGCGTGCAGCTGCTAGAAAAGTTAGGCGTTCGTCAATACGCAGCTCCTGTATGCTCTTTTCATCGCAAAACTGCGGACACTGACGAGAGTTTTATGGATGTTTCCCTCCGCAGTTCACGCAGCAGGGGTCCGGTCCCGAGTACAGGCGGTGTCCTCATGTACTGCTAAACCGCAACGCTCACATATCGCAGTATGTGTGCCCGAGCTCCTAGTATGCCCGAACCTCTGGCACTGAAAACAGCGGCCGTACTGCAGCGCTCTCATACCCACAGAAGACGTATTCGGGCAAAGTAGTTCCCTTAAAGGTGAGGAACACCGTTTTTAAGGGAACCTGTTTTCCATCCTGCTTTCGGAATAGGCGGTACGCTTGAAGGACGCTTTGATCTGAGAGACAGGTGACAGATCGTCCAAGCTGGAGCTGGTAATAACTCCCCTACACGAGTTCAATGATTTGTGTGGGACTACCCGGACCGGGTAGGAGCCCAACAAACTCGCTTTCAATTACTTTTGGGACTGTTCAGCATTGGACGTCTCGAGCAAAAGCGTAGGCTTAGGTTCTTCATCGTTTTTCCTTCACATGCCAAGGTCATCACCAGAAAAAGATCAGTAAAGGGGCCTTTGCGCGGATGTATGATTGAACCCCCATACGGAACCGTTGGCGTCAGCCTGTCATCCGGGGTCAAAGGATAAAAGACACCAAAATCTCCACGGTGTGTGCCGCCATGGAGACCCCTCCATTACTGACCTCAAAGCGTACTTCAGAGGAGCTACCCTCCGATCTCCACTGCTTGTCCACATGGGTAAACCGTTCACCACGCGCACCCCGGCTTTATTCCCTCCCACCGCCTGTGGCTCCCCGTTTTAGGCCACGGTGCCTCAACGGACTCAGCGTGGATTCAGGGGACTCCGGGTTGATTACACCGGGGCTCCGTCAGTGGTAACACGTCCGGCCGGTGATACGAAACCGATGGCGCGCGGCCGTGTCTTCAGGGATCTACGTGGGTGTACATGACGTGTCGATGGGCTCCGCACCTAAGGCTACACATGGGGACAGTGTGAAGGGTCCACCCAAACTCCGCACCTGAGAGCACACAAGTCGGGGGGGGGGGGGCCGCGCTGCAAACCGCAGGACAGGACCACGGGGATAGGAAAGACCTCTGCTGATGAGACAAAAGTTATAAAACTAAGACCTTACTAATAATCACAATAAACTTACAAGAGGAAGAGGTGATGAAGAGTATCGGCCAAACCAGCCACACGTGGCAACAGTTAATGCACATGGAAGGGGTGAAATGAGGTGAGTGGCTCGGGGCCCCGGGTAACCCCAAACCCGTACCTACCGTAGTAGGAGCCCCTGGGGGAGTTTGATTTCGGAGTCTTCTTCTCCTAGATAAGTCGTAGACCAAGACTACCGAGCCTCATCTACCCGTTTGGAATGTTCTTAGCTTCCCCTCACCTCTTGCCTACCAGTGGTCACAAAGAGACACTTAGTAGGCCGTCTGGATCGGGTACTGAGCCCCTCCGCCACGGCAAGGCGACACTCCTTCGGAGGGGCAAAAATTCAATGTCGAGATTTCACCGGAAAGATGTTTTGGGACCTCCTGAGTCCAAAAAATAAAAAACATTTATAGAGTAGCCCTGTGTGTGTCTCAGTCTGTGGACAGCATAACTCAAAAACGAAAACTAGGTTAAAAACCAGAATTGGTATTTAAGTTTAATGTATTTCAAGGATGCGACACGAAGATTTTGAAGAAAATAGTCCCACCCTAAACTACCTTTTACGTGGAAAATGTTTCGAAAATTTTGATTTTCTTGAAAATGGTTATAATGATTTTGATTAAAATGACATGTTTAAGATATTTGTATGTCAAATGAAATGTATATCTTGAATTTTATTGCTGTAGCCTATGTAATCGTATTTAGTCTAGACGACTTTTCCGTAACTGGTAAATCGTTAGAGATAGACCAAATCTTACTATACAAAAAATGTAGATGTCGCTAAAACTCACAATTTATGCCTCAATAAATTTTTTTGTAAAGTGAATCATTTCGGAGATATTCCTTGTTATGTGTGTGAGGTTTGAGAAATTATACTTTTGTCAAATGGAACATCGTTATACAAGGAAATAAGCAATAAGATAATTTGTACAAATGTTTATCTCAACTAACATGGAGAAGATATAGGAATAAGAGTTTGTAAGAATGGTTAGTACAAGAGTGAGTAGAGAAAGTCATGTGAGTGTCATCGGTCTTGGGCAGGTTTGAACCCGGAGCGCCTACATGTAGACGAAACTTCTGAAACATACGGTACCTGATCGACAGGTAGTGCTTCCCCAGACTACGGCGCACTAATTAGTTAATTCCCCAGCCTTGCTTCCCTCTGTAAATCATTTATAAGAGGGAAGTCTTGCTTGTATTGCCAGGCAGGTAAAGAAATCCATTATGGAGTAGCAGACTTTTCCCCCAACTCAATATTTACATACATCATTAGTCATTTCCAACAAGGAGCTGCGCTTGTCATCTGTTTACTAACTCCGCATCTTAAAAATGTCTTCTTGCCTTTCATAACTCCACGAATTCACTTTATATACAGAAAACGAGCTTAATAACATGGCAAGGGGTGAGGGATAACTACTGACCAACGAACTGTTGACAGTTGCAATACGGGGCTGAGGCCACTGCTGTAATGAAGACAACGAAAGGCTGGATACGAGCCAGGGTTCCCCTGGATGAGAAAAAAAAGCCTGATCTAATAAATCTATACAATTTTATCCACTATAGAGAAATTCATATATCCATTATATTCATTTATTAAAAAAATTACTCTGTTGTAGTCATATGACTTTCTCTACTCGTGCACAAAATATTTTTACAAATATTCCTTTCTTTATCTACTTCATATTAATACAGAAACGCATTTATACATCTCATCTTATTGCCTATTTTGTTGTAGGTACAAGGGGAATATGGGAGTACAGTAGGCTTTGAGCGATAGTCAAATGTTTTAGGAGCTAATCACTACGTGATTTGCAGGGTCAGGATGTGAAAATAGAATAAAGACTTGTCATTAAAGAAAAGTATAGGCATTGAAAAATTCAAGCCAATAACAAAGAATATTTCGGAAATGGCTCATTCTAGAAAAATGTAAAATGTCTTAAACATACGGTATTTTAATCAAAACGGTTAAAGCCATTTTTTACCTAAATAAAAGCTCTATTGAAATCTTTCTTGCCACATTATGGTAGAGTTAATTTGGCCGCTGTGCTATGCAGCACTTGATTATGGTGAAACAAATAATAACTTTCACATTTATCATGCACAACAAAGGCTGCAGCAAGTGTTTGGTTTTCAAATATACTACACAGTAAAGAGAGTGGGGCTTTTGTGAGACGGTGCTGCCAACGCTTTCACCGAAGCCTCATCAATCTTAGTACCAAACTCGGCAACCAAAATTGACTTTTCGCCTCTTCTAAATTATCCTGCACCAGGTGCATCCACTTCACTCAAATAAAAACGTTACTTTCTCCACTTTCTAACGAAATATATGCACATCAAGGTGATGTAATAGTAATAATAACAATAACAATAAGTCCCTCTCCAAAGCAACTTCCTCCTTTAACACCCTTCTCTCCACACCCATTCAACAATCCCTTAGGTTTCCCCTCTTCTACTTTTCGCTTCCCAGAATCCAAAAAATAATATAACTAAAAAACGAAAAGTTGGTTAAAAACCAAAGTTGGTATTTAAGTTAAATGTCCTTCAAGGATGCGACACGAAAATTTTAAAGACAATAGCCCGACCCTAAACTACCCTTTACATGGAAAATTTTTGGAAAATTTTTATTTTCTTGAAAATGGCTGTAACGATTTTGATTATAATGTCATATGTTTGAGATATTTTTATGGAAAATAAAATGTATATCTTGAATTTCCTGACTATAGCCCCTGTAGTCGTATTTACTCTGGACGACTTTTGCATAACTGGTAAACCGTTAGAGATAGACAAAATCTTACTGTACAAAAAATGTAGATCTTGCTAAAATATACAATTTATGTCTAAATAAATTTTCTTGTAGGGTGAACCATTTCGGAGATATTCCTTGTTAAGTGTGTGTGAGTTTCGGAAAACTTAAAACTTTCGTGAAATGGAACATCGTTGTTCAGTTTTTTGTATGTTAAGCGTGTAAAGAGAACGGGATCTCAAAGTTTTAAAAGATTTGACTATCGCTCAAAGGCTACTGTATTCTAATATTCCCCTTGTACCTAAAAGGAAATAAGCAATAAGATAATTTGTACAAATGTTTATCTCAACTAACACGAAGAAGATATAGGAATAAGAGTTTGTAAGAATGGTTACTACAAGAGTAGAGAAAGTCATGTGAGTTTTTCTTTAGTGTGTTTTTCAGGGTTTATCATGGATCGTGAACCAAGTACAGTTATGATATGTACTTACAGATGTTCAGTTAATAAGGGCTTAGTGCCAACTTTTGGGCTGGCTCGATGTAGTTTACAAATAATTACCAGGTGTTGCTATTTGAAAAGCCTTCTAAGTACCCCAGTCGACGAGCAAAGAAGCTTACCAACTGCACAAAAAGTAGTAACTTTTCCACCAAAAGTTTGTCTCGTCATAGAAGTTTGTAAACACACCCCCTCGCTCGGTCCTAAGCCACCCTCATCTGTCCCTGCATGAAGCTCTACAGGATTACATACTAAACCAGTTATTTCCCTCTCGTCACCTCAGAGGTGCCAACTTGTTGAATTTACCTGCCCTCCTAAATCTGGGTCAGTGCCTGACAACCCAGCCTCTTCCATTCCTCACACGACTTTCTCTACCCTCTCCTACGCAAACATCTGTATAAATTATCTTAATGATAATTTTCTGTAGGTACAAGGAGAATACAGTAGACTAAGTGATAGTCAAATGTTCCGTTCCTTTGTAAATGGTTTATTTCACAAACCATGTTTTAAGGAGCTCTACATTTTTTGTATAGTAAGATTTTGTCCATCTCTTACGGTTTACCATTTATTCAAAAGTCATCCACGACTACAGGGGCTATAGCCAGAAAATTCAAAATATACAATTCATTTGTCATACAAATATCTTAAACATATGACATTTTAATCAAAACCGTTAGAGCCATTTTGGAGAAAATGAAAATTTTAGAAAAATTTACCATGTAAAGGGCAGTTTAGGGTGGGGCTATTTTTCTCAAAATATCCTTGTTTCATCGTTAAAATATGTTAAAGTTTGGTTTTTAACCAATATTTCGTTTTTGAGATACGTTGTTGGCTCATGTACCTTTTGGCTTCAGTGGGCCAAAAAACATTTCCAGTGAAATTTCGATATGGAGTTTTTGGATGGAATACAATACGTCCCCTAATAGATACAGGTCTAATGACATTTTGTTTTTTGATCAACCGAATCCAAAAGATAGCTTTTTTATCCATGTTGGAAGCGTAACTCCACAACAATGTACGAAGATAACAGTTTTTTATTTCCAAGATGCGTAGAGTAACTTATTTCTGACATGGGACATCATATAGGGTTTCAAAATAAAATTAATTACTTATAAGAATTGATGGAATACTCCGAGCAGCTCTTTCAGACGTGAAGTAACGTTGTGTTCAGGTTAATTAAGTATTTGACCTGGTTTGTGAATGTAAACAAGTAATGTTTTGGAGCTAACGCTTGTGATTGGCCTAAATTCGCACAGTAAATACTGAAGGACAAGGCAGAGTATGGGTTTGTTTTCAAAACGCACCGTTGCGCTGTTTATGTACGCAGCTAGGGAAAGTGACACCCACGCAATTTGCAGTGTTGTCAATTTTTTTTTATAAAACTAAAATATCTCCATATATATAAGGGTATGGTTTATAAACATATTTTAAACAGTATAGAGCAACATACGTTATACGTTTTATCTTAAATTGTTTGGAAAGCTCTTGCAATCTCAATTTAGCAGAAGGGTCTAGAATCAATGAAGGTTATACCCACGTGGAAGAAGAGCAGGGATGTTTCGTCAGCAACAGAATTTAGCTTGGGAGAAAGAATAAACATAAAAAAACTGTACTACTTCCACTGCAAACAATTTCCTCATGACCGGAAGAAAACCAAAGCTTTGTGCTTCGGGCATCATCCTATAACGAGGTTGCTTCTGTTTCCTTGACGTCAGTCGGTCGGTCGCAAATAAACTGACGTCATCATTAAAACAAAAGCAGGTTCTCCGGCAGGCCGCCCACGTGCAGTAAGGCACCCTGGGTCTATGTAGGGGAAGTATTGGATTCGATCCAAAAATTTCATGTCAAAATTTCACCGGAAAAATATGTATTTTGGTTCCCTGAATCCAAATAAAGCATTAATTTCAAGGATGCAACACGAATATTTTGAAAAAAACAATTCTCCGCCCTAAACTGCCGTTTACATGGAAAATACTCCGAACAATTTTATTTTCCCATAATTGTAATTAAAATGTCATATGTTTAAAATATTTCATGGTGCATGCAATGTAAATATGCGTTACACTCACATGACTTTCTCTACTCTTGTACTAACCATACTTACAAACTCTTATTCCTATATCTTCTTCATGTTAATACAGATATCTGATGTGTTGCACTCACATGACTTTCTCTACTCTTGTACTAACCATTCTTACAGACTCTTATTCCTATATCTTCTTCATGTTAATACAGATATCTGATGTGTTGCACTCACATGACTTTCTCTACTCTTGTACTAACCATTCTTACAAACTCTTATTCCTATATCTTCTTCATGTTAATACAGATATCTGATGTGTTGCACTCACATGACTTTCTCTACTCTTGTACTAACCATTCTTACAAACTCTTATTCCTATATCTTCTTCGTGTTAATACAGATATCTGATGTGTTACACTCACATGACCTTCTCTACTCTTGTACTAACCATTCTTACAAACTCTTATTCCTATATATTCTTCGTGTTAATACAGATATCTGATGTGTTGCACTCACATGACTTTCTCTACTCTTGTACTAACCATTCTTACAAACTCTTATTCCTATATCTTCGTGTTAGTTAAAATAAACATTTGTACAAATTATCTTATTGCTTATTTCCTTGTAGGTACAAGGGGAATATTAGAATACAGTAGGCTTTGAGTGATAGTCAAATGTTTTAAATATCTGAGATCCCGATCTCTTTACACACTTAACATATAAAAAATGAACAACGATGTTCCATTTCACGAAAGTTTTAGGTTTCCCGAAACTCACACACATAACAAGGAATATCTCCGAAATGTTTCACCCTACAGGAAAATTTATTCCGACATAAATTGTGTATTTTAGCAAGATCTACATTTTTTGTATAGTAAGATTTGGTCTATCTCTAACGGTTTACTAGTTATGCAAAAGTCGTCCAGAGTAAATACGACTACAGGGGCTATAGCAAGAAAATTCAAGATATACATTTCATTTGTCATAAAAATATCTCAAACATATGGCATTTTAATTAAAATCGTTAGAGCCATTTTCAAGAAAATAAAAATTTTCTAATAAAGTTCCATGTAAAGGGTAGTTTAGCGTGGGGCTACTTTCTTCAAAATCTTCGTGTCGCATCCTTGAATGACAATAAACTTAAATACCAACTTTGGTTTTTAATCGACTTTGGGTTTTTTAGCTATGCTGTCCACAGGCTGACACACAGACACACACACGGACCTTTTTCTAAAAATGGTTTTTTTTTTTTTTTTGGATTCAGGGGGTCTCAATACATATATTTCCGGTGAAATCTCGACATCGAATTTTTGGGTGGAATACAATACTTCCCCTGCTTACCAGCAGAGAAAGTAAAAATTGGTGTTTTGCACTCACATTACTTTCTCTACTCATGTATTAACATTGCTACAAACTCTTCTACCATAAAAGTCACATTTCACCAAAACTTATTTCCGAAATAATTCCAGAACCAGTGGTTTAATCTGAACCAACAAGTATGAATTTGAAGCTCTCCTAGAGGCGCACCAGACTGCACCTCGTTCGCCCATCTAGCTCAGCTGCTTATACCCAAATACCATGAATAAAGAGTCCATTTTCAAGAAATGACTAAATCGGATGAAGGGTGCAAGTGATGCCCGCTTTATTCACTGATTCTCATTGTGGGAACCACTGTCGTAAGTGTATACCTTCAAAAAGCTTAAATCTGTTTCAACTTGTAGGTTTTCAGCGTTCAAAGCTTTGAGAAAAAAGCTACTTTTTGAACACGTGGTCCTAAGGACTAGGTCCAAAACGTGCATTTGGTGGCTTTGTCACCTGGTTCTGACGTCATGTTTCTGTGTCTGGAGTAAGGAACCGAGGTGGCGAGATGAACTTTTTCCCACAACTTTTGTAGTTTCATAAAATGAAAATCACTGCGCCGAAGTCGACCTAACTCACAACTCTTGCGCTGTGTGACACGGGGGACAAGGTCGCTGCGGTCCGCGGTTCGAAAGTAAGAAAATTTTCGCAATTTTCCGAGTTCTATGTAAGAGAAGTGGGGGGGTTACGGAATCTGAACTATTGGGCTCGATAGCCTGTGCGGAGGACTATTGCCAGCTGAGGTTGGCTCTCGGCGTACCTACTCTACCCAGGCACCTGCAGCTGCACGTACAATATGGCGGCTCTAGCTTAATTACGGCAGCGGCGGCGTCGCTTTGACAAAATGGCGGTTTCTGGACAAACTGTGCGAGTAACGGCAAGAATTCACATTAGCAAAGTTGCTCGCTTGTCCAAAACGGTTCGTTTGAGCCCAAGAACGGTGCTCTAGCGCGAAGTTGTGATTTTGAAAACTCCGGTGGAGTCTCAAAGTTTCATTACGCCATAGCTCGAGAACCGGGCGTTGCAGAACGACGCGGTTTTCATCAGGAGGTGTGGCGACGCAAGGGCTACCCAGCGCACACCTCGATTTTACTTATTTTCAAAAACCTAAGCCCATATGAATCTATCTCCGTCCCTATGGGGAGGAGGTGGACGACGGACACATTTTAGGAGTCTACACCCCTTGGAAGCTTGAATCGAGTACCCACACGAGGTGTGTCGGGCCCATAGGAAAAAAGTTGTTGAAGGAGTCGTCATTGTGCTGTAGTTAGGTCTTAGGGTCCTAGGACCGGCCGGGTGCATTCTGCACACGCCCCGCCCTTCCACCCTGTATGTATATGTGGCGAATTTCACGTTGAATATTCAAGCGGTACAGGAGCGCACTAAGACAAACATACATTCATTTTAAAATATATATAAATGTTTTATAAACACATTTTAAAGGGTATAGAGCAGCGGAAGTCAACATACGTTATACGTTTTATCTTAAATTGTTTGGAAAGCTCTTGCAATCTCAATTTAGCAGAAGGGTCTAGAATCAATGAAGGTTATACCCACGTGGAAGAAGAGCAGGGATGTTTCGTCAGCAGCAGAACTCAGCTTGGGAGAAAGAATAAACATGAAAAAAATGTACTACTTCCACTGCAAACAATTTCCTCATGACCGGAAGAAAACCAAAGCTTTGTGCTTCCGGGCATCATCCTATAACGAGGTTGCTTCTGTTTCCTTGACGTCGGTCGGTCGCAAATAAACTGACGTCATCATTAAAACAAAAGCAGGTTCTCCGGCAGGCCGCCCACGTGCAGTAAGGCACCCTGGGTCTATGTAGGGGAAGTACTGGACTCGATCCAAAAATTTCATGTCAAAATTTCACCGGAAAAATATGTATTTTGGTTCCCTGAATCCAAATAAAGCATTAATTTCAAGGATGCAACACGAATATTTTGAGAAAAAAAAATTTCCACCCTAAACTGCCATTTATATGGAAAATGTTCCGAAGAATTTTATTTTCCTATAACTTGCTATAACGATTGTAATTAAAATAACATTGTTTAAAATATTTCATGGTAAATGAAATGTAAATATGCGTTACACTCACATGATTTTCTCTACTCTTGCACTAACCATTCTTACAAACTCTTATTCCTATATCTTCGTGTTAGTTGAGATAAACATTTGTACAAATTATCTTATTGCTTATTTCCTTGTAGGTACAAGGGGGATATGGGAATACAGTAGACTTTGTGCGATAGTCAAATGTTTTAAAGCTTTGACATTCCGTTCTATAAAATGAACAACGATGTTCCATTTCACGAAAGTTTTAAGTTTTCCAAAACTCGCACTCATAAGAAGGAATATCTCCGAAATGGTTCACCCTACAAGAAAATTTATTGAGACATAAATTGTGTATTTTAGCAAGATCTACATTTTTCGTATAGTAAGATTTTGTCTATCTCTTACGGTTTACCAGTTATGCAAAAGTCGTCCAGAGTAAATACGACTACAGGGGCTATAGCAAGAAAATTCAAGATATACATTTCATTTGTCATAAAAATATCTCAAACGTTGGAATCATTTTCAAGAAAATCAAAATTTTCGAAAAAATTTCCACGTAAAGGGTACCTAGGGTGGGGTAGAAAAACTCATGAAAGTGCATCACATAAGATTTTATATATAGTTCACCATTTCTGAGATATTCCTTGTTATCTGAAAGTGGTTATTTGTAATTATTCAGGAAGGTATAAACCAGCTGGTAGGTGGATATCGTTAGCGTTTCTGTTCATTATGAGCCGCCGACATCCTGTTGATCCTCTGCAGGAAGCTGTGAAGGAGATTAATCTCGAGCTTCTTCGTTAATACTGAATTAGATTTTCCACGGCCCCCTCTTACTACTCCCAAGGCCCTCTCTATATTCAATTTCTATTCCACCTAAGAAAAAGCTTGCAACGAATTCAACTACGCGAATCAAATTGCTCTCATTTACTTCGTCTACAAAACGATCTTTAAATTTCAGGGAAGTGCCTTTTTTTACGACTTTCGCTTATCACTGAAGAAACTTTTTACTGGAGTTGGGCCATATTTTTTCTTACTGCCCATTAAACGATTTTCTGAAGGACTTGCTTGTCAAGAACTTTGACTTCGTAAGATGACCTACAAAATTCCTATATCTGTTTCTTTTTCCTACACTAAAGTATTTTCATATTACTTTCTCTACCCAGATTCAATTTTCCGTAATTTGCACAGGGCACTGTTTGTACTCTAACGAAACGATAATTATCTACATCCCACTCCTGACACCAGTGTGGCAAAATGACACAATTCAGTGCACACACATACACGAGCTAAAACTGCCTGTCTCCTGTATGTAAATACTATCTCGTTGCCTCGCCTGCTTATATAATAACGTAACACGGATCTCTCTTGAAATACGCCGGCTGTTTGACACTTATTGAATAATCTGGAAAATCTCTTTTTGTTCTGATGCGAGGCAGCCTGAACTTGAGCGTCTTCGAGTGTTGGGAGGCAGCGGGGCCCCGACCGACCTTTGTTGTTCCCACTGTCGTCGGGCTGCGTCTGAGTTAGTCCTGTGTAACTCGTAAACAGAGTACATTTTTCTTGTGAAAGCCATTTCTGAGATATTTCTTGTAAATGGAGATGTCTAGATAATAGTGAAGATGTCGTATGTGACCCTGGTGTAGGTGTATCCCATTTCCTGGCAAGTGTTGATTCCTGGAAGGGTTAACGCCGCCAGGTCCCGCTTATGTCCCCTGGGATGGATGCTGTATGTATCAACTTCATCTCTCTGCACGAGATTGAAGCAAGCAAGCGCCTTCCTTTCCACTTATTACAATATTTCCTTTCCAAACAACAGATGACGATCTAACCTGATATCTTCCCTCGCTGAGGATGGTTTCCGGCAGCATTTCATACGTATCCGTCTTTTTGTTTCTGGTGTTCACACTTCCGTGTACACTCACCATCGTTAATGCGGTCAGGATAAATTTGTGTACACCACAAAGATGCACAAAATATATTTGAATACTAACTATGTAGAAGATATCAGTAGAATGTTAGAGATAGACGAAAACTTCTGTCTTATAAGTTCAAAGTCACTGACGCCTTCTAGAGCGAGCTGGACACACTCATGGGGCACCCCCGAGAGGAACACCGATGATCCATTTCACGAAAGGTCTAAGTTTTCCGAAACTCACACACACAACAAGGAATATCTCCGAAATGGTTCACCCTACAGGAAAATTTATTGAGACATAAATTGTGTATTTTAGCAAGATCTACATTTTTTGTATAGTAAGATTTGGTCTATCTCTAACGGTTTACCAGTTATGCAAAAGTCGTCCAGAGTAAATACAACTACAGGGGCTATAGCCAGAAAATTCAAGATATACATTTCATTTGTCATCAAAATATCTCAAACATATGACATTTTAATCATAATCGTTAGAGCCATTTTCAAGAAAATCAAAATTTTCGAAAAATTTTCCATGTAAAGGGTAGTTTAGGGTGGGGCTATTTTCTTCAAAATCTTCGTGTCGCATCCTTGAAAGACATTAAACTTAAATACCAACTTTGGTTTTTAACCAACTTTTCGTTTTTGAGCTATGCTGTCCACAGACTGACAGACTGACAGACACACACACGGACCTTTTTCTAAAAATGCTTTTTTTTGGATTCAGGGGGTCTCAAAACATATTTCCGGTGAAATCTCCACATCGAATTTTTGGGTGCAATACAATACTTCCCCTACTTACCAGTAGAGAAAGTAAAAATGTGATGTGTTGCACTCACATGACTTTCTCTACTCTTGTACTAACCATTCTGACAAACTCTTATTCCTATATCTTCTTCGTGTTAGTTGAGATAAACATTTGTACAAATTATCTTATTGCTTATTTCCTTGTAGGTACAAGGGGAATATGGGAATGCACTAGACTTTGAACGACAGTGAGGACATCTATATCTTGCGAGATTCTGACAAACAAAGTAGGCGGCCGTCATCTGCCAGTACTGGAACCCACTTTACATTTATGTTCGCCTTTAATTCAGCATTACCGTTAACCGAGACGATAATCTGGAAACGATAAAATTAAAACGATAAAACTGTTAGAATAGTGGTTTAAAAGGCACACGTGATCAGACTTTGTTGCATTTTTATTTCTAGTGTTACCTGGACCTTATTTCCTTGATGGTCTTTCTTGCCGTTTAACTTTACGTCGCTATTCAAACGCTTTCTTATTTCGGCTTGCGACTTGCCACTAAACACGGAAACCGTGCTAAAAACCGATTGCTCGGATCCGATGCTCCTTTGTTTTTAGGACTGAAGGAAGATAAAGGGAGGCGTTTTATCGGATATCGAAAGATCAACATAAGCTTTTTCCCATCGCAACAAAGGAACAAAGGCGAGAGAGGGGTGGGGGGGGGGAAGTATCAATGACGTAAAATAGCTCACCCTCCCTCTGTTGGGATTTGCTCACGTGACTTGGGTTTTGATAGCCTTGTAGAGGTTAAGTAGCGACCTCTGAAGGGAGCGCAGCAAATTACTGCCTGTCAGCTGTTTTTCTGTTTGGCTTTAATTTGGTTTAGTAGAGTCAGTGAGTCAGTAGCGGGTTGATTTGATACTTGTTCATCAGAGCCTTTTGTATTCCCCGGATATTCTTTCCTCTTTAGTGCACCGACCACTTTACCTTCACAGCAAATATTGTATTCCTCAAAGACTCACTTCCCCTAGCCAAGTTTTAACGCAAACACACGATTTAAACCTCGCAAATTAAAATCTGATCTGTTGCACTCACATGACTTTCTCTACTCTTGTACTAACCATTCTTACAAACTCTTATTCCTATATCTTCTTCATGTTAGTTGAGATAAACATTCGTACAATTTATCTTATTGCTTATTTTAACGTATGAACTAGTTCACAGTAGTGAAGTGAAAGTGAATGTATGAACTAGTTCACATTAGTGAAGTGACAGAACGTATGAACTAGTTCACAGTAGTGAAGTGACAGTGTACGTATGAACTAGTTCACATTAGTGAAGTGACTGAACGTATGAACTAGTTCACAGTAGTGAAGTGACAGTGTACGTATGAACTAGTTCACAGTAGTGAAGTGACAGAACGTATGAACTAGTTCACAGTAGTGAAGTGACAGTGTACGTATGAACTAGTTCACATTAGTGAAGTGACAGTGTACTTATGAACTAGTTCACGTTAGTGAACTGGCTGTGAGCTGATGAACTAGTTCATATTATGAAGTGACTGAAAGTATGAACTAGTTCACATTAGTGAAGTGGCAGTGAACGTATGAACTATTTCACAGTAGTGAAGTGACTGAACGTATGAACTAATTCAGATTAATGAAGTGATAGTATAAAGCTAAACAAAATGAGGTCATATCGCCCACATATATTTTATATCGAGAGATAGATTTAATTTGAAGCTGTCCGTGAGAATATAAACAAGGCAACAAACTGGGCAAGTGAATAATGTGTCCATTTTCTGCAGAAGACCACAAATTCAAACACAAAAGCCGATAGATAGCGCGCTACCTTCCGTTTACATTTCATTTTACAAACATTTCCTTCGTCGTCTCTTTCATTAGTTGAAGTGCTTGCACTTCCCGTTAGGCGTTGTTTCCACGCAGAATAATAATCATAATAATAAAGGTTCTCTGTTGGTTGAGCAGCTGATTGCTTTTTACCCAACTAGATGGCGTGGCATTAGTTTCCTACTACCCGTGTTACGCCCAACATGACCCAGTATCCTACCTACGTAACATTCACATTAGCTTTTCTACCCATTCTTCAACATAGGCTCTTCACTTTGTTCATCGAGATAAACGTTGGTACAAATGGTTTTATAATATATTATTGAATGTGTAAGTACTGAAAATGCACAAAAAGATATATCGGAAACGGTTAATTCTACAGGAAATGCACTTGACATAAACTGTGCAGTTTTTATATGTTAGAATTTGCTTCTCACGGTTTCAATTATACAAAAGTTATTCAGAACTACTAAATCATAAGAGACACACAAAATCTTAGCATACAAAAATCTACATCTCGCTAAAATATACAATTCATGTAGACTGAACCGTTTCCGAGATATTCTCCATTATTCGTTTGAACTTTGCGATCCTTTTTCCAAATAGAAAATCGTTGAAAACAAAGTCAACACACAGCGACCAGCTCTAGAACATTTGACTATCGCTCAAAGCCATATTCCCCTTGTACCTACAAGGAAGTAAGAAATAAGATAATTTAACTGTATTAACAAAGTAGATAGAGGAGTAAGTGTCTGTACAAGAGCAGAGAAAGTCATATGAGTGTAACACATGAGACCTTTCCATGTTTATTTGTTCTTCGGTTCGCAGTTAACACATAGCGACATAGTCTTACATTGTGTAAATATGAATCAACAGTTAACACATAGCGACATAGTCTTACATTGTGTAAATAGGAATCAACAATTTTTGGTTTAGTAAGTAGCAGATAAGAGTTTTAGAAGAGCGAGTCTCTAGGGCTAGGAAGTTCATGCATTTGCATGTTTTTTTACAGGGGTTAAAAATGTATGCTTTTACATTATGTGCACGAATTATGGAATTTGAAGTTATTTGGACGTGATTTTATGGTGCATATAACTGCATATTTTCTTGATTTTTGATAAATGCATAACATTTCAATATTATAGCCCCTATATTCCATATTTTAATGATTTTTATGATTTTTTATTATTTTTTCCCACCTGGATAATATTTTTCACATTGGTAGTATTGCACATGATGATATAACTCGCGAGGTGGCGAGAACTAATGCTGAGTCATGTTGTGATGCAGTGAATCCCGTTTCCACCCTTTCATTATATGTTTGTGCGTAGAGAATAATCAGTGCGTTATCTGAGAGGTTTATATTGTAACTTTTGTTTGTGTTGAAAAGTAAAGTAGACAGATGTAGTCGAGATAAAGAAACACTTTTATTTCCGTAAACAGTAACTTTGTACACTCGTTGCAACAACAAGAAAGTCTTTTCCGATTCTCCAACAGCACGGCTCCGAACTAGTAACACAAAGAACTAACTCTTCTCCGTCGGCACAACTCTCCACATCGTCTGTCCGTCTCCGTCGGCACGACTACTCAACCTTCACATACGTCTGACTGCCTCTTCTCACACTTTACCGCTATTTATATCTCCCAGACACTATTCTGGAAAGTTCAGGAACGTTCACTTATTGCGGTGATATACAAAGTAGAAGATTCCAGTAGCCTCTATCCTTTTCTCTCTTTCGGCAAGCGCCCCAACAATGCGGCCATTCTCTGTCTCTTTCCTTCGGCTCCTTTGCGGTAGTGCCGACAATAATGCGATGGGTGACAATTGCGGCTGTCGGCAATTAGATGCGGCGGGCGCGGTGACACTGCTCCCTCCTCAGAGTTGGTCGTCCCGACCAGCACTATCACTGCGGCATCTCCCTTGCGCCCCGGCGGACTATCCCATCGAACCTCTTCTCCAGGAGGCACGATCCTAGGTATCGCTGTTGGATAGTGTCCCTTGGTCTGGGTAGGACGATGTATGCCATCCTGCTTCGAAATTCTGCAACAGTACCGCCGGTCTTGACGGTCCCTCGTCCAGTTGCCCTTCTTCCTGGTGTGTTGACGGGCCATCCTGCGCACTTGAAAACGGCTCACTGGGTACCATGTCCGCCGACCTCTCTGGCGCACCTTCGCAGCCACCTTGCTTCCGATGGGTCCGGCAACAAACCCCACCACATCCGCGCGAGTCGCGTCCACCGCTGCACTCGTGTTCACTCGTGCTCGGCACGGCCTCTCCTGTATCCTGCCGTCCAAGATGATGTCCATCATTCTTCCGTTCACAGCACTATGCGTCAGGTGATTGGATGGCTCCGACGGTCCCCCCATGTCACACGCCACTACTATGGACACCGACCGCCGAAGCCTACGTAATTTATTGCAATTTAGCAGTTAATACTAGCAGCCGGACCACTTCCGCTTCAACCTCTAAGGAATAGAGTAACTTTATTATTTATACTAACTCGTCTTGTCTACTGCAAAGGGACATTAATTGTTTTAGTTAAATAGTGCATATTTCTTGGCATATTTTCAACTTTTTAAGAGCATATCTGCATGCATATTTCAGTGTTTTTTAGGGCATGAACTTCCGAGCCCTAGTCATAAGAAAGCAACGCCATATTGTCTTTTTTTAAGTGACAAGTCCCTTCGTTATGAAACTAACATGCATTTTCAAAGTCATCACATATTGATCCACACTTAGTTTGCTGTATGTTTCTTTCAGCTATAAGCAAAACGTTTAAAGGTAGAAAAAGTCATATGAATACAACACATGAGTTAACCAAGCGGGATGGTTCAGGCGGTAACGTCTGTGGGAGGTCCCGGGTTCGATTCCCGTGTGCGGCCACGAATTCTAACATGGGCTTTTCCGTGGTTTCCCACGTGCTGGGTGTTTTCATCTTCTCCACGACTTCATTTCCCTTCCTTCCTTCCTTCCTTCCTTCCTTCCTTCCTCATTTCCTTTTATTCATTTCTCTCATCTTTCCAGGTGCGGTTGGTACAGCAGTTGGTTCCGGCTTTGGCGGACAGATGGCACAGTTGCATGCTAATTGGAAACATACTTCCCTGGTTGTCTAGGAAGTTGCCACTTGGGCCGCTAGGGTCGCCACGTCGCCCTCTTCCTGAGCGGCGCCACGTGTCAGTATCTGGAACTGTTAGGGACTGCTGTGCGTCAGGCTCCGTTCTCGTGCGTGCTTCCGGTTTCCCTTCACCTCATCCTTTCCCCCTAAGGGGGGGGGGGCTAGTCCGCAATAGATCCATATGGGGTCGCAGTGGGCGAGGTTTGCCCCCTTCAGTTCTCAGCACACACACACTTATTTCAGATATCCCCAAAATAAGCACACGGTGTTTTGCCTCTCCTGTGACCTTGCTGGATTCCCCGACTACCGGCTGCCCTTGTGCGCGAGACTAGTCGGTGCTGGGCCGCACATCGCGTTGAAGAAATCCCTCATTATCATCGCAGAGTTGGAGTTCAGTCCACTAGACGCACCAGTAGAGCAGACTGGAGTACCGAAATAACATTTTGACCTCGTTTTGGAATAAGTCGGTGGTTTCAACAAGATCGTGCTACTGTCGATACTGCAAAGAAAGTGTCATACAAGTTCCGTTGATCACTGCTCAAAGTAAAAGATAGTCACTTCCGGTGAACTCTGTTTCTTTCATTCGGGTGATCCAGGGTTCATATCTTGTGGAATCACCAATCTGACGACCGTTTCCCCGCTTTGTCTCAGTTATAAAGACAAATATTGGATTAAATAATCGATACGAGAACCCACAATTCCATCCTAACTTCAAAAATATAGCAAAACTGGAATTAGATGTTATTTGCTATTGTAGTGCCATCTATCCGCAGACAATGAAACTAGGTAGACTAATGCCATCTGTCAGGTAGTTTCTGTATTTAATAAACTTACTACTTTTAAGCTTGAGAGATTACTACTTTTATTTTCTCTACTGGTAAGTAGCGGAAGTATTCTATTCCACCCGAAAGTTCGATGTCGAGATTTCACCGGAAATATATGTTTTGAGATCCCCTGAATCCAAAAAGGCATTCTTAGAAAAAGGTTCGTGTGTGTGTCAGTCCGTGGACAGTATAACTCAAAAACGAAAAGTCCATTTCACGAAAGTTTTAAATTTTCCGAAACTCGCACACAAAACAAGATATATCTCCGAAATGGTTCAACCTACAAGAAAATTTATTGAGACATAAATTGTGTATTTTAGCAAGATCTAAATTTTTTGTACAGTATAATTTGGTCTATCTCTAGCGGTTTACTAGTTATGCAAAAGTCGTCCAGAGTGAATACGACTACAGGGGCTATAGCCAGAAAATTCAAGATATACATTTCATTTGTCACAAAAATATCTCAAACATATGACATTTTAATCAAAATCGTTAGAACTATTTTCAAGAAAACAACAATTTTGCAAAAATGTTCCATGTAAAGGGTAGTTTAGGGTGGGGCTATTTTCTTCAAAATCTTCGTGTCGCATCCTTGAAAGACATTAATACTGTCACCGCGCCCGCCGCATCTAATTGCCGACAGCCGCAATTGTCACCCATCGCATTATTGTCGGCACTACCGCAAAGGAGCCGAAGGAAAGAGACAGAGAATGGCCGCATTGTTGGGGCGCTTGCCGAAAGAGAGAAAAGGATAGAGGCTACTGGAATCTTCTACTTTGTACTCCACCGAATAACTGAACTTTCCAGAATAGTGCCTGGGAGATATAAATAGCGGTAAAGTGCGACAGGAGTCAGTCAGACGTATGTGAAGGCTGAGTAGTCGTGCCGACGGAGACGGAGACGATGTGGAGAGTTGTGCCGACGGAGAAGAGTTAGTTTTGTGACGCATTCGGAGCCGTGCTGTTGGAGAATCGGAAAAGACTTTCTTGCTGTTGCAACGAGTGTACAAGTTACTGTTTACGGAAATAAAAGTGTTTATCTCGACTACATCTGTCGTATTTACTTCACAACAACCAACAAAAAGTTACACTGGTGTCAGAAGTGGGATTCGTCGAATTGCTTCTAGTTTCGTTACATCGTCGTTAGAAGTTGCAACGTTAGAACCAAGATGGAGGGAGATTCGGAAACCAGGATGATGGCAATGATGAAAGAATTATTTGCCAAAATGGAAACGAGAAACGACAACCTCGTTGCCAAAATGGAAACGTTAAATGACAATCTCGCTGCCGAGCTGAAAGAAGAAATGAAGACGAGAAACAACCTCGTTCCCGAGCTGAAAGAAGAAATGAAGACGAGAAACAACCTCGCTGCCGAGCTGAAAGAAGAAATGAAGACGAGAAACAACCTCGCTGCCGAGCTGAAAGAGATGAAGGCGGAGCTATCGGCGAAAATTGACGGCGAACTGATTGGCGTGACGGAAGACGTGGAAGAACTCGGCGAAAAGGTGGAAGACCTCTGCCAGCACGTGGATGTCGTGGAGGACGACGGGGAACGTCTTGGCGCCCTGGTAGTAAGAGTTGACGAGAGCGTCAAAGTACTGGATGCCAGGGGCAGACGGAATAGCGCGGAGCCGGAGAGGGAGCACCTAGTGGCCGAGGCGACAGTCGCGCCCGTTTCGGATGATATGAGGGAAGACCTGGAACAACTCGGCGAACTGATTGGCGTGAGGGAAGACGTGGAACAACTCGGCGAACTGATTGGCGTGACGGAAGGCGTGGAACAACTCGGCGAACTGATTGGAGTGACGGAAGACGTGGAACAACTCGGCGAACTGATTGGCGTGACGGAAGACGTGGAACCACTCGGCGAACTGATTGGCATGACGGAAGACGTGGAACAACTCGGCGAACTGATTGGCGTGACGGAAGGCGTGGAAGAACTCGGCGAAAAGGTGGAAGACCTCTGCCAGCATGTGGACGTCGTGGAGGACGACGGGGAACGTCTTGGCGCCCTGGTAGTAAGAGTTGACGAGAGCGTCAAAGTACTGGATGCCAGGGGCAGACGGAATAGGGCGGAGCCGGGGAGGGAGCACCTAGTGGCCGAGGCGACAGTTGCGCCCGTTTCGGATGATATGAGGGAAGACGTGGAACAACTCGGCGAACTGATTGGCGCGAGGGAAGACGTGGAACAACTCGGCGAACGGATTGGCGTGACGGAAGACGTGGAACAACTCGGCGAACGGATTGGCGTGACGAAAGACGTGGAACAACTCGGCGAACTGATTGGCATGACGGAAGACGTGGAACAACTCGGCGAAAAGGTGGAAGACCTCTGCCAGCATGTGGACGTCGTGGAGGACGACGGGGAACGTCTTGGCGCCCTGGTAGTAAGAGTTGACGAGAGCGTCAAAGTACTGGATGCCAGGGGCAGACGGAATAGCACAGACCCGGGGAGGGAGCACCTAGTGGCCGAGGCGACAGTTGTGCCCGTTTCAGATAACGAAAGTGTACGTCTCGGGGAAGACAAAGGGGCAGTTCAGGGACGTCATCGAGGATCCTCTGGAGGAGTGTGTCGGGTACGTAACCAAACAGGATATGACGTGGAAGACGATCAGCAGGGAAGCGCACAAGCAAACGAGCAACACGCGAGAACCGACTTGGCGTATAACATGGGGGGACCGTCAGAGCCATCCAATCACCTGACACATAGTGCCGTGAACGGAAGAATGGTGGACATCGTCTTGGACGGCAGGATACAGGAGAGACCGTGCCGAGCACGAGTGAACACGAGTGCAGCGGTGGACGCGACTCGCGCGGATGTGGTGGGGTTTGTTGCCGGACCCATCGGAAGCAAGGTGGCTGCGAAGGTGCGCCAGAGAGGTCGGCGGACATGGTACCTAGTGAGCCGTTTCCAAGTGCGCAGGATGGCCCGTCAACACATAAGGAAGAAGGGCAACTGGACGAGGGACCGTCAAGACCGGCGGTACTGTTGCAGAATTTCGAAGCAGGATGGCACACATCGTCCTACCCGGACCAAGGGACACTATCCAACAGCGATACCTAGGATCGTGCCTCCTGGAGAAGAGGTTCGATGGGTTAGTCCACCGGGGCGCAAGGGAGATGCCGCAGTGATAGTGCTGGTCGGGACGACCAGCTCTGAGGAGGGAGCAGTGTCACCGCGCCCGCCGCATCTAATTGCCGACAGCCGCAATTGTCACCCATCGCATTATTGTCGGCACTACCGCAAAGGAGCCGAAGGAAAGAGACAGATAATGGCCGCATTGTTGGGGCGCTTGCCGAAAGAGAGAAAAGGATAGAGGCTACTGGAATCTTCTACTTTGTACTCCACCGAATAACTGAACTTTCCAGAATAGTGCCTGGGAGATATAAATAGCGGTAAAGTGCGACAGGAGTCAGTCAGACGTATGTGAAGGCTGAGTAGTCGTGCCGACGGAGACGGAGACGATGTGGAGAGTTGTGCCGACGGAGAAGAGTTAGTTTTGTGACGCATTCGGAGCCGTGCTGTTGGAGAATCGGAAAAGACTTTCTTGCTGTTGCAACGAGTGTACAAGTTACTGTTTACGGAAATAAAAGTGTTTCTTTATCTCGACTACATCTGTCTACTTTACTTCACACCCACCACCAACAAAAGTTACAATACCAACTTTGGTTTCAAACCGACTTTTCGTTTTTCAGTTATGCTGTCCACAGACTGACACACACAGGCAAGGACCTTTTTCTAAAAATGCTTTTTTGGATTCAGGGGGTCTCAAAACATATATTTCAAGTGTAATTTCGACATCGAATTTTTTGGGTAGAATACAATACTTCCCCTTTGTACTATATGTAATAGAGAAAGTAAAAAACATAAGGAAAAACTAAAGGAACAGGAAAAAATCGAAATTTCTAATTTTTTATGGGAATTGCCATTTGAGATTACTTTGAATGTATAGCATTTGTGGCAGAACTATGGTTTGTATTTTTATGCAGGTTTGTATTCTGTCCATTTTAATATACAGCGTATTACATTCACATGGTTTTCTCTACTCACTTTTCTTTTATGTAACTCATAAGCCGCTTGACAGATTGCCTTGAAATGTAGTTTTTTCGTTGAGAACATTCTTATACTATCCATTTTACGAATTGCATTTACAGGATTTTCTTTGCTGAGTTCTTTTACAAAACAATCACATTTCTTTCTCTACTCCTTCCTCTAGAAAGAATTTACACAATTTTCCATATGACTGACCTATAGATTCCCATAGTTTTTCCGACTCACTTTTCTTCCTGTGGTATTTGGTGTTGTTGAACAGTGTTTTTGCATAGTCTTTCCCCGTGTTTTTATTTATTTTGTGAATACACAGAACATTAAACTCAGTTTAAAGTGCGTATTAGGGCGTAAACAAAATATATTTTTACGTAAAATGCGAGCTGTAATTATTATGTTTGTGAAGCAGCATTTATCGTAATCTGGTGGATGAATAAGATTTTATATGAGTTGTTTCTTGAAAAGGAGTCAAAGTTGCAGACGAAGGCGTTCAAAGTAACACTGAAGGGGATAACTTAACCTAGAAAATGTTCTGTGTTGAGATTGCCTCAGTACAAACAGATTTGGCAATGAGAAAAGGCCCTTTCTAAAACATGGCCAGCCTTATTCACAAGGATCGACCTTTTCATATCAACAATTTTGGCATCGCTTACAGAAAAGGGTTTGGGAGGGGAGGGGTATGTATGTATGTATGCCTTTTAAGACATTAAATTATTCATAGCCAGTACGGGAATGAGGCCAGATTGGTTGTCAGTATTGGGGAAAGCGCAGAATAAATTTTCGTTTAAAGAAAAGTGGTGCAGAAGGGGAACGGCTATCAGTTTTAGGGTAACTGTCCCAGTCAATGACACTTTCCTTTAATGATGCTTTTAGGGTAAGCACCTTCATTCACTCAAAAATGAAAAGAGATTTTGAACTCGTTCACTCTTTTTGGTCCAAAGCCCTCTTAGGATACGTTATCTTTATTTCCTTCCTTGAAAATGCTATCCACAGTATTTCCAATCAGAAGCAAGAGCTTCAACCACTGGTACACTGCCGGGCAAAAAAAATTTCACACGTCTCAAGTGTTGTAATTTCGCTAATCGTTTTAATTCCTGAATCACCTAGTTTTATTAGGTAGAGCAATTGCATGTTTTGATGTATCCATAGTTTAAAACATGTGTATATAGGAGTCGCGCCCATATAATGTGAAAAGCTTTACTTTGATAAAGTTCCTTCAAGGTTTATGCAAACAGAAACATAAACTTTCACATTTCGAAGATTGAACTGCACCACATAACCTTAAAAGGTTAGCCTCAAGGCTGCTGTATAGCCCCCCCCCCCCCCCACCCTTGCCATCTTCTTTAGTGGGGGAAGCATTGTATTCCTCGCAAAAAATTCGATATCGAAATTTCATGGGAAACAAGTGTTTTAAAATTCCCTAAATCCAAAAAAGTACATATGGCAGAAGGTCCTTGTGTGTCTCTGTGTATTGTTTAATTTCAGCATCTTCCAAGAATGCCACACGACTTAAAAAAATTCCCCAACACATGGAACATTTTTCTCAAAATAGCTCTGACTAATTTCATTAAAACATATCATTTTTTAACAAATGAAATGTATCTTTTGAATTTTCTGAGAGAAACCTTCAGGTCCTCTTCATTTTGGATGACTTATGCATTACTGATAAACCGTAAGAGACAGACAAAATCTTCCTTTACGAAAATCTGATGTGTTACTCTCATATGACTTTCTCTACTCTTGTACTAACCATTCTTACAAACTCTTATTCCTATATCTTCTTCGTGTTAGTTGAAATAAACATTTTTACAAATTATCTTATTGCTTATTTCCTTGTAGGTACAAGGGGAATATGGAAATACAGTAGGCTTTGAGCGATACTCAAATCTTATAATACTTTGAGATCTTGTTCTCTTTGCACGATTAAAATATTAAAAAATGAAAAACTATGTTCAATTTCACGGAAGTTTTAAGTTTTCCCAAACTGACACAAATAACAAGGAATATCTCCGAAATGGTTTACTCTACAAAAAATATTTACACATAAATTGTCTATTTTAACAAGATCTCCTACGGTTTACGAGTTATTCAAAAGTCATCAAGAGTAAACAGGACTACATGGGCTATAGCCAGAAAATTAAAAATATACATTTCATTTGTCATACAAATGTGTCAAACATGACATTTTAATCAAAATCTTTAGAGCAATTTTTGAGAATATCAGAATTTTCGAAAAATCTATGTAGAGGGTAGTTTAGTATGGAGGAATTTTCTTCAAAATCTTCGTGTCGCATATTTGAAACACATTAAACTTAAATACAAACTTTTGTTTTTAACCGACTTTTCCTTTTTGAGTTATTCGGTCCACACAGACACAGACACACACACACACACACACACAGACACACACACACACACACACACACACACGGACCTATTTCTGAAAGTGATTATTTGGATTCAGGAGGCGTGAAAATGTATTTCCGGTGAAATCTCGACATCGGATTTTTTAGCAGAATACAATACTTCCGCTACATAGCAGAGAAAGTAAAAATACGTTCCTATTTATAGCCGTAACTTTTTTACCGCACGCGTGTTCAACATCTCATATTTGTATGTATAAATTGTGGTTATTAAAAGTTGGAGCTGCACTGCAACCCCCCCCCCCCCCCGCACTAACTACGTAACATGATGAACCTCCACACAATTTGGCGTAATGAAGCTAATGTCGATAGATGGCGAGTTACAAAAAATGCTTTCAAGGCCCCCTTAACCAAATGTACAAAACAGAGGTTGTTAAGGACGAGTTAGTTGCCGCCAGAGGCGCACCATTTTTACATTTCTAGTATCGGAACATTTTTGTTTGAAACGAGTTGCAGAAAGCAAGGTGCTTATGGATTTTCTGGCATTTCCAAACTTCAAGTGCTCGCAGAGTTGTTGCAATATGTTCTATTTTAGTGAGGTTAAATTAATGACTGTCTGCGTCAAGTTCACCACAAATATACATCTCCTAAAAAAGCGATTCACAGGAAACTATATAAAAATCTGACGTTATTTTGTTGTAGGTACAAGGGGAATATGGGAATACAGAAGTCTTTAAGGGTAGTTAGAAGTTGTTAGTTTGAAGCACAACCCAGCAACTAAGAGGTACATTTTTCAAGGAATGTTCTACAACACCTCTACTGTTTATTAATAAAAATACTTTTGTTCATTAGAAGGAAATGTATAATTGTTTAATAAAGCTCTCAAAACTTTATTAACAACATTTTTTCTCAATTTTAAAAAAAAATAGCTAATTCATATACTTCAGTTTTTTTAGTTGAAATTAAGCCTCTTTACGTGCAAATGTGCCTTAAAAACGTCAACCCTTTCAGAAAAAGGTCCGTGTGTGTCTGTGTCTAAAGAGCGTAACTCAAAAAGGAAAACTCGGTTAAAAACTAAAGTTGGTATTTAAGTTTAGTGTCTTTCAAGGATGTGACACGAAGATTTTGAAGAAAATAGCCCCAACCTAAACTACCCTTTACATCGAAAATTTTTCAAAAATTTTAAGTTTTTCGAAAATGGTTCCAACGATTTTGATTAAAATGACATATGTTTGAGATATTTTTATGACAAATGAAATGTATATCTTGAATTTTCTGGCTATAGCCCCTGTAGTCGTATTTACTCTGGACGACTTTTGCATAACTGGTAAACCGTTAGAGATAGAACAAATCTTACTATACAAAAACTGTAGATCTAGCTAAGATACATAATTTGTGTCTGAGTAATTTTTTTGATAGGCTGAACCATTTCGGAGATATTCCTTGTTATTTGTATAAGTTTTGGAAAACATCAATTTTTTATGTGTTTAGCGTGCAAAGAGAACGGAATCTCAAAGTTTTAAAAGATTTGACTATCGCACAAAGCCTACTGTATTCCCATATTCCCATTGTACCTACAAGGAAATAAACAATAAGATAATTTGTACAAATGTTTATCTCAACTAACACGAAGAAGATATAGGAATAAGAGTTTGTAAGAATGGTTAGTACAAGAGTAGAGAAAGTCATGTGAGTGCAATATCAGATTTTTTCCCCTAAGAATTCTAGTCTGTGCGGGTTTTCGCAGGGTCTTCCGGCTTCCGCCACCTCTCATTTTATCACTTGTTCCATTATCACCTTTTCAATCATCGAGTTTGCTTGCATTTCGTATCATCCTCTTCCTCACTCTCATATTTGCAGGTGTTCACAGGTTCCTGTGTTCCCTGACCGGGGTCTCGTTACGTTACGCTACGCTACGCTACAGCAGCTAGTGAACGAGGACTTTGACGGAGCGCGATATGAAGTGAACGTGACAGATGGAACCATTACCAGACTGCAGTCGATGAAATATCGTCGGGGAACAGTTTCTCTCCGTCACTGAGGGAAACAGAACACCTGTTTTGGTTCTACAGTGACCTAGGGGCATATGCTTTCAAATTCACTCTTCCTTCCTTACTTCCCTCCCAGTGACGTATGTCTGTGCTTAAAGCCTTGTCTGTTTATCTTTAAATACCACGTTACACTGAACAACACAGTCAAGTTCCAACAACGTAACCAATACGACTGCAGAATACAAGTGTACATAAGAAGGGGAAGTATTGTATTCCTTCAAAAAATTCCATGTCGACATTTCACCGGAAATATGTTTTAAGTCTCCCTCAATCCAAATATCTATATATAAAAATCTGATGTGTTACACTCACATGACTTTCTCTACTCTTGTACTAACCATTCTTACAGACTCTTATTGCTATATCTTCTTCGTGTTAGTTGAGATAAACATTTGTACAAATTATCTTATTGCTTATTTCCTTGTAGGTGCAAGGGCAATATTACAATACAGTAGGCTTTGAGCGATAGTCAAATATTTTAAAGCTTTGAGATCCCGTTCTCTTTGCAAGCTAAACATATAAAAAAATTGCTGTTCTCCAAAACTTACACAAATAACAAGTAATATCTCCGAAATGGGTTAACCTACCAAAAAATTTATTCAGACATAAATGTGTATTTCAGCAAGATCTACATTTTTTGTATAGTATGGTTTGGTCTATCTCTAACGGTTTACCAGTTAGGCAAAAGTCGTCCAGAGTAAATACGACTACAGGGGCTATAGCCAGAAAATTCAAGATATACATTTCATTTGTCATAAAAATATCTCAAACATATGACATTTTAATCAAAATCGTTAGTCATTTTCAAGAAAATCAAAATTTTCGAAAAATTTTCCATGTAAAGGGTAGTTTAGGGTGGGGATGTTTTGTTCAAAATCTTCGTGTCACATCCTTGAACGACATTACACTTAGATACCAAATTTGGTTTTTAACCTAATTTTCGTTTTTGAGTTATGCTGTCCACAGACTGACAGACTGACACATAGACACACACACGGACCTTTTTCTAAAAATGCTTTTTTTTTTTTTTTTTGATTCAGGGGGCCTCAAAACATATATTTCCGGTGAAATCTCGACATCGAATTTTTGAGTGGAATACAATACTTCCCCTACTTACCAGTCAAGAAAGTAAAAATATACAAACAAGCACGCGCGCGCGCGCGCGTGCGTGTGTGTGTGTGTATATAACTCAAAGACTGAAAGGCGATTAAAAACCAAAGGTGGTATTTAAGCTTATATCTTTCAAGGATACAGCAAGAAGATTTCGGAGAAAAATCCATTTTTGAGAACATTAAATTTTTGTATCTAAAGGGAGTTTACAGTAGAGGAATTTTCTTCAAAATATTCGTGTTGCATCTTTGAAGGATTGAACTTAAATGCGAACTTTGGTTTTTAACCGACTTCTCGCTTAAGTTATGCTGTTCACAGAGTCACAGAAATTAAATTTTTATTTTGTTGTTTAACGACACTGTCAATTTCCAGGATCACGTCAGCGTCGCCGGTGTGCCGGAATTTTGTCCCGCAGGAGTACTTTAACATGCCAGTAAATCTACTGATATGGAGCTGTCGTTTTTAAGCACACTTAAAAACCATCGGTCTGGGTCGGGTTTGAACCCACAACCTTGGGATCAGTAGACCAGCGTCTAACCAACTGAGCCACCCAGACCGACAGACAGTCAAAGACAGAAGATTTTTAGAAAAGTGCGTATCTTTTTTGGATTCATAAATCCAAAATATTTCCGGTGAAATCTCCATTATAGAAAATTTGGATCCAATACAATGCTTCCCCTATTTAATTTACGTAGTAGAGAAAGTAAAAATCATGTGAATGTTTTAGCATATACTTTCGCCATGTTTTCTAAGCTGTGGCAGATAGCAAGACACAAAATGTTAGAGTGCTGTTAGTTTAAGTTACCTACTTGGGGTGAACTATTAAGCGATTTTAATTTGTCTCCAGACTTTCATTGCAGCCCCGAACATCTGGTTCGTTCGTTATTAACAGTAACGGCTGCGGAAAGAGAGAAAAATTCTTGCACCTTGTAGCGCCGCGCCCATTCTTAGCCACTTTTCTCACGTCGTTGAGGAAATGGGGAACCAGCGCGATGCCCTTTTCTCGTCTAAATGGTGGACGCAATAAAAATAACAATACAATGTGCGCTGCAACCCATAATGTACTAACCCCCGCAGTTCTCTTGTACACTCTACACCGTTAATGCCTCACAATAGCAGAGTCGTGTAAACGCAGCTGCCCGGCCTAGCAATGACGTGTTGCACTCACATGACTTTAACTAACCATTCTTACAAACTCTTCTTCCTATATCTTCTTCGTGTTAGTTGAGATAAACATTTCTAGCAAGGCGAATATTAGAATACAGTAGACTTTGAGCGATAGTCAAATCTTTTAAAGCTTTGAGATTCCGTTCTCTTTGCACACTTAACATATAAAAATGAACAACGATATTCCATTTCACGAAAGTTTTAAGTTTCCCGAAACTCACACACATAACAAGGAATATCTCCGAAATGGTTCACTCTACAAGAAAATGTATTTAGACATAAATTGTGTATTTTAGCAAGATCTACATTTTTTGTATAGTACGATTTGGTCTATCTCTTACGGTTTAGCAGTTATGCAAAAGTCATCCAGAGTAAATACGACTACAGGGGCTATAGCCAGAAAATTCAAGATATACATTTCATTTGTCATAAAAATATCTCAAACATATGACATTTTAATCAAAATCGTTAGAGCCATTTTCAAGAAAATCAAAATTTTCGAAAAATTTTCCATGTAAAGGGTAGTTTAGGTTGGGGCTATTTTCTTCAAAATCTTCGTGTCACATCCTTCAAGGACACTAAACTTAAATACCAAATTTGGTTTCTAATCGACTTTTCGTTTTAGTTATGCTGTACACAACACACACACACGTTTTTCTAAAAATGTCTTTTTTATTCAGGGGGTCGCAAAACATATTTCCGGTGAAATCTCGAGATCAAATTTTTGGATGGAATACAATGCTTCCCTTATATTGTATAGAAAGTGAAAATTGACGAAGGGAAGAATGTAGGTATAACCAGCAGTACAGTGCGCCTGCACATTTTCACAGGGTGCAGTAGAGTAGGGCATAAAGCCAAGCCCGTGGCCTACATTACCAATTCCACATGTCTGTACGTGCGTGTGCGTTGGACGGGCGGACGGGCGGGCGGGGGAATTAATTTCTCTGACGCCAATATATCCCCGCACTGGTTTAGCATCTCGCCTCCTCCACAAGAAGTAAAGCGAGAGAAAAAATACATACATACATAGAGAGGGGGAGAGAAATGTATCACAGTAAAAGTAACGGCTACTAGGCATAAACCTCTCTAGAGTCTGCCACGCTACATTTCTTTGAGAATTGTTAATTTTGTTGACACATATTCTGTATGTAGCATTTTCAACAAGCGCTTCTGTGCTGGGATATACCGGGTTCAAATACCGATCCTTGCGCCTAGGAACTGCAAGTTACCAGTTACTTTTCTATTGCTTTATTTTTCTTCTAAACTTTACACAATAAAACAGTTGTCTTTCACTGAACTGTAACACAATCTACAGTCTTTCGTGATACTTCAATCCACAACTGTTTTCTTCTCGTAACCTTTTTCACTCCTTTCTATGTTTTTCTTCAATTTCTCTGTCTCTCAAACACTAACTCCAACGATACAAATACTCGACAATCGTTAGAAGTTCTACACGTATCTTTCACGAGGACTGTAAAACACACACAGCTGTCTCACACTCATTGATCGACTCATGTCTGTAACTCTCTCCCTCTGCTGTTTCCTCCCCTCCTTATATACCGAGAAAGACGTCACATGGTCTATTCTCGAAGTTCTTCAAAGAAGCCTTTTCGAATGATCTGATCTGCCCAACCCATTGTCGCGCGGAGCAGCGTGACCTTTGTTTGCCAGCCTTTGCTGTGCGCCGCGCCCGACGTCACGTATCTTATAAGAAGATACAAGCCTAGGTGCACTAATTATACGTCTGGTAGCTGCAACTTAATAGACCTTATTAAAGTATACGTTTCAACCAATTAGAAAGTAGCACAACTATCGTACGTTCAACCGAAGAACAACTACCACGAGTTTGGCAAATGATTTAGATCTAATTCAAATAGGCTTTTGCTTTTTAAGTTTATCCATATAGGTAGAAAAAAATGCGAATCTACTAAAAAACCCCATTTTAATTCCCTCGTCTAGAAATAAGTCATAATTTTCTCTATGTTTGAAATACAAATGTTATGCATTAGATTCACACTGTTTTCTCCACTCACTTTTAGGTAATATTCACATCTCTTTCTCTACTCACTCTTCTATAACAATATCAATAGGTGGATGTTTCTTTACGTGTATCGATAAATCTCGAAAACCACTTTTTATGCTATCAATTTTACTCTACAATATATTACTGTCACAGGGTTTTCTCTACTCGTTTTGCTTTTACGTAACACAAATCGTTCTCTATTGACCCTTCAACATACAATTTATACAGTTTTCTATGGTTGAAATATAAATGCAACGTATTACATCTAAATATCTTCTCCTAAAAACACAATTTTACAAAAAACGAAAGCAAAAACGGAAACACCATATGCTGTAGGTAGTGTTTTGTGCTATCACTGTACTGGGGCAATGACGTCACGTTCTGCCCGTGTGCAGGTAACTTACGACCGCCTCATTTCAGGAAAGCAGTATAAAGATTCGCACCCTAATATTTACGGTATCAATGTAAATATAAAATTAATCACTTATAAGAACATATATTTTTCAATCACGGGTCATGAAAGCATGCATTTCCAGGAAAACATCGACAATAAATATTTGGAATAGAATACTTCCTTTAAGTACTTTTTTGGACTCAGGGAGCCTTAAAGAATGTATTTCCGGTGAAATCTTCGACATCGAATTTTTGGATTGCACACAATACTTCCCTTTTTCAAACACGTAATACAGGGGTCTGAAAATTTGCATTTCCACTAAAATATCGAGAATAAATGTTCGGAATGGAATACTTCCTTCAAAGTAGGTGAGGAACATGAAAATGAAATAAAACTGATAGACGAAACATAAAAGGGAACAAGTTCTTGAGGTTCGCTGTCCACAGACTTTATTCGAAAAATGGCTTTTTTTTTATTGAGGTGCCTCAGAGCGTAGAAATGCAATATTTACTATAAAGACTTGGTGAGGAACACCAAAAGGAAGTAAAACTGATGGAGGAAGCATGTGGAAGAGAACAAGAGAACTGCAAATGAGAGACATAAAGAAAAAAATTTAAAAAAGTATGAGGAATATTTGCCAAAAATAATGTTCGATAGGAAGTTTACTATCTTTTCCAGGTA
Source organism: Tenodera sinensis (assembly GCA_030765045.1). Classification (NCBI taxonomy): domain Eukaryota; kingdom Metazoa; phylum Arthropoda; class Insecta; order Mantodea; family Mantidae; genus Tenodera; species Tenodera sinensis. The sequence goes on from CM060971.1 coordinate 119,322,499, forward strand.
ATCCTAAAATCCAGGTCGTTTAAAAATGATAGAAAACCTTATTCATTCAATTAAATGTTTTTCACTAACTCTTGCACGAGTACTGGGCAAATACATTCATAATAGAAATACGGCAGTAAAAAAATAAATGTTACCCAAGGCTATGAGAGTAATAAAGGTGCGCCCCCCCCCCCCCCCCCCCGTATAGAAACCTCAAACAGCCCTCTTCGGGGAAATGGATGAAACCTCGCCCTTTGTTCAACAGCGATAGCACTGCTGCCAACTTAATTACGTACAAGCATGGACAAAAAAATGATTAAAAAGTAAATGAGACCGAACATAAACATTAGAGGTTTTTTATCTGAATAAACAGTGTTTAGGTGAGCATGTGTTTCCTTCTTTTTGGAGTTCAGCGCCCGGAAATAGATCAAAACAGTTTTTCAGTAATATGAGGTCAATATAAAACTTTTTACTACGCTTATCTTCTGGTAGAGGAGTCAAAAAAGTCCGTTCCGGGAATCTATTCCCAATACATAGATCTATTTCCCAACTACAGATGTAACTGCGCAAGCGCACACTTGTATCTGCGAGAACAACGTAACTCAAAAACGAAAAATCGCTTAAAAACCAAAATTGGTATTTAAGTTTAATGTCTTCCAAGGATCGCACACGAAAATTTTGTACAAAATCGCGCCGCCCCAAAGCACCTTTCAAAAGTTTTGATTTTCTTGAAAATGGTTCCAACGATTTTGATTAAAATGTCATATGTTTGAGATATTTTTATAACAAATGAAATGTATATTTTAAATTTGCTGGCTGTAGCCGCTGTAGTCTTGTTTACTCTGGATGACTTTTGAGTAACTCGTAAACCGAAGGAGATAGACCAAATCTTACTATACAAAAAATGTAAATGTAAATGTTCAAGTTAATATTTTGGTGGAGTGAACCATTTCGGAGATATTCTTATTATTTGTTTGAATCTTCCAAAAGTTCTACTCTTTTTAAATAGTAAGCCGTTGTTCATTATTTTTTCTTCTTCCTTACTTTTCTCTTTTCCTTAAAACAAATTCAAGTACTTTGCAAATTAATAAGAATTAAGGAAAAATTGGCCAAACAAGAAGAAATAATCATACATCGAAAAGTGAATTAATAGTTGTGAAATTATGTGATATTCATTAAAAGGAACAATATACTCAGTAATTGATTGAGATTAATCGATTAGAAGAGAACATTGACTTTTCACAATCATTGTCTGTGCCTAGGCATTTCATTTGTTAGCGAAGAAGTCCACCATATTTAGCGAGAAAAATTGTAAAACTGTTTCACGAGAATGATAGTGTTAATTGTTCAAAACATTCATTAAAACAATTTTGATTTTTTATTCTATAAAATGGATCCATGCTACTCCCTGATGCAACAGTAATAGTCTTATAGCTCTCGACTGATGCTTCAAAGGAAGAATACAAAAACCGTTCCAAATAACACCTCAAATTTCGGCACAAATAGTAGTACCAGCATAACAAATTAAAAATCGTAACAAATACCAACGTTGGTTTCTAACCGACTTTTCGTGTTTGATTTATGCAGTTCACAGACACACACACACGCAGACACACAGATAAACGCGGAATTTTTTCTAAAAATGTTGTTTTTGGATTCAGGAGGTATAAAAAACACATATACTTCCCATGAAATCTCGACATCGAATTTTTGGCTGCAATACAATGCTTCCCCTACTTGGTGCAAGATCAAAATTTTAGTCGCGTATGTCCTTAAAGATAAAATGGCTCTTCTAGCAGAAATGTTGTTTGTTCTAGACTCGCTCGCTAGCTCATACTGACAATAATGAAAGCAGTGTATGTTTACCTGGAGTGAGTGAGTGAGTGAGTGCAAGAAATCGGGCGTGATTAGAAACGACGGACATCTGGTGCTGGGCGATTGTCTGGAGCACCTGCTCGACGTTTTCCGCACCAGATACTCCACTTATTGCAACTTCCTTCCTGTCTTGGCCAATCCCATCACAGTGGACATCGTTTGTTTTGGATTTCTTTTCCTTCCTCCTTGCCGAAATTGAGCTTGGCAAGCTTCCAGATGAACGTGAGTGTGTGTATGTGTGTGTGTGTGTGTGTGTGTGTGTGTGTGTGTGTGTGTGTGTGTGTGTGTGTGTGTGTGTGTGTGTGTGTGTGTGTGTGTGTGTGTCATTCCGGGGTATATATTCGAGACAGGGAAATCGATTGGAACTCCGGGGGCAATTTAGTGCACAAAGTGAGATAGTCTTGTCGTTCACAGATGGACATCCTAACCTCTATTTGTTTATTTTTATTTTAGACCTCGAGAATTTCCCAGAAATACATGTTATAAGGCCAGATAAATACAAACAAAAGCATTTTTAGAAAAAGGTCTCTGTGTGTCTTTGAACAGCGTAACTCAAAAACGAAAAGTTGTTTAAAAACTAAAGTTGGTATTTAAGTTTAGTATATTTTAAAGGATGTGACAAACATTTTGAAAAAAAATTCCTTTGTATGGAAAATTTTTGAAAATTTTGATTTTGTCATAAACAGCTGCAACGAGTAGGATAAAAATATCTGAAATATATGGCATTTTAATGTCAAATAAAATGTATATCTTGAATTTTCTAGCTGTAGCCGTATTTACTCTGGATGACTTTTGTATAACTCGTAAACCGTAAGAGATACACAAAATCTTACCATACAAAATATATAGATATTGCTAAAAGCCACACTTTATGTCTGAATAAAATTTATTTTAGAGTGAACCATTTCGGAGATATTCCTTGTTATGTGTGTGAGTTTCGGAAAACTTAAGATTTGACTATCACTCAAAGGCTACTGTATTGTAATACTCCCCTTGTACCTACAAGGAAATAAGCAATAAGATAATTTGTACAAATGTTTGTCTCAACTAACACGAAGAAGATATAGGAATAAGAGTAGAGAAAGTCATGTTTTTTATTACGAAAACTGTTTCCAAAGAACTCCAGCGATATCTGTTTTCAAGAGAGCACTTCTGCGTATGGGAGGCAAGAGATAAACAAATGACTGATGTATGTTCTTTACTTCGGGATATTACCGCCAGGAGCAGTTATTGTCTTTGGTTATAGCTACCAAACATTTAGAGCGCTTTAAAAAAACGGTTAACAACATCCATAGGAAAATAAAAACTGTTTTAAAACACGGTTATAGCCTTTAAACATGGAGTATCCTCGGTTTATTGCCACTTTTATTCTCAATGTAAAGAAGAACAGCCGAAATGTCTGTTTTATACAGTGTTTAACCTGTATAAGACAATTTACCTATGTACGAAACACTAGCAATATCTGGAGGACCTAATTTGATGGGTTTGTACGAAGGCGCCACTGAACTACTTCAGAGGTATGTATTTAAAAAACAGAAAACCTTTTTTTACCCTCTCTACTACAAGTAGGGGAATTATTGTATTCGATCCAAAAATTCGATGTCGAAATTTCACCAAAAAAATCTGATGTGTTGCAGCCACATGAGTTTCTCCACTCTTGTACTAAACATTCTTACAAACTCTTATTCCTATATCTTCTTCGTGTTAGTTGAGATAAACATTTGTACAAATTATCTTATTGCTTATTTCCTTGTAGGTACAAGGGGAATATGGGAATAGAGTAGGCTTTGTGCGATAGTCAAATCTTTTAAAGCTTTGAGATCCCATTCTCTTTGCACACTTAACATATAACAAAATGAACAACGATGTTCCATTTCCCGAAAGTTATGTTTTTAAAAACTCGCACACATAACAAGGAATATCTCCGAAATGTTTCAACCTACAAAAAATTTATTTGGACATAAATTGTGTATTTTAGCAAGATCTACATTTTTTGTATAGTACGATTTGGTCTATCTCTAACGGTTTACCAGTTATGCAAAAGTCGTCCAGAGTAAATACGACTACAGGGGCTATAGCCAGAAAATTCAAGATATACATTTCATTTGTCATCAAAATATCTCAAACATATGGCATTTTAATCAAAATCGTTAGAGCCATTTTGAAGAAAATCAAAATGTTGTAAAAGTTTTCCATGTAAAAGGTAGTTTAGTGTGGGGCTATTTTCTTCAAAATCTTCGTGTTGCATTCTTGAAAGACATTAAACTTAAATACCAACTTTGGTTTATAACCTACTTTTCCTTTTTGAGTTATACTGTCCACAGACACACACACGGACCTTTTTCTAAAAATGCGGGTCAATGAGTCTTAATCTTTCTGCCACGACTTCGTAGCTTCGAAGCCTGCGCCATCCAAGTCGCCACTGCTAATGGCCAACTGCTCACCGTTTTGGCAGCCTACAAACCACCCTCTACCACTCTGGCTATTCAGGATTTACGGATTTTATTTTCTACCACTGCCCCTACGATTCTTCTAGGAGACCTCAACAGCAAAAATGTCCTCTGGGGCTGCCGAGTGAGCACACTTAACGGTCGTCGTCTTCAGCGAGCTGCTGATGCCATTGGTCTCCACGTCATTGCCCCTGACACACCTACCTTTTACTCTAATAACGTCAGACTCCAACCAGATATCCTTGATGTCGCTCTAATACAGAACTTTCCGCAACCCCTCCTCCTGCACGTTCTGCCTGAAATGGGCTCCGATCATTGTCCCGTTCTTGCAACCTTTCAGGTGGACAGAACCTACTCTACCTACGTTCCTCCCTTGATACAGGAGCATACTGGGACCAGTTTCGGCATCATCTCGACCAGCAGCTTCCTTTGACACAGAAGCAAGATGTTGACGTGGCTATAACTCATTTCACCAATACTGTGATTGCGTCTATTCGATCGGCTACCAGTGTTCCCCGGCGAGCCGGCCACCATCAACACTGCCTCAGACGATTGTTCAGCTACTGAGAGAGAAGCATCGAATCCGTCGTTGCTGACAACTGCACCGTCAACCTCATCAGCGTCAGTTGACGCGGTCCGTTAAGCGAGCGCTGGGTGAGTACCGCTATTCTTCGTATCAGCGCCATCTTTCCAATATTTCCCCACTAGATAGCAGTCTCTGGAAGGAAACCCGCCGCATTCTACGGGAATCACCTCTTCGTTCTGCAGGTCGGCACTACTCCAGTGACAGCGAAAAGTGCGAGCTATTTGCTGACTACTTTGAGACAGCCTTTACACCCAACCCAGTCGCTGATGCTGTTCATAACTCCGCCATAGAGGACCAGCCTCTTTTTCCTCCGAGTGTTCCCGTGCCCATCAAGTTTACTTCACCGAGCGAGGTTCGCCGCCTATTGCACATACTGGTATCCAAAAAGGCTCAGCCTTCCAGTTATCGCCCAATAAGTCTTCTACCGGCCCTGTCCAAAATTTTGGAAAAGCTTGGTAATATCCGCATTTACAAATTTTTATCCGCCTCCTCAGTGATACCACCCTTTCAATTTGGCTTTCGCCAAAGGCATTCTCCGGTGCACTAGCTTCTCCGCGTAACTGAACACATCGCTCAAGCCTTCGAAAGGAAACAGCATTGCTTAGCTGCTTTCTTAGATTTCAGTCAAGCTTTTGACAAAGTCTGGCACCGTGGTCTACTCTTTAAAATTCGTAATATTGGTCTTCCTGATTACCTGTATCAATTAATTCACAGTTTCCTACTGGATCGCACATTCTCCGTCACTTTAGGTTCAGACCGTTCCTCCTCTCGGCCCGTCGTCGCTGGTGTTCCTCAAGGTTCTGTCTTACGAGCTACCCTCTTCAAAATCTACATTTCAGACCTTCCTCCCCTGCAGTCTATCAATGTGTCCATGTACACCGACGAAACCGCTTTGTTTACCTCACACAGCTGGCAATCATCTTCAAACTGCCCTGGATTCTTTATCTCTATGGCTGAAATCATGGCGCATCGCCCTCAACCACAGCAAATGTGAAATGATGCTTTTCACTCTCCGCCGGCCCGCGTCTCCTGCACCTGTTTTGATAGATAACATCCACATACCTTGGAAGCGCAAGGACGAAACAGTAAGATATCTGGGAGTACTGTTTGACCGCCGACTTACTTGGAAGGCTCATATCAACAGCAAACTCAACTTGGCTTATTCCCGACTCTCCAAGCTTTATCCTCTGATTAACCGTAAATCTTCTCTGAAAAGTGCTACAGTGCTTTTACTTTACACCTCTTTACTTCGTCCTCTTCTCACGTATGCTTGCCCTGTGTGGGGTGGCGCAGCTTCTAGTAAAATTGCAGTCATGCAGTCCTTTCAGAATAAAGTTTTACGCCTCGCTCTTCACGCTCCGTGGTTTGTTCGCAACACTCAGCTACACCGTGAACTTGGAATTCCCTCCATAGTGGACTTCATCCGCCATCAGGCTCATCGCTTCTATGGTCGTCTTCACCAGGTCCCAGGTGCGGTTTTGTTCTCCTTGGGCCATAGGTCGCAGCCTCCAAACCGCATCCGCAGTCGTCTGCCGCAAGATCTGCTGCTACCACCTGACAACCCGTCAGGCACCGCAGAAGAGGATTGAGATCTACACCATTCTCACCTTGTGCTTGTCCATGAGGGGCCTATAGAGGTCGACCTCATTCTTGTTCAGACTCACGTTCTTATGTAGTAAGTTTTTTGTGTTTTTGTATTCAGTTTATTTCCCTGTAATTCTGACTTATCTGTATAGCGCTGCAGCGCTGATCGATAATAAAGGCAAATTAAAAAAAAATGAGTCTTAAGAACATAACCTCACTCTACAAAAGTCCGAAGAATTCGCGGCGGTAGTAACAAGATGGTTGACAATGTTTTTCTGAAGCTATACAGCCCTTGTGATTTCTGTTTGTGTACAAACAATACGTGGAATCACTTTTTCATCAGATGAAGCTGGTTTGTGAACTGTCGCTGGAAGAGTGACGTCATTGATTTAAGAACCGGCTTGTATTGATGTTAAAGGGAGTATTTTGAAACACAATAAAGTCATTTAAATTTAAAAACTAATATTTATTTCGTGTATGTGTCTGTGCGTACCCATGCGCGTTTATAAATAACCTAACAAATTTAAGTATGTTATGGATAAAGTCTGATTTAGAATTGATGACCCTTCTTTCAGATACAGTGGATAAAAACGGGCAGCAGAGTTTCTTTTGTTTGTTGCAGACAGTTGACGACCGACCGAGCGACCTCCGCTCACATAACAGCAATGGTGTGGAAACATTGGAAGGCATTCAGGCAGTCACTCTCTGGAAGTGAGGTTATGGCCCTGACCAATAAAATAATGTCACATTACATTCACTACCCGCTCTTCTAATAGTAGCTACAATTGTACTAAAAATTATATACCGAGACCTCACCAGAAATACATGTTTTGAGGCCTCTGATATTGAACGCATAGCTCAAAATTGGGATAAATGTCAGATCTTGTATTTTTCACTTTGTCTACTACGTGAAGTAAGCAGGGGAAGCATTGTATTGTAATTCCATGTCCAAATGCCACCGGAAATATGTATTGAGGACACCTGAATCCAAAAAAAGCATTTTTAGAAAAAGGTCCGTGTCTGTGTGTCTGTCAGTCTGTCAGTCTGTCAGTCTGTCAGTCCGTGGACAGCATAGCTCAAAAACGAAAAGTCAGTTAAAAACCAAAGTTGGTATTTAAGTTTAATGTCTTTCAAGGATGTGACACGAAGATTTTGAAGAAAATAGCCCCACCCTAAACTACCCTTTACATGGAAAATTTTTCGAAAATTTTGATTTTCCTGAAAATGGCTCTAACGATTTTGATTAAAATGTCATATGTTTGAGATATTTTTATGACAAAAGAAATGTATATCTTGAATTTTCTGGCTATAGCCCCTGTAGTCGTATTTACTCTGGACGACTTTTGCATAACTGGTAAACCGTTAGAGATAGACCAAATCATAATATACAAAAAATGTAGATCTTGCTAAAATACACAATTTATGTCTCAATAAATTTTCTTGTAGGGTGAACCATTTCGGAGATATTCCTTGTTATGTGTGTGAGTTTCGGAAAACTTAAAACTTTCGTGAAATGGAACATCGTTGTTCAGTTTTTTGTATGTTAAGCGTGTAAAGAGAACGGAATCTCAAAGTTTTAAAAGATTTGACTATCGCTCAAAGGCTACTGTATTCTAATATTGTCTTTATACCTACAAGGAAATAAGCAATAAGATAATTTGTACAAATGTTTATCTCAACTAACACGAAGAAGATATAGGAATAAGAGTTTGTAAGAATGGTTAGTACAAGAGTAGAGAAAGTCATGTGAGTGCAACACATCAGATTTTTTTTAATTTTCAAACACAAAAAATTACACAAATACCATATGTAAAGTTCAAAAAACGCACAAATTGAAGGAGACCCAGGGAAACCTTCTGCCTAAATATCAGCGATGCCTCCCCTTAAATATTAAACTACATTTTCAGTGACGTATACTGGGGTTGTGACTTGGCCTATCACTGGGCTTACCGTGGCCGAGTAGCTAGACCATTGGTCTCTCACCAAAGTGACCCAGGTTCGATTCTAGTTGACTGCATGTGGGATTTGTGGTGAACAAATATTCCATGTAAAGGGTAGTTTAGGGTGAGGTTATTTTCTTGAAAATATTCGTGTCGCATCCTTGAAATACATTAAACTTAAATACCAACTTAGGTTTTTAATCGATTTTTCGTTTTTGAGTTATGTTGTCCACAATCTGACACAGAGACAGGAAGACCTTTTTCTAAAAATGCTTTTTTTTTTTTTTTTTTTGGATTTAGGAGGTCTCAAAACGCATTTCCGGTGAAATATCGACATCGAATTTTTGGATTGAATACAATACTTCCCCTACTTACTATACGTAGTAGAAAAAGTAAAAACCAAAACGTTTCGCTTAAAAAAAGCAAATAGGTATTTGGTTTATCTTTTGTTGCGCGGAATCCATTTCGGGCGTTGATTGCTTTCCTTGTGTGGTGCACTTTTTACAAGCTTGTTCCACGTGTGTTGTGGTTATGTAGTGGCACTCGTGACGAACAGTGCTGCCAACTATAGTTGTTCTTTACCTCTACAGAGGTGACAGTCGCTTGTTTGCAGCAGCCCTTTTTTGTTGTATCGGAAGGGTGACAAAGGGTAGCGTTTGTCGCCGCGCAAAGCATTGTGGGACACAACGCCTCTTTGATTACAAATATCAAACACACAGTGTCAATACTTTGAGGTTTATTAACAATACAGCAGCGATATACTTCATTCTGTTGCAGTTTTAAATAACCAAGTCGGCGGCGGTTTCAAAAGCTATACTAATAGCACAGAGAGAAAATAATTATGTATTATAACGCAGTGGCCGCGGACCAAGTGTGGTCAGTGCCGGGCAGTGGGAAGAGTAAACGGATAAGCAGCGCGTTACACCCAGCGCTATCGTCAGATATCGAGAATCTTCTGGAAGTTTCTCCTTCTCGAACGTTCTGGAACCGTGGCCGGCCGCGCACTCTGATATGGGTTTTTCCGTTCACTTAGGAGAATGCATTATTTCATACCACAGTTTCCTTTCACTCCATTTCCTTTTATTCCATTTCCTTATAATTTTTCAGGTGTTCCAGGCATGTAGTTAGGGCGGTGTCGGACAGATGGCGTGGATGATTGTGCATGTTAACTGCTGTTTTTGGCATTGGGTGGCGTTTGGTGGCCCTTGTCCTCCGTCGAGGGGGGAGGGACGCTTCGTACGATACCGCCCCGGACTTGCGGTGTGGTGGTGGCTGCTTGGCGGGGCCTAGCGCCGGGATGAAGACATCTCAGGGACTTCCTCGCGTCTCTGGTGGTCATACGGCGTTTTAATCAAAATCACTACAGCCATTTTTGGGAAAATCGAAATCTTCGAAGAATTTTCCACTTAAAGGGTAGTTTAGGGTGCAGCAGTTTTCTTCAACGTCATTGTGTCGAATACTTTAAAAATATTAAACTTAAAGCGAACTTTGGTTATTAACCGACATTTTATTTTTGAGTTAGACAGTTCATAAGCGCGCACGCGCATAACTTGTTCTAAAAGTGCGTTTTTTAGATTCAGGGGTACCCAAACTTGTATTTCTGATGAAATTTCAACATCGAATATTTGGATGGAATACAATACTTCCCCTGCTTACTTCATGTAGTAGAGATACATGGTATTCCAAATATGTATTTCTTATGACATTTCGATATCCAATTGTTGTGTAGAATGCAACTGTTTTGTCCCTCTTGGACCATAGCAGGTACCTAAGTGGGGAATCACCAAAAGAATCAGGTGATTCAAGATGCAAGGCAGGTATGTATGTCCCACTTGTATTTATCTTGTTTTATTGCTGTTTTTAATTAAAGTTATAATATTAATAGTCATAAGGCAGGCAGGCAGGTATCTGCTCCCCGTTTAATTAACTAGAGGGGGTGAGGGTGGTCATATTTATGACTGCTACAAGATTGTTTCACAAAAGAAACGCTGCGGGAATTTAATTTGCGAAATTGAAAACGATGCAAGTTGTTTAATTTTCATTCTATTTCCTGAAACACACAGTAAGAGTTCGTAAATGAGTGCCTAGCAATCTTACAAGTGTTATAATTACTTTTTTAGGGGAGTTCGCCTTCAAAACACCGAGTAACTACTTTTGTTTGTTCTGTAAATTGAAACCTTTGCATTAACTGAACGTAGTTTGAATTCAAAATAAATGACTTTGAGTAATTTAGCTGCAAGGGCAAGAAAGGGAAAAAATATTCTTTAAAACACTAAGTTTTATAATAGGCTAATTTACGTTTTAAAACTTTTTAAAATTAACAAGAAAGTTTAGACTTATTCTGTGATTTTGAAGCTCAAATTGTACAGCAACGTACAACAAATTTGACGTGTCAGAATTGCGAGAAACAGTTTCTTGATATATATTTCATCTGTGATGGAAATATTTTAAATGTATTGAAAGAAATGGGCAATTCGACGAATTCCACTTCTGACACCACTTTTTTAATACTTACAGTCTACGGTCTTTCGTGATCTCAACTCACAACTGTTTTCTTCTCGTAACTTTGACTCGCTCCTTTCTGTCTCTCAAACACCAACTCTGACAACACAATCACTCAATACTCGTTAAAACTTCACGATGGCAGTGCCACACACACCAACACACACACACAAATACACACACACTGAACTCAAACTTTTATACCAGCGATGACTTAGGCAGATATTTATCGAAAGTTTACAAATAAGCCGGCTGCCGGACACTCCTCGAATGCTCTAGAAAACAATTTGTGTTGCCGCTTGATTGTTGTTAGCCATATGTTCGCTCGCGTGAGGTGTGGGTAAGCTTGACCTTCAGCGCTTTTGTTACGCGCCGTGTCTGTGCGTTATGCTGCCGCCACAGTGGGCCGCCGTTAACCTATTTTAAAATTAACAAACTTTGATTGTATTCCATGATTTCGAAGCTATAAGCAGATTTTTAGGAAGGTTAAAAATGTTCGAGTTCTTTTGTAAATAAAATGTGTAACTGAGCTTTTTCTAAAATGCGTTTTGTATTCATGAACTCTCGAAACATGCATTTCCGGTGAAATCTTATCAAAATGTCCGGTGGAATTCAGACTCTGGTTCCCGAGGTCACGTGTTCAAACCCGGCGGAAGCCAATGGATTTTTTCGGGCATAAAACTGCTTAACGTGGTTCCTTCTTAAGGGAAGTAAAGTCGGTGGTTCCCCCTCTGATCAAAATTAAACGATCTTGGGGAATCATATCAGTTATAGACTATCCGTAAATAAGAACTTAATTCCATTTCAGCTATGGCACAAGATTATAGGGAGTCGGCGCCGTGCAGTCGGAATCGTAAACACATAAGTAGAACGCCCACATTACGTAAACATTGAAACCGCTATTGCCAGATAACGCGAATCTTCTGCAAGTTTCTCTATCTCGAACGTTCTGGAACTGGCTTGTTATTTGTGTGACTCCAATTCTCATACTTTTCTCAGATGAGAAATTTATACTTAAATCTCCTGTACAAGAAAATTAGCAATAACATTTCTAAAAAGGTTTATCTCAAATAACATGAAGAAGGGTAGAGAAAGTCACATTAGATTTTCAATTACAGCTCACATGAAATAGTTTTCACAAGAGACTAAATCCGTTAGATTGGCAACACTGAAGCCTGGACAGCTACACGTGTGACCTTGGCCACTAAAACGCAGTGTTTTAATTGGTCGTCAGTTTCCTGTTTCAGTAAAGAAGGTGTTTCATTACACACGCCTGACCTCTGGCGGCCCTTGGAAACAACTAAGTCATTTTAATGACGTCAAACGTTCCAGCTTTATGAATTAATTCATCTCAACCTAAATATGTTAAGTAGGTCTAAGAGTCCAAAACCTTCCTTGCAGGTTTTCATGCACTCGCATAACATTCTCGACTCACTCTTCTAGAAACTATTATTAGAAACACGTCTATCTGAAACCCAGACAGATTGGATTTAAAATATTTTTACTTTCTCTACTGATAAGTAGGGGAAGTTTTGTATTCCACCCAAAAATTCGATGTCGAAATTTCACCGGAAATGTTTTAAGAACTCCTGAATCCAAATAAAAGCATTTTTAGAAAAAGGTCCATGTGTGTAAAAACCAAAGTTGGTATTTAAGTTTAATGTCTTTCAAGGATGCAACACGAAGATTTTGAAGAAAATAGCCCCACCCTAAACTACCCCTTACATGGAACATTTATCGAAATTTTTGATTTTCTTGAAAATGCTTCTAACGATTTTAATTAAAATGACATATTTTTAAGATATTTTTATGACAAATCAAATGTATATTTTGAATTTTCTGGCTATAGCCTATGTAGTCGTGTTTACTCTAGATGACTTTTGTATAACTGGTAAACCGTTAGAGATAGACCAAATCTTACTGTACAAAAAATGTAGATCTTGCTAAAATACACAATTTATGTCTCAATAAATTTTCTTGTAGAGTGAACCATTTCGGAGATATTCCTTGTTACGTGTGTGAGTTTCGGAAAACTTAAAGCTTTCGTGAAATGGAATATCGTTGTTCATTTTTTGTATGTTAAGTGTGCAAAGAGAACGGGATCTCAAAGCTTTAAAACATTTGACTATTGCACAAAGCCTACTGTATTCTAACATTCCCCTTGTACCTACAAGGAAATAAGCAATAAGATAATTTGTACACATGTTTATCTCAACTAACACGAAGAAGATATAGGAATAAGAGTTTGTGAGAATGGTTAGTATAAGAGTAGAGAAAGTCATGTGAGTGCAACACGTCAGATTTTTCTGGTGAAATCTCGATATCGAATTTTTGGATGGAATACAATGCTTCCCCTACGTGGTAGAGAAAGTAGAAATCTATACACCAAAATACTGAACATCAGGGAACGCAACCCGGAATGCACATGACGCACGGCTCGAAGGAGAGGTTTTCAAAACTGTAGTGGCGCTGAAGGGGTTTATATATGTACATATCTTTCACTAATTTTTTCTTTATTTCATACGGGGCGTTACTGTTTCACATGCATCTAACCTTCATTCACAACCACATCAGTTAAATAAAAAGTAAATTTCATTTTTTACACTAAGTTTTTATCTCTATGCCTAATATTAATACAAATGTATAAGGATGGGTAGAGAGAGTCATGTGAATGTAATTTCTAACTTTACCTTGCATCTATTTGACCCAGTTCCCTGTATGGGGGAAAGCACGGCCAGGGTTACCACCAATCAGAAATAAAATGGCAGAGAGACACAGAAGTTGTTACACCTGTGTGACGTAATAATAATTGTTAGACTAACTCCGTCGGCTAATGCTGCTGTAGATCTGGGTCAGTCGGGGGGGGGGGGGCAGCCCCTAATGGCAGCTGATAGAGCAAATGAAATTCTGATGACGAAATGGAACAAGTTTTGAAAGAGGAAGAAGATAAGAAGAGATAATGCAGGAAGTGATGACGATGATGCCTTGGGAGGTACAGGAAAAGGAAGTGACGTAGTAGGGAGTTGAGAGTGCTCCTTACAAAGATTTTAACAGGCTCCTCAAGTAAAGTCGGTAATCGCTCTCATCGCAAGATCAGTGGCGGATTGTGACTGCTCTCATCGCGAGCTCAGTGGCGGATTGTGACTGCTCTCACCACAAGATCAGTGGCGGACTGTGACTCCTCTCAGCGTGAGCTCAGTGGCGGACTGTGACTGCTCTCACCACAAGATCAGTGGCGGACTGTGACTGCTCTCATCACAAGATCAGTGGCGAGCCGGGATTCTATACATCAGTGGCGGAGTGTGACTGCTCTCATCACAAGATCAGTGGCGGACTGTGACTGCTCTCACCACGAGCTCAGAGGCGGACCGGGGTTTTGTACATCAGTGGCGGACTGTGACTGCTCTCACAACGAGCTCAGTGGCGGACTGTGACTGCTCTCATCAGAAGATCAGTGGCGGACCGAGGTTCTGTACATCAGTGGCGGACTGTGACTTCTCTCACCACGAGCTCAGTGGCGGACTGTGACTGCTCTCATCACGAGCTCAGTGGCGGACCGAGGTTCTGTACATAAGTGGCGGACTGTGACTGCTCTCACCACGAGCTCAGTGGCGGACTGTACATTGGTAGAGGCGCTCTTGTCAGTGGCGGACTGTCATTCTCCCTACGAGCTCAGTGGCGTACTCTATACTAGTAGAGGTTCCCTATACCAGAAGCACACTGATCTGGATGGGCTCTCATCACGAGCTCAGTGGCGGATTGTACTACGAATAGTATAGGGTATCTATATCAGTGGCGGACTGCTTGGAGTAGTAAAGGATCTTTATGTCAGTGGTGTGTTGTATTGAGAATAGTATACGGTCTGTATATCAGTGGTGGATGGTACTTAAAATAGTGACACACTACAGTGGCGGACTGTATTTACAGTAGCACAAACTCTTTATATCAACAATGGGTTGAACTCATAGTACTCCAGACTCTTTACATTAAGTGGGTACTGGCTCTTTGTGAATCTTCGTCCTCCGATCGGCGTAGGTCACCGAGTACGGGCCCTAAAGGGAACGAGTCGTCACCTGGGAGTACAAATCTGCACTTGTTAGGGACCCCAGCTTCTCTACTTAACCCACTCACCCTTAGTATCCCCTCGTCTCACCCCACTGCCTCGGGGTTTAGGGGTAACATACTAATCCCTGGTTCCCGAAGTCACTCGTTCAATCCCCGTCGTCCCGTGTCTTAGATTTACGGCATGTAAAACGACATCTACCTTTATAAAAAGGACTATGAGCAAACTTAAGTCCTATATCGAACGGGGCTTTGAAAACTATAGTTAAAGAACGTCAATAAACAAAAACTCGATTTCAATTTTCCTTCACGGGCATTAGCATATTTAATTCATTGAGGTGCTAAGACCTCGTCCAAAATTTGTGACACCTTATACCTCTAAATCACGGAGGATGATGGAAGTATTTGTAAGGAAAGTTGGTTGGAGAACGGTAATATGAAAGTAACAGATAAGGTGGTTTAAAAATGTTATCACTGAAATGCAATAAGACTCATAAAGAACTGATATACAAATCCATCATGAGTGCCAGAGCTAACAACCCTATCACATCGTGGTGGTGGTGTTAGTGTCGACTATTTTTCTTATCGACTAGGGTGAAAACCACATTCATTATTTATTGCATATTGCTATCGATAATAATCGCTTTGTTAGCATATCGCCAGTTACCCTAATATACTGCACCATTAGCGACCCTTGCGGCGATAATGAAAACTAACGTCACTCCGAGTTTATCGTCACCACCAGCAGATTTTCCAATCCTATTATGATTTAGTCATTTCGAATTTAGTTTCAAAATCTGCAGCGAAATGTATCAGAATAGACGTTGACCTGCAAGCAGTTTCCAACCACAGCAAAGGAAAAAATCTGATGTGTTACACTCACATGACTTTCTCTACTCTTGTACTAACATTCTTACAAACTCTTATTCCTATATCTTCTTCGTGTTAGTTGAGATAAACATTTGTACAAATTATCTTATTGCTTATTTCCTTGTAGGTACAAGGGGAATATTAGAACAACTTTCGTTGTTGAGTTATGTTGCCCACAGTCAAACACACACACACACACACACACACACACACACACACACACACACACGGGCCTCTCTCTAAAAATACTTTTTTTTAGGTTCAGAGGGCATGAAAACCTATATCTCCAGTTAAATCTCGATATCGAATTTTTGTGTAGAATACAATACTTCCCCTACTTACCAGTAGAGAGAGTAAAATGGTATCCAAAATGTATTCTGCCCCTCCCTAGGTAATTAAAACTTCGCAGATGTACTCTTTAAGGTACAATAAAAGTCCAAAAATCGATTTTTTTTTCATCAAACTGGCTGAAATATCACTTCGGTGTTGCTCTAGAAATACAAACACAGCCCAAGGGACTGGCTCACCCTGAGAGAGTCTTTCAGCCAACCCCTAAAGGGATTTAATAGCTTTATTTATTTATTATCCATCAAAACGAACAGAGTTTAAGAATGGTGCAAGAATTATTACCGAGTAGTGTTTGAGATTATCGCACACAAACACATTTTCCCTCTTTTCAGCATTACCAACATAACACACACCGTGTTTACTAATTAAAGCCCCACGCGGTGGATTGATTGTATGCAGCCATAAAATGCGTTTAAGGGCTGCAATTAGATCTCTCTCCCTTCCTCGCATTAAAAACAGAAACAAATCTCATTAGCATGATACTCCAGCGATACAGGAAAATGAATTACTTTTTTTTATTATTATTATTTACAAGCCGCGTGAGGAACACGTTAATTGTTTGCAAGATATGAACCCCCCCCCTCACTCTCCACGGGCTTTTTATTATCTTTTTATGGGGTATATATTCCCGGCTGGTTTTATGTCACAAATGTAGCCTCTCAAATCCTTTTTACTTTCTCTACTGCGTAGGGGAAGTAGGGGAAGCATTGTATGCGACTCAAAATTTCGATGTCGATATTTCACCAGAAATATGTTTTAAGGCCTCCTGAATCCAAAAAAGCAATTTCAGAAAAAGCTCCGAGCGCGCGCGCGCGCGCGTGTGTGTGTGTGTGTGTATGTGGACAGCGTGGAAAATTTTGATTTTCTTCAAAATGTCTAACGATTATGATTAAAATGCCATATATTTCAGATATCTGTATGACAAATTAAATGTATATTTTGAATTTCCTGGCTATAGCCTATGTAGTCGTATTTACTCTGGATAACTTTTGTATAACTGTTAAACCGTAAGAGATAGACAAAATCTTACTATACGAAACATTTAGACCTTGCTAAAACACAATTCATGTATGAATAAAATTTTTGTAGAGTGAACAATTTCATAAATATTCCTTATTTGTGTGAGTTTTGGAAAACTTACTTTCATCAAAAGGAACATCGTTATTCATTTCTTCATAGTTTAGCCGTGCAAATAGAACGGAATCTCAAAACTTAAAAAAGATCAAAGCCCACTGTATTCCCATATTCCCCTTGTACCTACAATGAAATAAACAATAAGATAATTTGTAGAAATTTTTATATGAACTAACACGAAGAAGATATAGCAATAAGAGTTTGTAAGAATGGTTAGTACAAGAGTAGAGAAAGTCATCTGAGTGCAACACATCACATTTTTAATAGTTTTTAGGTCACCAATATTTCTAGGAAAGCTTAATTTAAAGAGGAATGTTTATCATACTTAATTTGTAAAGTCTCTCACCAGGACTGCCAATATTTGAAATCCTCTGGAAAGAATCTGCCACGAAAACTTGAACTAACCTGTAATTAGAAAAAGAAAACAATTAGGAAGCAATAATAATAATAATAATAATAATAATAATAATAATAATAATAATAATAATAATAATAATAATAATAATAATAATAATAATAATAATAATAATAATAAATAATAAATAATAATAATAGATAATAATAAATAATAATAATAATAATAATAATAATAATAATAATAATAATAATAATAATAATAATAATAATAATAATAATAATAATAATAATAATAATAATAATAATAATAATAATAATAATAATGATAATAAGGTAAATTACACAATAAATTTTCTTAGTCCTATTTATAACAAATATACGAAATACTTATTTTCTCCATAAACACATATTTTAGAAGTATTGTATTCCACCCAAAAATGCAATCCAAATACATATTTTGGGGTTCCTTTACCCAAAAATGTATTTTTATAACAACGTCCATGTGTCTGTGTGTGCGTGTGTGTATGTGAATAAAATAACTCGAAAACAAAAAGGTGATTGGATAACAAAAGTTGGTATTTAAGTTTAATGATTTTCAAGGATGCGACACTAAGATTTTGAAGAAAATTGCTTCACCCTAAACTACCCTTTCCATGGAAAATATTTCGAAAAATTTCATTTTCTTGAAAATGGCTCTAAGGTTTTTGATTAAAATACTATATGTTTAAGATATTTTTATGACAAATCAAATGTATATCTTGAATTTTCTGGCTATAGCCCCTGTAGTCGTATTTACTCTGGACAAATTTTGCATAACTCGTAAACTGTAAGAGATAGACCAAATCTTACTATACAAAAAATGTAGATCTTACTAAAATACACAATTTATGTCTGAATAAATTTTTTTGTAGAATGAACCATTTCGGAGATATGCGTTGTTGTTTGTGTGAGTTTTGGAGAACTTATACTTCTGTCAAACATAACATCGTTATTCATCCTTTTTATATGTTAACCGTGCAAAGAGTACGGAATTTGAAAGATTTAAGCACTTGACTATCACGCAAAGCTTACTGTAGTCGCATATTCCCCTTGTACCTACAAGGTAATTTGTGCAAATGTTCACCTCAACTAACATGAAGAAGATATAGGAATAAGAGTTTGTAAGAATGGTTAGTACAAGAGTAGAGAAAGTCATGTGAGTGATTTTTGTTGTGGACTGTGGGTTTGTGTAACAATCGCAGTGAATCAAATTTCCTGCACACAAACGTTTGGCTGTGCCCCCCCCCCCCCCCCCCCTTGAGAAGCCTGTTGCTAGCTCTAATTACACTGGGCCATCCTCGTCCCGTCTCGTCCCGTCCCGCTGGAGAATCAGATTTCCTGCAACATCAATCTCCGGCAGTGTTGCGAGTATCGGAATCAAGATGGCTGGCTCCCATTGTCCCAGTAACGAGCTGTTTGACGCCGAATTTAATATAGCTTTGTGCATAGAGGTGGCTTTGAACTGTGTGCAGATTGAGCGAGGGCCTTGCACACGATTACACGCCAACTTAGGACTCCGCCGCGTTTATTGCTTTTAATTAACATAACATTACCTAAAGCGAACACTCGACTCAAAATACAACCCTTTCCAACAAATAAATTCTTGCATCTCTC
This sequence comes from Tenodera sinensis, assembly GCA_030765045.1. NCBI lineage: Eukaryota > Metazoa > Arthropoda > Insecta > Mantodea > Mantidae > Tenodera > Tenodera sinensis. The sequence continues at coordinate 119,341,839 of CM060971.1, forward strand.
TATTTTAGTTACTCGGGGAAGCATTGCTTCCCATCCAAAACTTCGATATCGAAATTTCGCCATAATACAGCTTTTGAGAGTCACTGAACACACAAAACAAGGAATATCTCCGAAACGGTTCACTCTTCAGACATAATTGTGCGTGTTATCAAGGTGTACGTTTTTGGTGTAGTAAGATTTTGTCTATCTGTTACGGTTTATCTGTTATGCAAAAGTCGTCCAGAGTAAATACGACTACAGAGGCTATAGCCAGAAAATTCAACATATAAATTTCATTTGTGATAAAAATATCTTAAACATATGACATTTTAATCAAAATCCTTAGAGCCATTTTCAAGAAAATGAAAATTTTCGAAAAAGTTTCCATGTAAAGGGTAGTTTAGGGTGGGGCTATTTTCTTCAAAATCCTCGTGTCGCATCCTTGAAAGACATTAAACTTAAATACTAACTTTGGTTTTTAACCGACTTTTCATTTTTGAGCTATGCTGTCC